>MU155157.1:0-224273 GCA_015484465.1 Pholiota conissans
ATAGGTAAGAGCCAAACACGAGCATACGAATTCACCACATCTGCTTAATAGTAGAGTAATAGATGTCGAGCGGTGATTGTCCTGAGCGACGCAGAAGTTCGCTGACGTAGCCCATTTGATGCCTGGTTGTCGCTCGCGATTTCTTCAGCTGGAGTGTTGGAAGGAAGCTCCAGAGTGTCGAAATCGAAAGAGCATTCACTCTCCATGAATGAGATACTTGAGATAGTTTCCACGGAAGCTCCGACACCATCCTATAACGACTGTGATTTCTGATATTTAAGGTGGCCCAGACGAATATTTCCTGGATGATTTCTGGGGGAAGTCGTCGTACGGCTGAGATGATGCTCTCGTGTTGCTTGATAAAACGCGTAGCCTGTCCTATCTTGTGCCTCATCACCGTTTCCCAACCCCGATTCGTCTGGCCTGCGCCGATCCTTGTGGCTAATTTCCGCCGGAGATTCTTCTCCGTCGCCCGTGCGGCCGCAATGGCTTGCCTGACAAGGTCATATTCCAACTCTGAGGGAGCTAGGTTCGAGCGAAGAAGGTGTGGAACAGGAGGCTCGGGTAGCTTCAACTTCGATACACCTGGCAAAGAAGGAATGATGATGTCCTTCGCCGTTCGTGCTGCCTTTCGCCTCGACATTTGAACCCTCTCTCGAGCTCTGTTAACCTTCTTCCGCCATCGTTCTGCCCGAGAGCCAACTGCTTGCTTGACAGTAAGTTTAATGGAGAATATTCTGAGCCTTAGACTCAGCAATCTTAACTGTATACGCAATAAAACTGATGAGCTCTTCAGTGGTCAAAGAGAACGTTGGAATACTGTACCTGCAGCCAGATATGCATTTCGGGCGTATGCAGGAGAGGATGTGCTTTCAGAATAGCCAAAGGAAGGAGGACAGCAGGTGGATTTAGCCCAACATGTTGAATATTCGGGGCTGGAAGCAGTTTGAGCGCTTTGGGCGTTTGAGCGATGTAATTAAGCTGTGCCTACCGACGGTACCTGAGCCTGAGATTTCCATCCTTATCAGATAAGATGATGGTCTTCGAAATTCCATACATCCTAAAACACAGAGCCATCCGAAATTGTGAACTATTCAACGAAAAGTTGTGCGTATAAAATGAGTAGAAGCTGAATGTATGGTTACTATGGTATATGTGCAAGTAATGTCCAATTTATGTCGCTTCATCCCGTAAACAAGATTTTGAACAGCGTTTGGCGACGCCCTGACCGCTGAAATTGATTGGAACATCTAATTCAGTCTGTACAAGAAAAAAAGAAGATAATAGCATACAGTTCTTTTCAGAGATGTAATCAATGGATAATGGACTTGAGCAAGTCCAGTGTATGTTTTCAAGTTGGGAGAGGAAGCGTGCGTTCCATCGTTCCAAGAAATGCCTTGCATACCGAATGAAGTTGGCGTTGTTTATTGCCGTTTCGGATTTGCATATGCGTCGAAAGGTAATATGCAGGCCTGACATCTACAAGAACGGGACAATATTTAACGAAGGAGTCCGAATGTCACTGGTAGCACACTCACAATGATATCTTCGGGAGTCTCAATTTCATCGCGGATGATGCATGCAGCACCTAATCTTAGATCTTTCATCTCTACTTCTCTATTACACTCGGCCAGCTTGGATGGCCAGCATAATTCTGTAATGAAAGCATTCAATCCTATCAATTGTCGGGTGATAGTGGTTTGTGGCCAATTTTCCATATGCGCTCGCATAGATTGGCTCCAAGGAATCGCCGACTTTTTGATTGTGATAGGCACTGAGATAGGTGTAGAATATAGAGAGAGCATCATGGACGATGCCTGGTCACCGTCACATCGAGCTCGGGCTAGACTATTTAAAGCATCCCTAGTACGCGTATCAAGCACACCAAGTCCGCTAGCTGCTGCGAAATTAATGTTGAACTTGCAGCTCTGAAGAAGCGGAGCTACTGCAAGTGTTCCAAAGGACGTCGTAGAAACGAGGGCTTCTATATCCAAAGCTGGAGGACAAGTTAAGTCGAGATTAATTAGGACTGGAGTGTGGTGGAGTAATGTCACCAATTCTCCTGCTTCTATATTTCCGAAAGTAAGCTGCATCGTATGCAATTTTGACAACATATCTCCGTTCGAAATCATGCGAATGAGACTGGGAACGACACCCAGAAACTGTGGTGGAAATGATACAACGACCTTTTCTAATGCTGGAAGGATGAGTTTATCGAAGCATCTCACCGCTTCACTACGTTCTGATGATTCGACAAGAAATTCAAGCCTTTTCAGGTAAGGCAGTGTGATGGAGAAATTATTCAAGTCCAAGGTGCGTCCACCAATCGAAAGCGATTCCAACGAACTGTAAGTTGCGATTCGTTTCAACGGCTCTAATGTGCTGATGTCCATTTGTTTGTAATAGACCAACGCAAAGCCACGAATGTCAGGAATTGGCAAACCATTGACTTCCAGCCGAAGCAGCTGCCTTGCTTTCCGGAAATTTTGGTCTATAAAGGGCGCAGGCGCATTAGGACTGCCGTGGTAATTAAGGGATGGCGATATATTCAGTGATAAGGTCTCCAATAAAGGAAGACATCCGCTGAAGATAGGTAGGATGCGGACAATGTCCAGAGGCAAGGAGACGGAAAGCGACTGCCACCGTTCATGATGAGCCAACAACAGATTAAAGGCGTCGAACAAAGGTTTTGATTTGTCCGCCGCGGTAAGACCGTAGTGACTAGGAATGGAATGTCTTCGTATAGACTTGACATCGTGATTGCCAATGATGGTGACGACCAATGGCGCGTTTCCCGAGCGCCGAAGAGTTTGAGCCAGACAATCAATTTGGTTGCAAGGATTTTGCGTGTTCCAGTAGTGCAGTTTTACAGGCGGTATAACACTCCAGAGCATCGGGTGTGTCACTGCTGCGACTCTCCAGGACTGGGAAATACTGGTGACGAGCCATCGAGACTTCTTTATCTGGCTGTCGGGCTGACCTACGACTATTATTCTGAAAATCTCTTGTAGTATATCGAAAGGGATATTGCGAATGACGGATAGTATAGAATGGTGTTGTTGGATGAAGAGAACGTACTCGCAAATATCTTCGTTGTGGAGCAGAATGCGTCCAGAATCATTTTCAAAAAGCACTGCCTCTGCTTCTTGAATGGCGCGGTTAATTGAGATAATTTCATTCTCAAGAGGAGCTACGTTGGATGTTAGAAGATACGGTACAGGAGAGCGCAATGTTGAATGATTGTACATGCTTCTGGTGACACCGAATGATGCATCCGCCAGTCTTGTTTTCATTGCTTGAACTTCACAGATATGTCAATATCTTCTTCCGCATACAATTGCAGAACTCACTAGATAAAGTAGAAGACGCGTCTCTCCTAGATTGTACCATGACGAGTTGAAGGATAGGCGTATCGCACGATCGAGTTGGCAGAGAATGAGAGTCAAGTATCACGGTGACCCGACTAATTATAATGTTAGTTGCCAGCACCTTCGTCACAAGTTCGAATTTTTATGTGACAAGCGCAGTCCCTATAGCGAAGAATACCAAAAAATACTACCATGGTCTACAGAAATCAGTGCAAAATCAGAATAAATTACTACTAACATTCCACTGTACGAGGCCAGTTTGACCAAAAATTACGTTTACGCATATAGTAGAAAAAGGCGCAATGCTAGGCGTCAGAGTGCCAAGCTTCAGGACTTTGCGTTGCGGTAATAATAATAAAATTGGCTGCGGATATCTTCCACCTTTCTGGGCAATCCCCATCCACCGACAAAACCTTACCAATGTTTTAATCGAAATTAGATAGGAGGAAGTCAGCGATATTCAACAACTATGTCATTGACCAAGAAAGAAATGGTTCGTCTTGTTGAGAGAAGAAGGCAGTAACCTGAAATTTCAGGCGGGAAAGAAATGAGAGTATATACTCTAGTCCGAAGGTTGAATGTTGAATTTCTTTGGTCCAGTCAGGGTTTTGTCTCGTCTCACCGCGATCGCATGTATATACAAATCATATCTTCGTACACTATATATATATTAAGTACACCAATAAATATAAATCACCCAACTACTTCAAAATATCCTACTCTACGAGGCCAGGTCAACGTAATTCCAAATATCCCCAGTTGCGACGTCCAACAGGCTTCATCGATGCTCATCTCATTCTTGAGTCCATAAACGATGTCCAATGCATCAGAAGATGCCCTAAGAGCTAAAACCATAAACATAGTCATCAGTTATGGCTCGAAACATACACTGCGTGATAGATTACTACCTTTTTCATCGCTGATATAAGTCAGCATTCGCGGACCTTGGCAGCACCAGTGAATATCTCCGAGGGCAGGCAGCATGAGCGAATCCCATTTGCTTAACAGTCCTTCTACCCGTTGTCGAAATTTTGCATTAGATGATAATATGTCCTCATTCTCAAGCATGCGGCGCAGAGTGATGTGAATTCCTGAAACCTGCAAAGGCAATAAACGAGTGGAATCAGCAGAAAAATTAGGGCGTACTCACATAAACTTCTTTTGCACTACTAATTCGTGTTCCTTCGATGGTGTTCAACAAAAATTCGACTAATTTGACGTGTTTTTTGAACTGCTTTGCTGATATCTTCCGAAGCATCTCATTAAGTTTGAACACATGCAAGATCGGCGCCCAATCTTCGATCTGCATTTGCTTTGCCCGACTCCAGGGTACGCCATGCACATCGGAAGACATCGAATAGACAGAAAGTTCCATAGGTACCAAAATGTCTTCACAACGGGTTTGCGCAAGGCGATTCAGCGCGTCTCGGGTGTTATCGCTGAGAAAGGTACTGACGACTGCATCGAACATGAACCTGCAGGTCCGCAGACATGGTGCAATTTTAGGCTGTCCGGTAGGGACTTTGGACGCCAAATTTTCGATATCGGTATGGGGTGGACAGACTGTGTCAAGTACCGCGAGCGCAGGAGTCAAACCGAGCATCGCCATCAATTCTCCGGGTGCCATTGTCCCCGGGTGGATGCGTAGAGTATGCAATTTTTGAGATGGCCCAGTGTTCGATATCATGCGAATGATGCTTGGAAGAATACTCGGAGAGTAAAAAGGGAACACTACTGAAAGCTCCTCCAGGGCCGGTAGGCGGAGGTTATCGAAACACCCGAGGCTCCCGTCGTCCTGGGCCGGCAGGACGGTCACAAACTCAAGTTTTTTCAACCGCGGAAGTGTAGTGGCAGGGAAGGTTATGGTATACACCTTCTGGCTGATAAACAGCGACTCGAGCGAGGAGTACTGAGCGACTGTGTTGAGGTGTACCTGGGTGATGAACATGTGCTTGTAGTGCGTGAATTGCGTCTTTGGAGGGAGTTTGAGATGGGATGGCACCGAGCCGACCATGTGCACGCGGCGTAGCTGTGGTGCTATCTCGAACATGTCCAGAGAGGTGTCGGCGTTGTACTCCATCCCAATCAACAGGTGTAGGAAGAGGATCTTCAATCGCGGCAACCTCCCCCTGACGCACAGCAATGCATTCAATGCGGTAATGGGGATAGAGATGGACGCCGTCTCCCATCGTTCGCAATGCTTCGCGACGAGGTTCAACGCAGAATACTCAAAGTTTCTGTGCCTCTTGTCTTCTTCGATGGTCACCGTCAGTGGCCTGTTCCCCGAGCGCCGCAGGATTTCTGCAAGGCAATCTGTTTCGAAGTGCGTTCGTTTGAAATGTTCTGCATGGTGTTGAGTGAGTCGAACGGTAGGTAGTACCGCCCAAAGGACAGGGAGCGTGACGGCGGCTATTCGCCATGCTTGCGAGACATAGGAGATTTGCCAGCGGAATTCCTTGACTTTCTCGATGGGCTGCCCGACTGTAGCAAAAAGTATAATTTCCTGTAGGATTTCGATTGGTATGCGACGAATAACGGAGAGTATCGCAAGGTGTTGTTCAACGAATCGATGTGCATTATCTGAATCGACGTAGATGCTCTTGCTCTCGAGTAGCCTTTCCTCTACGTCGCTGATAGCACTCCGTATGACGATAGCTTCTTCCTCCGAAGGTGGCATGTTGGAAGCCAGTAGATGTGGTACAGGCGACCACGTATACTCCGACGTCGATGAGTCTGCCAGCGACGGTGTGCTCCCTTTCGTCCATATCGTCGAGCGAGATTTAGAACCAATGATCAGGTTGACATAAGGGGCTCTGGTGAATAAAGAGGTGGCAACGCAAGTTGAATGACGACAGGAACATTGTCAGCGAAAGTTTCTAAACTGTCAGATTCTTCGCGCGCTCACTTTTTGAATATGTGCATCCTACGACATAGAATCGAGAGTTAACTTGAGGGCCAAGACGACCCGTGTCAGTGGAACCTTACATGGCGATTTCTGGAATGGTAACACACTGATCATGATGGTTTGGGACGAACGTGGATTTTTTAAATGGCTGCGTCAAGCCCCTAGAATCAGATCTAATCAGATAAAAACTCTTGTAAAGAGTATGCGCTATCGTAATGTGCAATTGCCTTTCTCCTCACATGAGAACATGCACAACCGGCACCAGGCTTGCAGGAAGCATCTCATTAAAGAAGAAGAAAGAGCGACGTGTGCAAAAAAGCCAATAATATGTACATCTTCTAAGTATATACCGTTCGACTGATACCCATGCATGACGGCCATGAGAACAAAGCAACGACCCCGAGTCGCCACCGACAACGACGACAACTGCCCATACGATGTAACGCATATCCATGGTCATGCATGTATGGCATGCAGACCGCAGCAACCAAACCACCACCCGCGAATAACACAAAATTAGAAATCGAGAAAAGAAAGAAGCTAATGCGCATTTAAACTTATAAGAAAAATCGTACTATGTATGTATATAAAATCCCAGGGAACTATGAGACAGGGAGGGAGAGGGGCAGATTGGCGACGAGGGTGAGGGGTGAGGAGGGGGGTATATCAAGTGCACGGGTGAATGGTTGTCTGATGTATATCTGGCAGATGTCTGGTGTCATTAAATTACGGATGGATGGATGGTGGGAGGGAATGATGATGCTGATGAGACATGTATGCGTGCGTGTGAGTAAGTCGGTGGCAGGTTGTATGGCGGTGGTGATGAGACGATGCCGGAGGAATAAGCGACTCGGGCGGAGCTTGCAAGGGAGAGTTGTGCGGATGAAGAGGGGCGGCGATCAGAAGGGAAACGGATATGTAGGAGCGAGAAGGGAGATGGCGGATAATAAAAGTTCAGGAATAAAAGAAAAGAAAGACAAAGACGAAGATTGTCCAAGGAAACAGAACGAGAGGGACAGATGGGACGAAGGACTGTAATCGAGAAAAAAGTAAATAAAAGTGTCATGAACACAAAAAATCCCAAAAAAAAGTCGATCGCACAAACGCGCTCGCTCGCTCAGCTATCGATCCCTCTTAGTCCATATCCTCCTCACCCTCCTTGCCCTCCAAAATTCCTGAACCTCATAGAGCCAAAATCCACCCCGAACCCAACCACTTTCCCTACTTCATAACCCCTACATCCAAACCACACCCTACCGCGCATACCCAACCTGCATCTCAACCTCATCGTCTCCCGGTCTCCGTCTCGAATTACTCAAACTCGCCTTCCTTCCCGTATGCTTCGTCGCATACCCCTGTGCTCCGCCATTCGCAGGATTCGGTGAGGGATAATCGCGGTACGGTGATGGCTGGTCAAACGGGGACGTTTCGGGTGGCGAGCGCCCTCCACCGCTGGTATTATGATGGTGTCGTTGCTGTTGAGAGAACTGGCCTCCGGGACCACCTCCGAGCTTCTCATCCTGCATCTTGTCCTGCGCTGCGAGCGCAGCAGTGGCGGCTGACGCATCACCGATACCAGCACGGGTGCCCCAACCAGTCTGTGAGAGAACGTAAAAGAATCAGCATCATGAAGGTAAATGTAAAATATGAAGGGCGACGACAGCTGGCGCCATTCTTTGGCTTGGCACCGCCGCGCCAAGCCAAACCCGAAGCGGTGGTTGTTGACAACCAAAGTGGGCTCAAAAAATAGCCAGCGACGATAGAAAGATAGCAGGAAAAGAACATACCTCGTGAAGCGTACACAGAGCATAGATCTTCATGATTGCGAAGTAGTATCCAAACAGAATGAAGGCGGGCACATAGATGATATGAGAAGGTTCGTTCCACAGATGCGGCATCAGCTTGAGCGTACGCGTTGCCGTGAGCCAGACACAGTACGACAGAAGGATGTTCCTGAAAAGAACAAAGTAAGCATCGATACAGCGCAGAGGTTCGCAAGGCAATATTCATTCATAACCGACATTGTTGCCGTTACGACTGAAACCTGGGCATAACAAGCGCATAAAGAGGAGACTTACCACCATGGTAAATGGTACCCGCCCTGTTCGACTGGGATGGTACTTTTGTACATTAGATATGAGACCAGACATGGACCAACGAGGAGCGTGAGAGGATTGAATAGTTTGTCCACCTAAACCGAAGAACCCGCCGGTTAGCTCAGGAGCCACTTCCAAGACCCCAAGGTAACCAAGACAGTGCTTACCATCGTGTACGCAACGTAAGGATTCGACGTCCAAATGTAACGTTCCATGAAGAGACTACGAAGATCAGAGCGCCACGTATTCCGTGTCCACCGCAGCACCTGCTTGAGGAAGCGCCAATTCGGCTTCATCGTCGACAGAAGCTCCGCTTCCTTGCAGCACTGTACGTAAGTGTTCCAACCATGGCTCACCATCCAACGCGTGAGGAACTTGTCGTCGCCCGAGTTCAGCTGGTACTTGCCCAGCCAATAGTCGTGCGTGAAGCCGTGCAGGAAATCGGGATCCTTGAGAATGACGGTGCGGTAGGCAGCTGTTCGACCGGACAGACAGGGCAGCCCGCCGTCGATGTGAGTCGAGGACGCAATCTCGATGTTGCGGATAGTGAGCCGAAAAGCGGCGAGCACCTCCCACACAGTCATGCGGTTCCCGACCTGCTGTACACGTTGTGAGGTGCCCACACCGCCCACCTTCTGGTCCTCGAAGCAGGCGAGGACATAGGGGAGGAGGGTTGGCGGCCAGATGGCGTCGTCGTCAGCAAAAACGATGATGTCCGTCGTCGTGTTCTTGATGCCGTGGCTCATCTGGAGCCGCTTGTTCGCAAAGGGTACCGTCAGGACGCGGATGCGCTCCGGGTCGACCTGATTCGCGAGATCCTGCAGGGGTCCCAGCATTTTTTCCTCGGTGATGATGAGGATTTCCTTGGGCTTGCCAACGAGCCAGCTATTGGCGGCTTCCTTGAACTCCTCGCCGGCATCGATGGTGGGCACAATGATGGTCACATCCTCCGAGGCTATGTACGTCGGGTTTTCGGGCAGTGGGATAGGGCGGTAGGTGGCTGCTGCCGCCAGGCGTATCATGTACCATAGGTAGCGGTAGAATCTAGAACATTTCAGCCTTCCCGCCTTTCCTTAGAATACTCCTCGGATGCTCACCCGATGACGCCAAAAGGTACGACTAGACGAAAAAAATGAGCTCGCTGGCGGGCTGACAATACAAGGGACGTACATATTGGAAAATCATCAGAGGTAAGGTAGAGCATTTGGGCTTTTGCTGAGAGGTATAAAGGAGTGAATTACGACGCCAGAGACGAAGAAGATCTTATGCGACCCGTCACGGCGGGCTACACAGAAAAAGGCCCAAATTACAGAAAAGAGTAGGGGGAACGGAGAAGTAGCGGACGAGGGGTGGTGGGAGAGTTTCTGTCTGACTTTAAATCGGACTTTAAAATCGTCCACCGTTAATTATAGCGGGACCCCGGAATATTTTCCGGCAGTTCCTTGGATGAGAGGAATGCAGAGCAGGGCGACCAAAATTGACGCTAATGCAGGAAGTACTTTTGAAATCAAACTTTACAAAGGAGGAGCAATATTTTATTTTCTGTTGAAAATGCTACATATACTAGTGATATTCATTTCGACCTTCCCATTTTTGCATATTGTAAGTCCAATATTATTTCAAACAGCATAATGTTTTAATAAAAGTGGAAGTAATGGTGTAAGTTAAAAACACATAGATGGCATGGAATTTTAAAAGCCTTACAATGCTTCCATATAAAAATTTAAATAATATAAGGAAGAATTTCGACAGAAAACAGATTCAAAACCACTTTTTTTATTTCTAAGTATATGTTGCATTTTTTAGAACACATCCTAACTTTTAAATTGTCTGTAGCCTTGGTGTTATAACTACTTCTCCTCCTCGCCCCTCCTTATCACTCCTCACGGTAGTTCCCGTTGCGGCAGCTCCCCTCTCAGCCGATCGTCCTACAATCGCCCTACTTATATAAACTCGACATCCTGTATTAGATAGCCATCTTGGACCTTGTTCGTTACTCCCACCTTCTGTCGTCCGATCCCCTTTCCCTCCCGGAGTCTCCTCCCAGCACTTGGTTCTTGGAATAACATTCAAATAGTTTGAACAACCTTATCATCTTCATGAGCTAAACATGCGCTTGACATTGACTTTATTAATGTGTTCGAAATACACTTACATAACAGTAGCATCCAATTGTGAATACACTCAAGTTGTTTGGTTTTTTGTAGAACTGAATTCGATGACAATGGTCTGTCCGACTTGCAAGTGTACACAGATGGGAAAGAAATGCTCTTTTCCTCAAATATTTATTGGTAAATTCCGGGGTCCTATGGCTATTATATCCACTACAAATCCATGAAGCATTTTCTGTCGTCATCAAGGGCATCTTTTGAACGCACGACCGCCGATGCTGTCATTTTCGGCATCCATCCCGAAGTCCTCCCAGAGTACCAGTAACCAATTCAGTAATTCGACCAACCGGTACCAGTGCCCGTACGCCCTTCCAAAACCCACCCCAGCGTGCCGGTGTCGATGTGGCAATAACTCGCCCAATGACAATTCGCCAGCGACCACCACCTCTACTTTAGTAACCGACCTGTTTATGCAGTCGCCATCCTACATACTTATGCGCAGCAGCCG
Organism: Pholiota conissans; assembly: GCA_015484465.1. Lineage (NCBI taxonomy): Eukaryota > Fungi > Basidiomycota > Agaricomycetes > Agaricales > Strophariaceae > Pholiota > Pholiota conissans. The sequence continues at coordinate 10,989 of MU155157.1, forward strand.
ACGATGCGCACCAAAAGCGCACGGTATTTTTGAACAGCGCACCACGCCGACAGATTTGGAACCGTTCCTGCTTCACGGGGCCACATGCCCTTCGTGTTCCTCCGTGGCTATTTCCAAGACCAACGATAATGAGGGATCACCACCTCCCATATATATGTGTTCTTGGCCACTACTAGTAGGAACTCATCGGCGGATCGTACCTCAAGGTTATTTACGGTGATGGCTTGCCAATCACCGGCACCAAGGCGATGCTGCGCAGTCCAGGCTTGAGGTATTTTTGACGCTCGTTGATGGAGTTATTACTGCAAGTAAAGTATAGCGAGACGCTGCTTTCAATTTATTGTTGCAGGTACGGTTCGGACCAGATCTATATTAAACTCTTTCCAGTGTACTCATAAGTCAGATAAGTTATATACATACACTGAGACCCTCCAGTGTATGTACTTGCAACTTCAAGGCCTCTGAAGCCCTCCGACGCTCCTGATAACGCCTTTGATCTACCCGACCCCCGGCGCCCGACATGACTGAATCTGATGGGATCAGTGCCTGGCGTGCGGGGAATTCCATCGGCCGTGATCGCGCCTCTCAACAATGAGGAGCGCCCCCTGGCGCGCTATGTACATATCACGCTATCAAAGCATCATCTTTTGCGTGGATTGGTTTTTTGTGTCAGATCCTCACGCTCTCGTTTCTGCAAACGTAAAAAGACGACTGCGTGTGTTTGTGTTTTCACTTTATGCTTTTGTTGCGTAAAGCTTCCTTGTATGACATCTTCGCTCGATAAATTACAAAGGGATTTATATACATAGAACAAAGGTGCAATTCGCATCTCTATAACCTGCGATCAAGGCAACTATGTATACTCGGTGTTCCGACTGTTCGTATTGAAATTATTTCCTTTAAAAGTCGTACACATGATCCACAGAAAGGTCGCCGTTTCACTCTTTCTGATCACATTTACTTGATTCGAAACCTTCACTTTCCACGGACCTGATTGCTCTTATTGAAACCTGATTCTGACAGAAGGAAGGACGGATATACTGTATATGGTGCGTTCCCATTATAAGGCATGATGCATGATGCGTGATCCCATATATCGCTACTTTACAGGGTATGAAACTCTCTTCGCACGTGTAAGTACATTCGACATCATCTTGGGCGCGTAAATAGTTGTGCACGCTTTCGTCGACCCTCTCAATTTGAAACCTTATATAACTCGATTTATAGAGCGCAAGTACTGTAATTGTTGCAGAGAGATTTCATTATGACAATGCCCAAACCCCATGTACTACCCTGTCTACCCTGTCACCTAAACTTTTAGCAGAGTCCAAACGGCGTTTAATAAGAGTACAGTGCAGAACTGTATCCATATCATTGCGTCGCCGGCTGCTTCTTGGTTATTTATACCGTGCCATACATCTATACACGGATTGAGGGCGTCTTGTGTTATCTGATCAATCAGTTCCAACCACATCACGGCAATGCGTCTACGCCCAGGGCTCCAAAGCTAGCGTCGTGTGTGTTCGCCCCACTTACGAGAACGATAAAGCAATCTTATCGATGCGAAATTCGAGGGGTTCAGCATGGCTTTGCTCGCTACAATTGACTATAAATAAACGTCGTATATCTGGATGCCGCTTCGCGGTACAAACATATACGTACTCAGCGATGAAGGAGGGACTGATGGTAGGCAGACTCGGAAACTCGGAGGACCGATGTGTCCATGCAAGTGAAATACAGAGTTTTAGAGCTGTACGTATACGATCTTGGTCTTCGCTCTAATAATCTATGTGCGCAGGGTGAAACGAAGGAGACATTTCAGGTGAGGTTCAACGGGTGGAATCAGGACGGCAAGGGAGAAACTCAGGATCTTTTGTGCTGGATTGCTTGTTTGGAACTGTGGGCGCGCCCAGGACAATTAGATCGGACCAGGCTCCCGAAACACACCCCAGGGCTTGATAGCGCATGCACATTCCTGATTCCACAGCGTCTTCTATTCCCTTATATTTCGTATCATGGCACGGCACAGGGTGCATTGTCAAATCCACATCCTTGGGTGGCTAGAGGGGATAATTGCCCCGATATATAAACCTAAACCTAATCTCCATCTCCTTCAAATCGTCTTGGTTAATACCTCCCAGACGCGCACGCCCGTCTGGCTGCTCATCCGCCCGTCCAGCCTTCGAGACATCAATAACGTTCCCCGCGCACGAAAACACACCGCTAATACCCCCTCAAAATATCTTTGCGATGCCGCTCTCCATCTACATGTATACCTACCCTCGTAAAGACGCGTCGAGCGGGCGCGCCCTCCCGAACCACTGGTCTTTCTTCATCCAAACCAACGCTGCCACCAACGACGGGCTCGAATACCAGATACATGGGGCCCCGGGATCATTTTACTACTCTGGCGCTGAAAAAGCGAAACTGAACAAGAGCGCGGGGCTCGAAATCGGGACCATATCTTCAGAATCGCTCGACGCATTTGCGGCCCTCCTGGGCACCATCGCAATCGACAATAGCAGAGCGGGAACGGCGTGGAACAGCCAAGACTGGGCGCTTGGGGCGATCAAGGAGCTATTCCTGCGTCAGTGGATTTGGTACGACGGCGCGACGATCAAGGCGTGGCTGGAAGAGGAGACCACGATGCGGTAATGGATCTCTGAGGACACGCCGTGCACGATTAGCATTTCGGGCTTCTGTATTATGGGATCAGAAACGCTTTGGGATGTATGCCGAGGAGGACTCCATAGATTGTATTTTGCAGATTTATGTACCCTTATCACTATAATTCTCGGACGACTGGCATTTGTAGAAAAAAGCGGTGGAACTTGCAAATTGGCGACGTTAGTCGGTGATCTCCATCAGCGCATCATGCATCATGATCTCCAGGATTGCCGTGTACTTATGCGCTTAGCGTTCTTCACAACAATAAACGGAAAGTCTAGACACCATGTCATCCACTTGCCTGCTTGGTTTAACAAACGCCCGCGGTGAGCGCTGCTTCCTTTTTTAATTGTTTGGGGGCTCCATGAACGGAGCTCCAGCCGAATCCGCTTTTCCGGTCATGCATATCTAATGGATCGGTCCTCATCATCTCATCAACTGCAACCACCCCACCCCCCCCCTCAAGCCTCATCAAGGCGAGTGTTTTCTGTCCAGCTCGCTAAAGACCACAGCAACACCCTAGTTCTGAACGTACCGCGCGGTCGGAAGGGCAATGATTTCGCGGTTTTGTTGAATCTCGCTTCCGGAAAATGCACGAAGCCCACTGGCGCTAAAATTCTCCTCCGACTGGCGAAAGTCCGTCGTAAAGTCAGCCTGCATCAGCTGCGCATTATACCTCATCTCCAGCCTCACTGCAGTGGTTTCTCCACCGGCGGTTCCTGCTGGATCGCCGAGCCTACTCGTGTAGGGTATTCGGACCTTTCGCCTCACAAACAAACTCCGCGGATATCTCTCCTCCCTTGCATGTACTACCCTCCTGAACGTTGCTTATACCTTTCAGGCCCTGCTCGCCGTCGGATGCAGCGCGCCGATCGCAAGAAGAACAAAGATCAATCACTGGCGGTCGTCGTCAGCTATGCGAGCCCGCGCCGCATATAAATTCTCATGAGCCCCGAACACGGTCGCTAAATTGGGATTGTGAGCTGCTAATTGTGGGTCGTATCCCGGCGTATCCCAGTCCACGGTATTACGACGAAGGTCGGCGGCGAAGGGCTGGGGAAAATGGTGCAGGAAATATATGGGAAAGATGCTACATAGCTGTTTCAGGGAAGTTAAGCTTCTCCGTACGAGATTAGTAACTTGTTTTTCTTCTACACTTGTTTAATTGCCTCATTAGTGACAGTGAGTGGATGTCGACGGAGTCATGACTATCTTGTTTCCAGCCTGTGACGCAGATGCGCGTATAGTACAAGTAGCACTTGCGATAGTGCTGACACGAAACTACCGATGCTCGACAGTGCCTTTTTAAAGCTAGCCAATCCAAATGCGCGCTTTACGCATAGATATCTTTATGATAATAGTCCCAGAACTCTGTAGCCAGAGGACGATCTGGGAGACGCCACAATGTCGTGTTGGTCTTTGTCAAAGTCACTGGCTTGATTGGCAGTCGAGCTCTACACGCCTAGGGGAATAAAACCAAAAAGCAACAGAGTCCTTCGCATATTGAGAACCCATTATTGATGCTGTGTAGGCCACTGTGATGTTGGAAAACCGAGGGAGAGTCATCAGAGCATTTTAGCGCCGGGCGACCGGTTCCGGCTCTGATGATTAGATAATTCAGCTCAACTTCACAGACTCGCCTTTCGAACGTCATTTTCTCTCTACTTTCTTCACTAGACTAGCAGGACTGAACGATCGTCCTAATCGTGCTCCATTGCTTCTACTAGAACGACCAAAACTAGACCAAAACAGCACCTCGAGGTCATGACGAGAGGAAACGGACGCGGTAATCGCGGTGGAGGCGGAGGAAATCGAGGAGGCGGTAGAGGCAGGGGACGAGGCGGCGGCGGCGGCTATCGTGGTGGCAGAGGAAATGGAATGTCTGGATCGAGTTACATTGAGAACGAGTTGGATTTCAACATACACTTCTATGCCGATGGTGAGTGTCCCAGATGACATCCGCTAGACTTTTTTCATCGCATATCCAGCACCATCTGCTGGCGGAGCGTATACACCAAGAGGAAGAGGACGAGGTGGTCGCGGAGGACCAAACTCTGGCTTCAATTCGGGAACATCGACTCCTAACAGAGGACGTGGCCGTGGCGGCTACGATTCTCCTCGCGGACGTGGGCGCGGCCAGGACTACAGCACTCCTAGGCGCGGCGATTGGGGCATTGGCGCGTCTCCAAGAGGAAGAGGACGCGGTGCTCCCATCACAAAACCAGGAACACTGTCCGGACTTTTGTATCAAGAAAGACCGCTCCTTCGACCCATCGTTTTCGTTCCCTCTGTTTTCACCAAAGTGCTGTTCCAAGAGGAGGAAGAACTCATCAAACCTATAGTTGAAGATGTTGGTCAGTGGCATATTTACTAAGGAATTGCTTATGGGCTAACTTTCTACATAGATGATACTGAGCAGAGTCACATCCCTACCGCTGATCGCGTCTCTCGCGTATTCAGTGGCGGCAACATCCCTCGAATGGAATCTGACTCAGAAGAAGACGAGGACGAAGAAGAAATAGAAGAAGTGAATTTTGACGAAGTTGGAAAATTATTCGACGCCTCGGCGACGACCACAAGAACTACAATTCGCAAGAGTAAACTGGGAGATACCTCCTTTGTCGCTCAAGAACAATTTACCGGCTTCTACATCGATCCTACACCGACCACTCAGTCAAATGAGGTCGATGACCTTGCCAGGATGATGGACGAAACACTATCCGCCAATGATGAACCACACAAATTGGGAGATGTGCAAATGTCAACAGAAAGCATTGGTCCATCGCACGTTGAGGAAGTCAACCTGACGGAAAATTTATTTGTCGTGGATGTACAACCAACGCCTGTACCAGCCGAATTAGCACCTTCGTCGGATATTGTACCGACTACCCTCCGAGGCGACGATGACGACGATGTCATCGTTTATGTTGCACCACACCCTCGCAATTCGTCTACAGGGACAACCGAAATTCAACCCGAGGAGCAGCCATCAATAAACGATCCCGATACATCCCGATTCACAGAATACGTCAGCGCAGCAGCACTTCCAGCGGCCATCGCGTCTTCATCAACACCAGGGCCCTCAGCGCCTGCTTCGGCGCCACTTTCTTCATTCTCGTTCTCGTTCCCAGAAACCCCTGGCAAACCTTCTCCACGTCTCCAAGCTCCACCTCTATCCACTCCTCGCCAAGCGAAATTATGGAACCGCAAGCGCATAGTGAAGACCAAGAAACGCAAATCGTTGAAATCATCTTTCGGTGCTTTTGGCGCCATGCGAGAGGAAGTTGAGATGCATCGTTTCGATCCTCAACACAGTGAGCGCAGAAGGGGTGATTCAGATCTGGAGTGGGGTGATACGGATGATGAGGATTTGCAGCAGGCAGATGAGATGGAGGAAGGGCTTGAATCATTTTTGGTGTCGGCTGAGCCGTCGAAGGACAAAGGAAAAGGCAAGGAGACGGAGATATCCATCAGGGATAACGGAAAAGGCAAGGCGAGAGCTCAGGGAGAGGATATGGCCGACGATTCCGCGCATGGCATGGATGTAGATGAGGAACTGGACCTGAAGGCGATGAAAAGCTTTGTAGGTGGCCTGCTGGGCAACAAGGCTGGGGAGCATGTAACCATGGATGACGTATATGATGCCGAGCTGATGAGGTTGGAAGATCAGGAGGCGGCAGCCAATAGTGAGGAGAGCGAAGGCGATACGAGCGAGGATGAGTCGGAAGAAGACGTTATGGCGGCAGAAGAAGCTATGTTGATATCCGAGTCGCTTCAATTCGAGGATGACAAGCTAGACGATAGCGAGGACGACTCGGACGATGACGATGAAGACGACGACGACGACGATCTCGAACAGACTCCCAGGACAAGCTTCCAAGCGCGGTTGGAAAGGCTCAGGGAGAAATCACGGTCGAGCAAGCATGCCGATACCTCCATGGAAAATATGGAGGAAGACAGCGACGAGGATCAAGCCGACATGCTGCACAGGCATATGACGTGGGCAGAGAAGGATGATGATTACATACAGCAAATTCAGGTGAGTTTTCGGCTTTTTTTTGTCATTTCTAAAGCTGATATTTCGTCGCAGAAAACGGCAGACGGAGCTCAAGAAATTTTGACGGGAAAGGATAGAAAGGCAAAGAAGGCGCTCTTCCGTGCTATACGTGACGGAGATTTCTATGACTCGGAATTCGCTCCAGCTAGTACGTATCATCTACTTCTCAACAGTTTCTCTGACTAATTTTTTTTTTCGTATAGAACGCGCGAAGGACAAGTATAAGGACCTTCCCCCTGAGCTCCAGGATCAATGGGAGAAAGATCGCAAGGCAAAAGCAGAATACAAGAAGGCTCGAGAGCAAGCTCGTCTGGAAGTCGCTGCTGACCCCATGTCAAAAAAGAAAGGAGGAAAGAAGGGGCGCAAAGCTATGCTAGCTGCTGCTGAGCTCGATCCAACCATCACCGTCATTCCCAATCGAGTTGTCGATATGACCACGCTGGTGCAGCAGATCCGACGCTTCATCGCAGATGTAGGCGGGCCTTCTACTATGTCACTTCCTCCGACCAACAAGGAGACGCGGAAGAATATCCATGAGATGGCAGTTGCATTCAACTTGAAGAGCCTGAGCAAAGGAAAGGGCGATGCGAGGTACACCACGCTCACCAAGACGACGAGAAGCGGGATCAATGTAAATGAAGCGAAGGTGGCGAAGATTGTGAGACGTAGCGGAGGAATGGGTGCGCGTGGAGACTCCTTCATATATGATAAGAAGGGAAGAGGTCCGCCGACTGCGATGCCGCGTCATAGAGAGGGTGACGAAGTCGGCAAGGTGTGTTTTCTAATATTTCTCTTCAATATAAAATGTGGACTCACGGTTCTATACTATCAGGCTGCGCCGAAACTCACGCAGTCCAATGTTGGTTTCCGCATGTTAGCACTCATGGGCTGGTCGGAAGGTACTCGTATTGGATTCGCTGGCGGACTCGACGCACCGTTGACAGCGATCATTAAAAACACTAAGCTGGGTTTGGGTGCTACTAAATGAGGAGGGATTTTGTATGTCTTTTTTGTCCATTTCTCTTTCATTTTTGACGACAAAAGTACATATGTATATTTTGTGAAGCATATAAAACAGTACGATGGCCATGTCGAAGCATTTCGACCCCACGGGTCCATAGATGGCAATAGTCCATAAGAGTGATTGATCGATAACATCGTCTCATCCCACTCTCATCTGCCGTCTCAATTTATTACCTGCAACCGCCAGTCTTGCCAACATGCTCAGGCTAGCGACAATAAGTGCATGTCCGAGCACACTGATCTACATACTTGTACGCCATGCGAAAAGATCGCAGAACTAGACGACAAAATCTACGAGACTCTCAAGACAATTGATGTGTTGCGGAAGGCTATTGACAAAATGGAAAGGGAACGCAAGTAATGGAAAGTTGAGGTGAACTCTACCATGACGCACTCGGTAATTTCATCATCCCCGCGCACTAGAGGGAAAGTTAGATCTGGGATATTTCATCCTACAGCCAACAACTTTGAGATTAGCCAATATCTCTCCTATTTAAGTGGTTAGCATGGACTGGACCCACCTGATGAAGGTGATCCTGGAAGAGCTCCCCGCTGAAGATTGCGTCGAGGTGTTTCGCAGAGCTCCCAACCTCATTACATCCAGCTTTAGCCTAAACCGACAGGGACGATTCTTCCTCACAGAGCCGGAGCGTCCACCCCATACTCCATCACCACATCGTCGATATCTTGTTTTGCCCTTCGCTGAAATCGCTAGGTATTGCAGACAACAACTCTTCGATGCATCTCCTGGTCGACTTCATGCACAGGTCCCAGTGTTCTATTGAAACGCTAATGCTTGGAATGATGACACCTCCGACGGACCATTTGAAATTGCTTTTTCAGGCTGTGCCTATGGTGCGACGACTACAGATAGGTAACCTGGGTATACCGCGACTTCAAGATCATCCCTTTTCTCTCCTCGCACAGGCGGCGGATAATGGAACGGAAGCTCTTTATCTCTCCTAATTGCGCAGCTTGACGAGGTATCACAAAAATGACCAGGGCCTGCGTCTATTACCCGATATCTTCCAAATAGCTGGAATATCGTCAACGCACAAAAGCCAGCTTGAATACGTCGAAGTTGTTGTGACGCCAGAAGGAGAGTCGGTTGCCAAAGCGGTAAAGGAAACCGTCGATGAGATTCGGGAACTGTTGAAAGAAAGAGGGGTGGAGCTGACAATTACGGCCGGGAAAGGCGGAGAGAATTTGATTTAGTGCTTTGGGTATGTAGTAGGGATTGTGTATGTGTAGCTCATGAAATGAATACAGGTTGCTCTGACTCAACATGAAGTGGTATGAAGACAGTCTCGCCGACGTCAACGGCACCGAACCCATCATCCTTCCAGATTCTTCCTCCTTTTTCTATCCAACTTGAATTTTGTCGCTGAAGTTCGTCTCGAAGAAGTACTAACGGCTCCATCGCCTCGTCTTCGCTCCCACAGAACGTCCCATAATGCATAGCGATTGCCTTGTTCGCTCTTACATCTTTTGCTAGGGAAACTGCATCCGTTGGAGAAGCGTGAAGGGTAGATAGAAGGGTTTCAGTGGCGTCAGGTTTCAACTTAATTCAAAAAAAAAAAAAAAAAAAAAAGGTTAGGAATAGCACAAATGTAAAAAGATGAACGCACTCTGAAGCCCATGCGACCTAAGACAGAGAGTGAAGCACCTCGCCAAATGGGAATCATCGCAAGATCGAAAGGACCGTATCTTTCTCCTATCTCTTTGAACGCGGGGCATGGACCTGAAGCCGTTAAATACCCAGTATCCCTTCGTGCAATGTATATGTCAGCCAGTCAAAACAACACCTGAAAGCGGAGTGAATTACCCAGCAAAGTACATAGACGCAACAGGTGGCGAACCAGATGTCGACAATTGACGGACTACCCAACTTGACCAGAGAGATTTGCATTGATCGAATACACCTCTGCCTTGTAAACGTCGTTGAAAAGAATGTCAATAGGAAAAGGAATCTGCTGACCGCTATTATGTTGTGCAGGAGTACAAATAAATTCAACCACGGCGTCGGCGATTGGGAACGACGACCGTTCCCACCAGTCCATTTCTTGGATTTTGCTGTCTTCCATATTGATTTCAGCCGTTATTGACCTCTTAACTCCCAGCGGTACCAAGAAATGAGCCTTCGGCCAGCGCGCGTGAATTTGGCGAAGACATTGGATGTCTAGATGGTCATAACTGATCATGGTAGGAGGCGGTTTCATATTCGGTTTCATGGCAGTTTGTGGAAAAGAAGAAACATACTGGTTATGTGATATGACCACGAAATCGATACCCGGAAGGTCTACCACCTCGCATGGCGCAGAAAGATATCGCCGAGGTCCGATCCATGTCGAAGGAGATGCGCGTTCTGCGAATATTGGATCAAAAACGACGCGAATTGGTTGGGGTGCGTTAGACCGGGGTAACTCGACGTAAAATCCCTGGAAGAAGAATGAGCAAAAATCTAGGATGCCTCGAGTTCTGCAAGAGACTTACAGCATGACCCAGCCATGTCGCGGAAATAAAATGCGAATTCTGCAATTCGCAAGGAAGGTCGAAATTGCATGGGATCGTTTTGGCAGGATCCACAGGGCTTTCGAAAGTCCGGGCCTTGCTGAGAGGTATTCGGAGTATTGCACCAACAGAATCGAGTAGATTTGCTTTGGGTGGCCATGGATTTTGAAATCCGCCTGATGGTATATGGTGTGCCCGCATCATAGATAAGTATACGAGGTGGTAAGTCTATGTGAGAGGCAACGAACGATGTTGACGCCGCTGATTCCCTATAAAACTATAGGTCACGCTGACAAAAGCTCGGAGAGAGAAAGGTACAAACGTACTTGTATTGGAAGAACTTCAAAAACAGAAGGAATTTTTGGAGAAGTATCGAATTGATTTTCCTCTGGGATAATACGGTATGATAGGATTTCCGTTGCTACGTATGTCTCTTCACATCAGCTGAAGTTGTCCAGGCGACTAAAGAAGAAAGGTTCGAATGCTAAAAACATCCCAAAAAGGAGCGCATACACGAAACGAAGACGAAAGTGCTTTTGAGAAGATGTGTGAAAGAATGCAGAGATGAACGAGCGAGAGCGGCCATTCCGAGAGCATTCAAGCGGAGTTTATTACTTTGACACCGACGGCTACCCGGCCAACTCGACTTGCCTGGGTATTCTTAGCCATGTTGTCAATCAGTTACATACTTGCTACTTAGCCGCTATACACTATGCATCAAAGGTTGACAAGGGCAGTCAACTGGCTTCCTTCCTCTTGCATCACAGCGTCAGCATCACCTGAATGTCTCGAAATTCTGCATCTCTTGATGTCCAAGTGGGTGGTATAGTGGAAAGTGCTTCGCGGCCTCAAGCTCAAGCTTCACCCTCGTTGTTCGTTATCCCCAACACGCCTCCACTTGAATCCCAATTCCCCAAAATGAAAGTTCGTGACTACGTTGAGGAACACTCGTCTCACCATCTTCGACCTCCTTCGCAACATGACAGGTCGCTACACGAACCTTCCCTTTCAAATGGCCAAACAAATATCCTTGGGGCGCTGTCGATCGGAGTATGTCTCTTGCACAGTGTACTATTCTACCAGCTAACATACCTTCAGGCTCCTCTTATCGCATCAGTTGTGTCATCGTGTACGAGTGGAATATGCGCCGATCTCACCGCAGTATTGGGCGCCGATCCACTGACGCGACCAGTGCGCGCTTCAGTCATAATCGCTCTGCTTTGGTCCGCGTTGATCACTAGCTTAGGCGCGACGATGACCGCCGTAGCTGGACTGGCCATGAGTGCTGGATACCACGACTCCCATGTTGGAGTAACGAAGAAAATCGTGCGATTCGTGCGTCAGTGGCATTCAAAGCATCGAACACGAACTTCTTTTTCCGAAGTCAGAGACCACGAAATGCGACCTCCATCTCCTGCTTTGAGTGCTATAACGGACACCCATAAAGATCAACATGCAGCGGCGTCGTTTCGGGCTGCGGTAGTTTCTGCCCGGGTACGTCAACTTGCCTCTCGTTGACCTGGACTTACGAACTAATCAGAACCTGCGCAAGTTACTGGGTTTATCGGTAGCGTTGTTGGCAGTAGCGTTGGCTGTTTATCTATTCTTGCTCTATCCCCTTTCAGTTGGCGCGACGACTTTGGGCGTTGGTATCCTTACAACAGCAGTGGCAGCAGCTCCGCTCTTGCCGATTATCTGGCCAAGTTCCTCTTGACCTTTTTCTGTATGTGTTAAATCAGAATGATGTCCATTTACAGAAGTGCTATACTAAAGATTGAATGTAAGCTATCATAGAGTGGCTTCCGTTCTTGTTCCGCTCCGCCGATTAATGAGCCCACCTGAAGCCATAAGAGGGGCTAAACCAGCCTGAGTAAAGCCGGTTCTGGTTACCAGTCAGGCTAAGGGGGCGCCTGAAGTTTGAAGTTTGAACGCAAGGCATCTAGTTCTACCGAACTGCCGCCACTATCCTATCTGCAAGCATTTCTAAATCTGGAATATCAAATAATCAAAATCGGCATTTTGCGGCATTGCCATATAAGGCCGTATGTATTGGCACGGTTAACTTGATATTCAAATTCACCTTGACTTCTGTGTCGTAGGATGCACATATTCAAAAAGTCAGTGTTCTCAGAATCTACAAAGCTAACTTTCTGCTAATAATGATTTTACCGCATTCAGCAGAACCCCCTATATGAACCTGACCATCAGTTTTAAATCTCGCTCGACAATGTGGACGAAAGAGAATAAGGCGCAGCTAGCAAAATCCTCAGTGTCGCAGTATACGTGGTCTCCTGTACCGCATCTACTAGATTCCAACCTGCCACCTTCAGAGGAAGAAGCTAGTGTCATACGGAGTGCCATCAGCGACATAGAGAAAAGGATATTCGAGAACACGAATAGTAAAGGAAGTACCCACGTCGATTCAGATGATTCACATCATTTTCTCCGGCAACACCTTGCGATATTTTCCGCTATTCGTCGCATACCTATTGAAATCCTACAAGAATTTATTCTTTTGGCTGCAGTTGGGCTACCCATCGACGAGTTCAAGGAATTCCGTTGGCAAATTTCCTATGTCTCTCGAGCATGGCGAATAGCCGCCGTCTCGCTCCCTGTCCTTTGGAAAATATTGCCTACCGTACGACTCACTCGACGCCGCGCAAAGAATCCCAAACGCTCCCAATCCGACTACAAAACAGATTGTCTGGCAGAGATTCTGCGGCGGTCTGGAAACAGGCCACTTATGGTGACCATCGAAGAACAACACAAGAGGCACCGACATTTCGACTACTCTGCGCTGAACCTCGTCGCAAAACACTGCGAACGATGGGAGACGGCGTCCATCTCTATCCCAATTACCGCATTGAATGCACTGTTGTGCATCCGGGGGAGGTTGCCGCGATTGAAGACGCTTTTCCTTCACCTGTTGATTGGGATGGAATACAGCGCCGACACCTCTCTGGACATGCTCGAGATAGCACCACAGCTACGCCGCGTGCACATTGTCGGCTCGGTGCCATCCCATCTCAAACTCCCTCCAAAGACGCAATTCACGCACTACAAGCACATGTTCATCACCCAGGTACACCTCAACACAGTCGCTCAGTACTCCTCGCTCGAGTCGCTGTTTATCAGCCAGAAGGTGTATACCATAACCTTCCCTGCCACTACACTTCCGCGGTTGAAAAAACTTGAGTTTGTGACCGTCCTGCCGGCCCAGGACGACGGGAGCCTCAAGTGTTTCGATAACCTCCGCCTACCGGCCCTGGAGGAGCTTTCAGTAGTGTTCCCTTTTTACTCTCCGAGTATTCTTCCAAGTATCATTCGCATGATATCGAACACTGGGCCATCTCAAAAATTGCATACTCTACGCGTCCACCCGGGGACAATGGCACCCGGAGAATTGACGACGATGCTCGGTTTGACTCCAGCGCTCGCGGTGCTTGACACAGTCTGTCCACCCCATACCGATATCGAAAATTTGGCGTCCAAAGTTCCTACCGGACAGCCTAAAATAGCACCATGTCTGCGGACCTGCAGGTTCATGTTCGATGCAGTCGTCAGTACCTTTCTCAGCGATAACACCCGAGACACGCTGAATCGGCTTGCGCAAACCCGTTGTGAAGACATTTTGGATCCTATGGAACTTTCTATCTATTCGATGTCCTCCGATGTTCATGGCGTACCCTGGAGTCGGGCAAAGCAAACGCAGATCGAAGATTGGGCGCCGATCTTGCATGTGTTTAAACTTAATGAGATGCTTCGAAAGATATCAGCAAAGCAGTTCAAAAAACACGTCAAATTAGTCGAATTTTTGTTGAATACCATCGAAGGAACACGAATTAGTAGTGCAAAAGAAGTTTATGTGAGTACGCCCTAATTTTTCTGCTGATTCCACTTGTTTATTGCCTTTGCAGGTTTCAGGAATTCACATCACTCTGCACCGCATGCTTGAGAATGAGGACATATTATCATCTAATGCAAAATTTCGACAACGGGTAGAAGCACTGTTAAGCAAATGGGATTCGCTCATGCTGGCTGCCCTCGGAGATATTCACTGGTGCTGCCAAGGTCCGCGAATGCTGACTTATATCAGCGATGAAAAAGGTAGTAATCTATCACGCAGTGTATGTTTCGAGCCATAACTGATGACTATGTTTATGGTTTTAGCTCTTAGGGCGTCTTCTGATGCATTGGACATCGTTTATGGACTCCAGAACGAGATGAGCATCGATGAAGCCTGTTGGACGTCGCAACTGGGGACATTTGGAATTACGTTGACCTGGCCTCGTAGGGTAGGATATTTTGAAGTAGTTGGGTGATTTATATTTATCGTTGTACTTGATATATTCATACGACTTACGGAGTTATGGTTTCTATGTACATTCAATGAGACGAGACAAAACCGATGATTGGAACGAAGGAATTCAACATTCAACGTTTAACGTTTAGCGCTTTAACCTTCGAACTAGAGTATATACTCTCCTTCTTTTCCCGCCTTAATTTTAAAGTTTACGCCTTCTTTCGACGAGTATGTCTGTCGTCACCTTCCGTTCAATTATCGAAACGTAGGTAAGGTGTTGTCGATGGTCTGTAATGTTCTCCAAGCAGGCGAGGATATCCGGGAATGGAATCATATCCAGATAACGCGGTTCAACCATAGTGATCGAAGTTCTGAGAGATATAAAGGCATCTTCACGCTGCCCATTTCTATCATTTTCGAGAAGTGGCGAATGAAAATAGAGTAAGTTTGGCAAAAATTTGGAGGGACGGATTTGCCCTTATTCGGAAATTCGGTATCAGCCGAACATTCCCTGCGGAGCTCTCCACTTGACATTCACTAGCACTGACGACCATCTTTGGTTTTTTGGTCATTTACACTATGTCTGTTCTCACAGAATCACTCAGACCAGCTTTTTTGTACATCCGGAGAAAATGGTCCGTCAATCTACATACTCTGAAGCAGGGACATTTTCATAGTGCGTTTTTCAATTAGCTTTGCCAAGTTTCTTGACAGCTGTGGCCAAGCTTTCGCAGAATTTCCGAGCCGTCCAGCTCTACTTACTATAGGTCGAGTGAACCAATGGAAAGTTTCAGAAATTTCTACCCAATACAGACCAAGCCTGTTTAACTGCTCGCAGAAACGAGCTTGAATTGATAGTTTTCGGCAACCTCCCGGAGGTGCGAGTTTGTAAATTTGAAATGTTCGAGGGATAGCTGACCTAAAGCCATTGCCATTTCGGAAGATGCTCGTCTTTTGGTCGGCACATTGATTTTTCGAATGAAAGGATTCGGATAAAACTTCGTTTTAGCCCACCATCCGACTTGTCATGAGCACGTTTCGAGGAAGTTCGTTCCTTCACGCTGCTTCGGTCAGCAGATCTCTTATAACGGTAGAGTATGTTCTTCAAATTTGCCCAGAACTCCTTAGCCTTTTCATAGATGCCCTCTTCGAGACTTCAAAGTCGTCACTGGGCACCTGCGACGTCGTATAACACCCTTGGCGCTACTAGAAACTCCGCAGCCCTCTCTTTACTTGCGGAACTTCATCGGTTGCAAAATCCTATTTAACTCTTTTTTTTGTAGATCATGACTTTCGTTGACTCGCACTATGTTTCGTCTTTTGAAATCGTTCAGAATTGCGCTCTTGTCCTTCACCTCCGTCTTTGCAGCCCAAAATAGCCTCCAACAAGGGTCTAATTATGGAACAAATCCTACCAATGTAGGCATGTACGTGTATCGACCCACTGGCCTAGTCGCGAACCCAGCCTTGATCGTCGCAGTCCACTATTGTTCTGGGACAGCGCAGGCATACTTTAGCGGCACGCAATATGCCAACCTTGCCGATACATACAAGTCGTTCATGGTCGTTTATCCGAACGCACCTGACAGTGGCGGTTGCTGGGACGTCCACACAAATGCGACTCTCACCCACAACGCGGGTGGTGACTCGCTCGGTATCGCTTCAATGGTGCGCTATGCCATTTCCAATTACGGTGTCAACGCAGCACGCGTCTACGTTACGGGAACGTCTTCTGGTGGCATGATGACTAACGTTCTAGCGGGCGCCTATCCGGATTTGTTCGCTGCTGGTGTTGCTTATTGCGGAGTTCCATACGCGTGCTTTTCTGGTCCTAGTATGTGGAACAGCCAGTGCGCGCAGGGTCAGCTTACCAAAACTCCTCAGCAATGGGTATGTTTGTTCTTTATTCTCTTCATTTTGAAGTCCCATAAGATTCACTGCGTTTGAAGGGAGATCTTGTCCGCAGTGGATATCCAGGATATACAGGATCGCGTCCCAAGATGCAAATTTGGCACGGTACTGCGTGAGCACTCATTTCCTTCTATTTCAATGAGCGCAACGCCAAATTATCTTGTAGAGATCAAACACTTAACTACAACAATTTCAACGAAGCAATCAAAGAATGGACCAATGTATTCGGTTATTCACAAACTCCCGTTTCCACTCAATCAAATAGTCCCATATCTGGCTGGACGCGCTCCACATACGGTTCTAATTTCCAAGCGATTAGCGCGCAAGGAGTGGACCACAACATTCCAATTCAACATACCGACGTCCTGACTTGGTTTGGAATCATTGGAGGCTCTACAACTACAACCTCTGGAAGACCTACTACGACGATGACTCCAGCTCAGCCTACGACGACGAACCCAGGCGGTGCAACGCAGGCCCATTACGGGCAATGCGGAGGGTGCGAATGATCTTGTTGGCTATAAATAGCTCGTTAGGCGCTAATTTTGCTTTGATTAAGAATTAGCTATACTGGTCCAACTGTGTGCGCCAGCCCTTGGACGTGCAAATACTCCAACGATTGGTATTCTCAAGTAAATCAAATATTTCGTTTTCGAGCTTTCAAATTGATGTCTTTTTTTCTTTCAGTGTTTGTGAATAGCGACCGCATTGACGTCCACGACTGTTCATGGCGATCTCCGGATACCGGGAAATAGCAAACGGTTGTAGATACAATTACTGCTGTAATCAATTCTCCTGAATACAACATTAAACGAGCCATATTTGAATGTTATATAAAATTTTATGCACCATTTACCTAGAGGGAAAGAAGCATGCCTAATCAGGGATTGTTGGTACTTGCACCTGTACCTTTTAGCCTCTCGTCCACCAACTGGCTAAACTCGTCCCTCAGAATCGCCTCCTTCCTCTCGCGCTCCTCTCTCTGCAACTTCAGAATACCTCTCTTCTCCTCCGCACTGATGACCTGGTTCTCCTTCCTCATGCGGACCGCGTTCATCCTACGATGCCTGCTTCCACTCATAACATATCCCACATCCTCGTATTTGGCAATCTCGTCCGAGGTCAGGCCAATTTCACCACGACGGGGGATACGCGATTCGGTACCGTCTTGCAAGAACGCCGCCATAGCGCTACCTTCACCGCGCAGCAGCGCACCACCGTACGCACGTTCATCGACCTTCTTCGGACCGCCTTTTTTGGTGAGCGGTTTCGGGCCAACATCTTCGTCCGAGTCGGAGTATTCAGGTGCCTTCGAGGAGGGTGGCGCGCCAGCGGAGACTTCGCGAGAGCGGACGTCCGATAATGGGGAGATTGCGCGCTTGGGCGCTCTGTCCCTTTCGCGGTCTTCTTCCATGCGCTCTGGGGTGCGGCTCCGATGACGACTGCGACTGCGGGATTTTGGACGCACGCTCCTACTCTTGCTTCGAGTGCGACTGCGGTCGCGCCTGCTGCTACGGTGCTTGTGCCGTCTGTGGTCATCTTCGCTGTCGTCTTCATCGTCGCTGTGGCGCGACTTATGGCGATGTCGTTTCTTCTCCTTCCTCTCCTCCTTTTCATGCCTGCGAGCACGCTTTCGTTCCTTCCTCTCGCGGTGCCTCTCTTCTTCTGAAGAGTCGGTGTCGCTTGGAGTAGGAGACCTGTGGCGTTTGGATTTCTTGCTCGACTTTTTGCCTTTGGGAGATCTATGTAGCAGGTAAGTCCTTGTTCGTATTCTGAATCAATGATTACATACAGTTCCCTTGCTGGTGCTTTTGGAGATGGGGGCCAAACGTTGACAATCTGGGCTTCGCGTTGTTCGCGACGGCTGAAAGAGAAAGTCAGCGTTAGCCAATGATTTTAGAGAACGATTACTCACCTCTCCAAAAATCCGGCATTCGCGCTACCGTGCATGGGGCCACCATGATGATCCCGCCTCCCAGGGTACATGTTCTCCTGCTGCCTCCAAGGCGCCGAAGGCTCTCCTGTTGGTAGTGTTGGTGGAGGTCCCATCGGTACATGAGGACGTCGGTAGTCCTCATATTTCGGACTCGGCCTGCGTGGCTCAGATGCCCGATACGAAGCCCTTCCTCTATCCCTGCTATCGTCCCGCCTACTGCCACCATCCCTCCCTCTTTCTCTGCTCCGACTGCGGCGAGGCGATGGGCTGCGTCTTGAACGGCGGGGTGATGGAGACCGCCGAGTGGACCTGTCTGGAGGTGCGGGACCTCTCATGTCTTGGGGAATCAGACCCATGCGAGAAGGATGTACTGTTGCCATCTTCGTTCGTGTTCAAGTTGAATGAATCGTCAATTCCCTGATGGGTTGAGTCGTGGGAAAAATATGCGGACATTGAATTAGAAACAAACGTTTTGTTCTTACATTGGAAATCTTCGCTATATTGTGAGTTTTGTAGACTGTAAAAATACTATATGGGACTTGGTGAGGTGGACGTCGCTGAGGATTTGCGGAGGAAATGAGAGTTGTGAAAAAATAATTCCAAGAGATCTTTATATTTTTACCTAATCTAATCTGCACTGCCAATTGTGACGTCTGTGACAAGAAGTCACCGCCACAATTGATCCTCAGGAACTGTGCTTTCCTTCGTCCTGCACATACCGACGCCCAATTTTCTTTTAGCCCTTGCTGGCAACCCATCCGAGTCTATCTAACTACTCAGATAAGATAGTTTTGCTGCCCAACGACAGAAATGGCAGCAGCAGTGTCACCATTTGCGCGCAGCTCTGCGTTTGAAGAGAGTTTGCTTTCGGCGAGGGAGCAGACGGTATGTTCTTTTCCGGAGTCATGATTTTCTTGTTTTCGGGCGCTTATGATACTATTTTCTTATCGCTTTGTCCATAAATTAGATCGAAGAGATGTACAGTGTGCCAGAGAGCTTCCTCGAGATTGAGGTGAGGAACCCGCAGACCCATGGTGAGTCAGCTTAAACCCAGCATACGGCCTTCGCATTTCTGCTGTACCGATATATTTCAAACTGAATGCAATGGATATAACTAACCTTATGATCTGAACAGGATTTGGAAGGAAAATGTATACCGACTACGAGATCGTATGCAAGGTGCGTAGTTACTTATCGCATATCACGACCCTCTTAACCGCCGCATAATAGACCAACATTCCCGCCTTTAAACTGCGTCATTCCGTAGTACGACGGCGCTACTCCGACTTTGAAGCCTTCCGCGATATCCTGGAGCACGAATCTACACGAGTCAACATCCCACCTCTCCCGGGAAAGGTCTTTACGAACCGCTTTTCCGACGAGGTCATTGAGAGCCGGCGAGAGGGTCTCGAGCGCTTTCTCAGCATCGTTGCTGGTCATCCTCTTCTACAGGTGCGTAATCATACACTATCTGGCCCTGGTCTCTGGGCGACGAATTTCCAAGCCGCCTATAGCCGGACTGATTGGATGAACGGAGGGTTGCTAACGTCCACTTTATCTGCTTTGCATGTAGACCGGAAGTAAGGTCCTGTGCGCCTTCCTCCAAGACCCCGCTTGGGACAAGGCCCAATGGGCTTAGGGCGCTTCTTCGCTGTTCGTCATTCGAGTATCTGACGACATAGGGGCTGGAAGCGAAGTTGCTGTATTCGAAGTTGGAGAACTTCTTGTATTTGTGTATGGCTTCAGCTGAGGCCGTCCCGGAGCATAGTTGTGTGTTTTTCTCCCTTTACCTTCCTCCTTGTCTTTCTTCTTTTCCATGGGCAATCCGCGTGAGAGTGACTCTCCACGTATTTCTGTACTGTTTATTTCTATCTCTGTGCTCTGTTACCATGTCTATCTTCTCTTTACCAGGCTATCCTCGTTTCCTTTTCATCTCCGCGACTCATTTTTACCCGAATACGCTCGTCGTTTCTGAACAAAATTTCTAGTTATCGTAGCCCTGTCCTCTGTATGCACACGTCATATTTGGCAGACAATCGCATCATTCCACTTATCAAGAATACGTTGCAAGCCATTGGAGTTTCCTTTGAATCTCTTTGGAACTACGTTCGATGAAATCCAATGGGCATCCTCAATATTTGAATCGCATACGGCTATCATCTCGGTTTTTTGCTGGAATATCCGTTTCTGTCAGGGTATTTCAAGTTATATACAGGCTTCGTTCAGGTCATCTAATCATTCCTTACTTAGGTAAAGATTATAAATACTTCGCAGGAGAGCTCCACCAATACAAGCGATGACTCGTTTGAAGCCTCCATGATTTCAAATCCTGCAAGATGCTTAACAGTGAGATTGACCCGCTGACATTTGCGGCGATTCTGAAGAAACGTTGGAGTCAGAGACCCGGCCCACACTTAAGCCTCTCAAGACATCGTCCGAAGGCACTTCTTCTGTGACCACACTTTAGGCGCTTGGCGGCCCAACGCCTACTCCAAGTAGTGACCATGAACTCTCCAAATTGACTCCAAAGGTGGTTTTCAATATGTCCACGTGTTTGTGTTCCTCCAGCATTTGAAATGGTTCGTCATTCCTTCATCCAAAACGTCCACGACGTCGACTACACCGTCTAGACCACCTCAAGTCTCAAGCCCATGAATTATCGCCAGGGGTATACCCGCATACCCCTGCCAGACGCCAGTTCTCGAGGCTTGTTAGTCGCACTTGATTATTTTTAATGACCCCCGGAACCGAAGGGGCCTGATAAACATAGCACTCTGTCCTATGATCACGGCGTTACCACAAGTGGCTCCGTATCTTACCCTTAACGGAGTCTTCGCTCGCCGCTAATCGATTCCAGAAGCCTCCCAGCGCCAGGCTGGGAACACGCCACAGACCGTGCGCAACCGTACCCTATAGAGCGAGTCATGACGCAGAGGCTCCGGCGGGCTCCCAATCGTTCATATGAAAGCGCTTCTCTTTCGTTGTTCTCTGCGCCCTTTCATCTACGTTATCGCCTTCTAGTGACGAACCTAGTTTGAACTCGCTAGTCTCCCTACATTTTGACCCTCAAGGCCATCGTCATTGAATCCAAAAGCTGAGCAGCCTTTGATGTGAGCATGAATTCTTATCTGATTTTCGACAATCGCCATCTGACGTGCCCCACAAAGCTTGATATTCATATTTCCTTCTAATGACTGCCATTAATTCGCAATCATCCGAGAAAGCTTGTCTCCGCACACACTCTCAGATTTCTTCATCATCATCGGCTTCATCATCGACCAGCGGTCGCTGTACGAATACACATCCTTCGATGGGCGAGATACACGTTACTCTGACCCCACCACTTCCAGCCTATTCTCTGCCATCATCGTTCCATAACGCTATCGCCATCTCACCAGATCAATTTACACAAGGAATCGATGCAGATGTTGTACGGCACAACTTGACGCATGGACGAGGAGATGCGGTCGTGCGCTGCACACCGGAGAGCTATGGTTATCCAGAATACGAAGGTTCAAACTCAAGCCTCGGTCTTCGAGCCTCCAGAGAATCTCTCCCTCCATACGGCGCGAATCTTCCTCCTCGATATACGAGGTTTTATCTGCCAAGTCAACCAGACGAGCCCAAAACTCTTACTAGAACATTTTTCAAGCTGGGTTTCCGTGCGTTCATTCATTTAACATCTCGTATGCAGTCACTGACTCCATTCCAATTTCCCAGTCTTCCCCATATTATGGCTTTTGGGGGCGGCAATGCTTTTCACGCCACCTCGCTCTCCAAAGTCAAGTTCTATGGACACTCGGACGGAACAAGAAAAGGTAGCCTTTCTGGAAGTGTTTCGCGCCGCAGAAAAGAAATGGGCAAAACGTTGTCTTTTCTCCTTTGGCTTATTCCTTTGCGTCTGTGTAGCTTTCGCTGCGATGGCCTATGGGATCTTGAAATCGACTCAGAACAACGGTACGCCAGGGTAATTTGATATTGTATCTTCTGGTTTGTTGTGCACGCGACCAATTCACGATGATTTTATCTTCGATGATTTGCTTTTTGCATTGAGATTGGAGTCGTAATTTACTTTTTCGATTGCATGTCTGGCAAGGGCTACTATTCCGACAACACCATCTCCTTCCCTATATTTGTACCTTGTATGTAGGTCGTACTTCGTTTATATGGTAACGGTTTTACGATAATATACATAACACATAATTTCAACTGCAAAGCAATATATGAGTTCCCAACGATATCGAAAATAGGGGGCACTCATACCGAGTTGAAAAACGCAGCTCTAGTTACACCATTTCCTCGCGTTTTGGAAAAGCCTGAACCAAGGACCAGTGCCGTCCCAGACCTCTTTCAACGATGGAGAATACCAGCTGTTCGCCTCGAGCATAGTGGTTCGCTCAGGATGCGGCATCAACGCCAACACTCTCCCATTAGGCGTCTGCACGCCGGTAATTCCAGCAGGACTGCCGTTCGGGTTGAGAGGGTACACTTCGGTAGGGTTTCCCTGCGAATCGACATAGCGCACAGCGACGAGACCCGAAGTCTCCAGCGCAGCTTGCTGCGCAGGCGAAGAGAACGCGGCGCGTCCTTCGCCATGGGCGACTGCGACAGGCAGCTTAGAACCAGCCATGTCCGAGAAGAACACGGACGAGCGCGTCGCCTCATTGTCGACAATCTCGACCATGGACACGCGACCTTCGAAGCGCTCTCCGCGATTGGGCTTGAATTCAGGCCAGTTCTCCGTTCCGGGGATGATCTCGCGGAGGTGGCTGAGAAATTGGCACCCATTGCACACCGCCAAAGCAAACGTATCGTCCCTGGCGAAGAACTCTGAGAATTCGCGTCGCGCAACGTCGTTCAGCAACGCTGAATTCGCCCATCCTTTTCCAGCCCCTAGAACATCACCGTAGGAGAATCCACCGCAAGCGGCGAATCCTCTGAAATCAGCGAGCGTGATCGCGCCGCTTAGGATGTCCGACATATGCACATCCACAGCATCGAATCCAGCGGCTGTGAACGACCAAGCCATCTCTACTTGGCCATTGACACCTTGTTCACGCAGAATCGCGACTTGAGGACGTGAGGAGTAGTTGAGGACCGTCGGCTGGAAGGTAAGATCGTAAAACAGGCCAGTGTGTATTTTGTCGTTGATGAGGGCGAATTCTTCTTCGGCCGCTGCGGTATTATCGCGGATTAGTTGCATCCTGTACGAGGTTTCCGACCAGATCTTCTGCAAGTCACCCCGCTGAGCGCTATATAGCGTCTCCGATTTGTAGATGAAGGACACGGTTTCATCAGAGGGAGGGTTGACGCTGCCAATGACGTGGATGGAGTGGGATGGGAAGCCAGCTTTGTTGAAGATGGATATGAGATCATTGAGCTGCGATTGGCGAACCTGAACCACAGCACCAAGTTCTTCATTGAAGAGGGTCGAGATAGGGTTCTCGACGGAATGGAGCGCGTCCAGTGAGATATTGACACCTGCACGCCCGGCGAAGGCCATCTCGACGATGGTAGTGAATAGACCACCGTCGGAGCGATCGTGGTAGGCAAGAATCAGGTCTGGGTTGGTGCTTTTCACGCCTTGACAACCTTGGAAGAAAGCCTTGAGGACAGCAGGGTCTTCAACATCTGGCGCAGTGGCACCAATCTCCTTGAAAACCTGGGCAAGGGCCGAGCCGCCCATGCGCTCTTTGCCATTGGCAAGATCAAAGAACACCAAGCTCGTCGATTCACTGAAATCAGTGCGTAGTTGCGGTGTCCAGGTGTTGCGTACGTCTTTCACGGGCGCAAACGCAGTGATGATCAGAGAAAGGGGAGCGCTAACCTCCTTCTGCTCGTCGCCTTCCCGCCACTTCATCGACATCGACATCGAATCCTTGCCCACCGGGATACCCACTCCAAGCGCAGGGCACAAGTCCATGCCGATCGCCTGCACTGCCTCGTAAAGCGCTGCGCCCTCGCCCTCCTTCGACGCTGCGCACATCCAATTCGCGCTGAGCTTCACAAGAGAGATATCCCCAACGTGGGCTGCAACGATGTTGGTAAGCGATTCGGCGACCGCCATACGAGCTGATGCACCAGCGTTGAGGAGCGCCAGCGGAGTGCGCTCGCCCATGGCCATGGCCTCTCCACAGACAACGTCGAAGCCGTAGGACGAGCGCGTGACGGCGACATCAGCGACGGGGACTTGCCATGGACCAACCATTTGGTCGCGCGTCACTAAACCCGTAATGGTACGATCACCGATAGTGATGAGGAAAGACTTGGAGCCCACGCTGGGAAGGCGCAAGACGCGCTCAACCGCTGCCGGGAGGCGCTGAGCGAGGGTAGTAGTTGTAGGTAGGAATGAAGAGAGTGATGAGTCGAATTCGGCACGTTCAATGCGACGAGTGTTGTCCTTTCTTGACATCTTTGGGGCCTTTCCGAAGAGAGTCGACATTTTGAGCTTGATGACATCCTGCTTGAATAGCCGATCCGTGACGACCAGCTCCTCTTCCTTGGTGGCGACACCGACGATGGAGAATGGACACCTTTCCCTCTTGGCAATGTGGACGAAGTCTTCCACCTTGTCCTGTGCGATGGCGAGCACATACCTTTCCTGACTCTCGTTACACCAGATCTCCATAGGCGACATCGATGAATCAGCCACAAGTACATCGCGGATTTCGAAGGTCGCCCCAAGGTCGGAGTCGTGAACAAGTTCGGGAAGCGCATTCGACAGTCCACCGGCACCAACGTCGTGAATACTCTCGATAGGATTTCCTTCCACGCGATTGACACAGGCATCAATGACCTGCTGGCATCGCCTTTCCATCTCAGCGTTATCGCGCTGCACCGAAGCAAAGTCCAATTCGGCCGAACTGGCACCGGAGACTTGACTCGAGGCAGCGCCACCGCCCAATCCAATAAGCAGACCTGGCCCACCGAGCACGACGATCTTTGCCCCTGGAGTGATAGCTGACTTTTTGGCGAACTGAGGACGGACATTACCGTAGCCGCCCGCAATCATGATGGGTTTGTGGTATCCCCGGACTTCACGAGACTTTCCATCGAGTGAGAGAGGAATGCTCTCTAAGAAGGTACGGAAGTATCCAGCAAGCGCGGGTCGACCGAACTCGTTATTGAACGCGCTCGCTCCGAGAGGTCCCTCGATCATGATGTCTAGTGCTGAAGCAATGTGACTGGGACGACCGAAATCCGTTTCCCATGGTTGTTCGTATCCTGGAATGAGAAGATTGGAAACGGTGAACCCTGCGAGACCGGCTTTTGGTTTTGATCCACGCCCAACAGCGCCTTCGTCGCGGATCTCTCCTCCAGACCCAGTGGCGGCACCAGGGTAAGGAGAGACGGCAGTGGGATGATTGTGAGTTTCAACCTTGATCAAAATTGGCATATCCTCTTCTTTGGACTGGTAGAGGTGATGACCCGCAGCGCCAAACCGGGGAGCTAAGCTTCCATGGAGAACAGCAGCGTTATCAGAGTAGGCGGAAATTGTTCCTTTTCCGCTGATCTTTTCCGTGTTGCGAATCATGTTGAAGAGGGAGGTGGTTTTCACTTCGCCGTCGACTGTCCATGCAGCGTTGAAAATTTTGTGACGACAGTGCTCCGAGTTGACCTGAGCGAACATAAACAATTCTGCGTCGGTAGGGTTGCGGCCCATGGCCGATTCTCCAGAGACATACGCGTCAATAAGATAGTTGATCTCATCTGGAGCGAGTGCAAGACCAAGTTCAACGTTTGCAGAAACGAGTTTCGCTTTAGCGTCATCGGTGGCGAGAAGACCGACGTGTCGGAGAGGTTTGGCTGAATCATGGAAGAAGATTTCACTCTCCTGGGGTGGTGAAAGTTTGGTGACCTGGGTCATGCGATCGTGAATGAAATGGGAGAATGTGGCGATGTCTGTTGGAGTGATAGGCTGCCCGTCGGTGGTGGTGAAGACGAACACTGCGCCCCGCTCGATTCGCTCAACACGTTCTCCCAGCTTGCACAGTGCACCAATATCTGTCGCCTTGCTTGACCATGGCGAAACCGAACCAGGTCTTGGTACGACATAAACTGCGTTCGTCCCCGCCGCGATTGCAGAATGCGTTCCCGGTAGCGTGTTGTGGTCCCCATAGTCCAGCAGCCGATCCAACACTATCCGAAAGGGAGACTTGACATCCTTCAGCTCATTTTCGAGGTTCTGGCTTCTGCAGAGAACCAGATGCACCCAAACTGCATCGACAGACGCGATGTGTGGACAGGTCTGTTGAATGTTCCGCAGAAGTCCGTCGAGCTTCGGTTTTGACAAGGACGATGTGCCCGTAAGAAGAAGCATTTCTACATGATGAGATGAGATATGGACTTCATTGGCGCGGTTCTGGGTGCATACCGAGGTCGACGTTGAACTTCAAGGATGTCGAAAGCCAGATAAGATTTTTCCGAGTCAAACAGATTATCTTCTCACGTGACTACAGACGTCTTTCCCCATTCTCTCCAAAGTAAGCGCTAAAGTTATTGAAATTGACGCCGTCAAAACTGGCCTCACCTGCAGCATATAAGCGCTGATAAAATAGTTGTTAGGCATTAAAAATTGAAAGGTACTTATATGGGGAAAATTTATTTCCAAAAAAGATCGTCTGATTCTAGGAGAACTACAAATGCATCGTGCTTGTTCAAGTTATAAACAGACACGGTCGAACCCATTGCATCCCCAGAGTATTGCAATAAGTTGCAGGAATGTTGGCGGATGTGAACTTTCAGGACACATGACCATACTCGAACGTCCAAAACTTATGGGAGATCCGGACCTTCAATCTAACAAAATAACAGGCGAGACTCCCGTCATGGACGCACTGCCATCCACACTCAACCTGAACACGTGTATCAAAAGATGAAAGCCGTGGTTATTTACGTCTTGACGTTTCTCGGGAACTGAGCATATCGCTAGAGACTATAAACGGGAAGGGGTTAACGAAGGATTGTACTACGAAGACAAAGATCGTCGTAAGATATTTCTAACAGGGAAGATGTACAACCAGCTGCAAGGAAGAGGCAGTAGAAAGTCGTTAGGAACTTGGGACTTGTAAAAACATTATCCCGTGTAGCGATTCTGACATGCAGCGAAAAGGCAATCTTTGTGAGCTGGAGTAAGCATTAAAGAATACTTCTTTTACGAGACCCATACAAGTGCATTTAAAGGGGGTTCGGGGAGTCGTGACCGGTAATGCTTCTTAACAGAGATGATTACAGTGTTCTTCGGATCTCAGACTTGGTAGGCAGCAGACAAAACGATGCGAGAAGATCTGGCATGAATCATCAAAGCAAGGCAATACCTGTGCGAAGAAAAGTCTCGATCCTGGTTAGCATTGTTCTTCGAGCTATACTCACATTCATGGTAGGCTTTTCAATATCTGGGAAAGGGAGAAAGAATGCCTGTCAAGAAAGGCAATGGTCGCAGAAGTCTTCGGGGTTTAATTTAGCATCCGCAACGCAGAGTGAGTCCAGGATTGTGTCTGAACAGTTTAAACGGTCACAAACGGGCCATGAATAAGACCTTCTGCTTCCGGTGCGAGAGTAAGAAGCCAAATTGTGTGAAGGCTTAACGTTTAAGTTCAAGATTAACGAAGAGAAAGGCTCGAAAAAAACCAGTGGCAGCTGGCAGCGACTGAGTGGCCGCATGACCCGATGGCATGAGAGTGTGAATGTCCAAGTTTGAATAGGCGTTGAGAAAGCTTCTGAGTCGCCCAATTGCAAAATTGAAGCTGTCATTCAAATATCCATGGTCAGATAAGCGTCCAGAGAGCCCCTCCAATAATAAAGCCGTTCCAAAGTCGCAGGAGTGCCACTGGAATCCTTTCGATCATATTTCAATCAGGGAAGCCATGTAGCTTTGCCCAACCGTAAAGTAAAATCCAAAGGTAGGCTATTTCTGTGATATCCGAGAGAGCAGTAGATATCGGGTTGCAAAAAAAAACCATCGTAGTAGCGAAACACACCTCCGCGGCACGGTGTTTAATCTTCTCGTAAAAGATAACATTGGAAAGCGTACGTCGGGACCGGACACCACGTCCCTGACGCTATGGGTTACGACAGCCCTCAACGTTACCTGAGTCCATCGGTATCGTCAAACGGCCATTTGGTAATGCTCGAGCTGCAAGTACACATCGTGGTGGTGGTTCTGAAAGAAGCGGTGATCCGGCTTGAATTTCATTGACCCAGAGATGGCAGCACGTGCATTACACGTGAATCAAACGCGCGCCCGCCGCGCACGCATAGAAAATGCCATTGACAGTGCCGCGATACTGATAACGATGCTATCAGGGTAAAAAAGAGTAATGCAAGTCCACATGGACGGAAGTTAAAGGCTCTGCAGACGAGATCCGAAGGAAGAAGTTGGGGTTCCTAAGTCTACATTCCACGAGCTTAATCTGTCTGCCTCGACAACCCTAAAATGCATCGCAAACAAAAAACAGAGACTAAAAATGAAACGGCTGTAAAGTCTACTTTCTTTGTATCGACGAGGTAGTTGGTCTGATTTTATCAACCGAAATGGTACGACATGTCTGCATTCCCTCTATTTTCAAATCGTCCCCTTGAATGCAACTTCGGCAGCGGAAGAGAGATTGCACAATTCAAGCAGTTCCAATATAATTAAGTGCCCGGTTTACCAAATTATTTCAGAATATATTTGAACGTGAATTGAGGTTAGGTTGACTTCAACGTGAGCTCGGGTCTTGAAATAACAGGATAGGATTGTTATCATGGCATGGAATCCCCAACTTGAATCGACTGTCAAATTTGGAGACGAAAGGCAACAAAAATAATGTGACACCATAAAGCTCCATAAAAAACGACTGCAACAACGTTAGATTCTTGCCAACGCTTTCAGATACGATCCCAGAGGAATCGCCACGCAAGCTTTAGGGTACGCGGGGAGAGGAGCCTCCGCAGTCGGAAACAAGGAAATCCGAGCATCTTGCTCCTCTACAGCGTACTAGTTCTCGAAGATTGCTACGTATTACATGGATTTTGGCCATTGGACCGGCGACTTCAGCCAGTCGCAATTTATCGCAGACATCCTCATGACTTCGGCGTCTTCTATCAGATCAGATGGAGCGATGCGCTGGGAAGAAATACGTCTTCCCCAGAGCTTGGACCGGTACTTGAATCTCTTTGGAGGAATAGACGCTCCAGCCTCTACGAATTTAAGAAATATTCGACGTAAGCCTGGGTAATGTTAATGAAAACTTTTTGAACATGGGTTCAATATCAATGTACGGCAAACGGTAGCCTGGAAACATACTCATCTCTTTCTAGTTCATGGAGCCTCGATGGTTTAATTTTAACGTCACGTCGAGCTCCTAGGTCATCGATGACTGCATAAACGGCAAGTGCGTGGAAAGCGGCTTGCGCGCCGTCTGCATCAGCGTAGTGATGTGCATAGAACGACGTTATCTACACCACCGCTGACGGCATGCTTCTCACAAACCCTTTTCATACCCACTCACCTTACGGCTTGCATTCATAAATAGCTATGCCTCCAATTAAATTATTGAAAGGAATTCCGAGTCGTTGGTGAACGCTAATGTTTATTGGGCCTTCGAGTGGAGGATTTTACTTACCCCAGATTTCAATACAAAAGTGACAGGGTGATGATTTCTCCACAGAAGGACGTATTTCATTGAGCTTCGAAGGCGTAAATAGGATGCAATCCTGTATGGAGTGTGAAGGCTGTAAGCTATCCCCATGACCGCTGCCGCAAAAACCTCCCGCACTGCGCAGCTGGTGCGCATTTGCGTCTCGTCGGACACGCCTGCCTGGCGCGCGTATGTAGAGCATACCGTCCAACGGCCCGTCGCCTTCGAATTCTCCGAAATTACAAGTATACATCCGCAGACTTGCCTACGTCTTCCGCTCTCCACATGTCTGGACTGGTAAAGGGGGCTAGACAGCAGTGGGAACGCCAGGAATCGATTCAGAAGAGACCGCGCGGCGCGCTTTCTGAAGTTCTGAAGATACTTATAGCGAGCGAAGATCATGATGATTTCATGGCTATGTATGTCGAAAGCAAAAGTCGCGCCCGTTGCCGTGATGCTGATCCTTTCTATCCCCCCGCTCTAGCCCTCCCGTGTGTGTCCACATGAATCGCAAATACGCGCAGCCTTCAATGGATAAAAATAAGTAGAGTGGGTTAGTAACACACCGCCCATACCACTGAATTCACAGCCTTTAATCTCGTGGAGGGTATCCCGGAATACCAAAAAAAAATCATGCCACAAATGTGATCCCAACCTGAGTGTCGAGTAAGCGCGCATGCTGTTATTGGCTACGCTTCGGGTACGGTGGATGCACCCAAGTCCGACATTCCGAGGAACACACGGAGGACCGCCGCTGCTTGTCCTCGTACATGACATGTGGATTAACCAATAATTAACCCTGCTTAACCTCGTTCTTCCAAAGGCAAGCAAAATGCCCGCTTTTTCGTAAATATTCTACGGCCCTCGACCTGCGGCCTACCCTCGAGCTCCGAGTGTCGGCCAAATCTACATGAAACAACTTAACCACCTGGCCGAGCCCGGAAAATCAAACCTTTTTTTCTGTGGTAAGTAAGCACACATGCAGTTGGTTTGTAAGGCTCGTAAGTTGCCGTCTCCGTGTTGCCTCCGTGGAGATTTATTTGATGTGAGGCGTCGTGATGGGGAGAGAGGTTGGGCGCTCAACCGACAGACGGGGCACCCAAATTAGGGACATACGCATGGGAATTTCATGGGAATTTTCGTAATCCTGTCGTCCAAAATGAGTAATTCCGGGGTTGCCCTGACCCCACATAGGGAAAAAAAACCTCAACGCCACAGAGAAAAAAGTATGGAAATTTATAGGACGATATTTCGGCTTCCCAAGGGCAGAAAGACCCCGCGTAACCACCGATTCCCGTCGGTTTGGCCTTTTTCCTCGGGTGTTTGTGTAGTTTTTGCTTATTCGAGTAGATTGCATTGATGTGGAAGGTAAAACATGCTAGTCGCCATGGACAAGGGGCGGGCGGCTTGAAGTGTGTACTCCGTGAGACATAATTTTTTTGTGCGCCTGTCTAACTTTTTCACCTACCACCACCATTCATCACTCTCGCTCGATCAACACCCTCCAAAGACGCCCACTCGGCCGCACGACACGGTGACGGCCTCCATCACCAGCCTGTGAACGGGCCGCATCTACCACGGAAAATCTACGTATATTCGACGAAGGTGCCAGGCGTGCTAGGGTCTCGAATTTCTTGCGTCAAGTTCCGCAATTTTAAAGTCGTCGTGGTTCTCCTCGTTGTTCCCCATCCCATCCTGCCTTATCAACCAACTTATAGATTCGCCACCACCCGCGCAATCCATCCGCGTCATCCGACATTCCGTGCCGTTCGAAACGTACAACAACGCCTCGTGTCTACAACGTGTCCTCTGTTAGAATCCGTGTGACAAGCGGCCTGATTTCAGGCAAGCAGCTTTGGCCGATTTCGTGGGGTTTGAGTAAAAGCACAAGTGGTACGCGGACGTCACCCGTCATTCCGTGGTCGCGGGGTTGATTCTTCAGGCTAAGGTACGTGTGCAGCGTGTTCCCCAAAAGCCGGGACTTACAAGATTGTTAGTGTGTGAGTTTAGTGGAATCCTGGATTTTGGATTGAGTCGGGGTCATAGGACTCGCCAAGAGAGGAAGGTGAGGAAGAATTACAGGCATCTCGATCAGCCCATTTCTCAGCCTCGCATCCAGATTCCTGTTCAATTTCAGATTGGGAGGATTGCCATAATTAGCACTCATCTGCCATTCATTTACCCTCTGCGAATTTCGCAATGTTTGTTACAGCCTCCCCCTCTCCCCCATCCGCGAAACAAGGTCTGTCCTCTTTGTTTACTTCGCTTACCCCGTTTTCCACAGCTCATTTCGCCACATAGCTTTGACCTCCGTTGTCGAAGACGAGAACACGCGTGCAGCATCGCACACGCAGAGTCTCGGACTCCTCAGCCCCATCCCATCTTTCACCTCCATTCTGTCGATCTCTCCGACGTCAGCATCAAGTTCTCCGGCACCCCTCACCTCATCATCGGCATCCTCGCTTTCATCAGCCTCCTCGTCACTCTACCACGCACCTCGCACGCCTCGCACTCCGCTGCGCAGTGCTACAACACCTAAAGGGCGACCCAGCCCCCTCTTCCGCCTACTTCAACCTTTCGCAAAAGCGACTCCCATTTCCAATCCCACAACACCTACCTCCTGCAGGACGCCTATGGCCCTTGCACAACCAATAGCATCCCAACCATCATCGCCTACCGTGTCCACTGCGCGCTCGTCAAGCCGTTCCGAACGCCTGCTCCGCGACACCCTCATACGCGACGAAATCGAGCGCAACCCGATGTTGGCCGCGCCTCTCGCCGATTCCTATGAAAGCAGCGACGTCATGAGCTCGCCCTCTCCCAAAGGCCATAGGAGACGGCACTCTCACGTGCCCGCATCCACGTTTTCTAGCTCTGTGGTATCCTCCTCGCCGGAGCGAGACGAGTACACACGGGGCACCTTCCTTTTCCGCACAGCTATGAGCAACCCACGCTCGCCTTCGCCTACGCCTGTGCTCCCGGCACAGCCCGCGTACTATGGGGGCGACGAAGAAGGCTCGCCATCGACGCGCAGGCAGAGGCAGCATCACCACCACCATAACCATTCCCACTCGGTCTCATATCAACCGTCGCCCCATTCCCATGCCCGCGCGCGGTCGCCTCTGGGCGGCAACAGTCCGCGGGGCACATCGCATTCGCCCTCGCCCCTTCGTCGAAGGCCAGCGCCATTGCCACTCGAGGGCGAGGGCGGGGGCACAGCCCCCATGCCTGTCCCTGGGACGAGCGGACTTAGGAGGGACAACACCATCTCTTCTCACATTTCAGAAAGTCCCAGCAGCCGGCCGCGCAGTCGACAGGGGCGAGCGTTGGCGGGCGACCCCCTTGTCATGACGCCTCACGAGCAGGTCCTTCGGGCGCGGTTAGAACGGGTCTTGTCGGCTGGTCGGGTAGTGGAGCATGGGGAGAAGGAGAAGCAGAGGCGCAGGGCGGGGCAGAGGAGCATGAGTCGCGGGAATGAAGTTAGAGACGAGGAGGGCGGATGGCCGTGGCATGAAAGGGGAGAACGAGAATTCAGTGGCTCGGTGCGTCGTGGTTTGCGTCGATCATCAGGATATTAGCTGAACTATATGCTGTTTCACCCATAGGTTACCTCGAGCCCCTTATATTCGGCCCCGTCAAATAATAGTGGCAGCAGCAGCAACCAGTCGCAGCAACAACTCGAGTACGCCATGAGTCTCTCCTCCAGAGTCCCGTCGACAGTTCGAGCAATGTCCCACAGCAGGTCCAGGTCAAAGACAGATCCTATTCCGCCGCCCGGTTCTTCGTCTCTGGGCCAAGGCTCGCCGGCGCCGTCTCCTAGGAGAAGTTCCACCGCACCCACTCCTTCGCGCATTCCCAGGAGAAAGCAGTCCGTGCCGCCATCCTTGATACCAAGGACGGGCACGACACCGCCGCTTGTGCAGGGCGAAGACGCTGAAGGCGAAGATGTAGAAGACGGCGAAATGAGACTCCTTACCCCACCACCGACGCCGCCGTTCACTGCGCGCATGTTCTCGATACCCGCAACGCCAAGACAGATGACTGGCGCCGATGGATACTGCCCAAGCCCCTATAAGGCCGCATTTTCGCCCATGAAGCCGCTGCCGACCAGAACCTCGTCGAAAGCTGGGCTTCAGTTTGGAAATCCCAGGAGGCCGCGCAACGCCCCTATAGAGCGACCGCAGTCTTCTGGCTCGGACCAGGAGCACGAACACGAGTCCTCCTCGTCCTCCTCGTCGCACAACTCGCAAGCGTCGTACCCAGCATCGAATTCATCATCGACGTATGCCCATCGTCTCCGTTCGCGTTCTGCAGATATCCAGGGCGATATTGGGGACGCGCTGCATTCGCCTATCGCGCGACACCGGGAACACCTCCCGCAGTTCAATGCCCGCAAGGCGTCTGCGCGGTGCCGTGCCATCGAGGGCTACGTGAGCTTCGCCAGCGTTGAAGGCCTCGGCGAGCCTCCTGCGGATCCTATGTCGCCTGACGATGCCGACATGGAGCACGAGCGCGGGCGTACGGGGGTCTTGGGGGTTGCGTGGGGAGGGTGGAAGAGGCTGCTGAACGTTGCTGGCTTGGAGGGCCACCCCGTAAAAGATGGCGGAGTTGTCTTGTGAGTGCTCGAAAGTTGACGTGTTGATGCTTCTTTCGACACTTCTCGATCTTTCGTCGTCCCCCTGTCCCTCGTCTTTTTTCCCCATGGTTTTTTCTTTTTTTTCTAAGGATTTTTCAGGGTGGTGAATCTGGTGTTCTCCCAGATTTACTGCTGCTGCGTGTCATTTTTGTTCAACATCTCAATTTTATATGCCAATATGCTGCTTTTTCGTTGTGTTTTTGAGTGTACTATTCAATCTTCCCTTGTATCCATCCTTTCTTATGCTTTCGAAAACATTGGTCTCATCGGTTTGAATTTTGTGAATTTTGTGTATATATTTATTCTCTTTGTCCATTTGCCCCTTGTTGCAACAAATATTTTTCATCATATATAGATACTTCCGACCCCACATCCCACACTCTTTAATTATCACTTCTTCCTTACTCCCACCCACCTCCGTTCATTGTCTATGCACATTTCCTCTTTCCCAGCTGCACTTTGCTCGCCCCATGTGCAGCCTCGGACCGCTCGACATCGAAGCCACATCTCCGCCACCTCGACAATCGCTTCCTATCCTAAATCCACACCTAATCCTCCCATGCCATATCCATATCCATATCTTCATCGAGCGTATCCCATCATCAACTCTTCCTAATCTTGGCGACATCCCTTCTCATTAGAAGAAGCAGGGCGCGCGACGCATTCGCAAACTATCTATATAAATATATTTATATACCCCTCACATTCCTTTCACCCTCCCTTCCCTAATCACCCGTCTGGGAAAACGCCTTCCGCGGTCGTGCCCCCTCCCTTAAAAAACATAGAATCACAAATGTATATATAGGTCTCAAACAACGTGAATTGCAAAGAAGTTAAATAGTTTTTCATTCGCTGCTTTGAGGCTAAAGAAAGTTTGTTCTTCCTTCTTCCTTTCTTATCTTTCACCTTCACATCAGACAATTACACATTGCCTGCAGGGAAAGGTGTGGCTCACCGGTTTTCCGAAGATTGTGCGAGCTCTGGTCGTACGACTCTCCGTCCAACCCCACATATGTACTTGTACAGTCATCGATGATAAGCAGTATGACATCAACCAACGAACTTACTGCGCCTTTCAAATACCAGCTGGCCTGGGGTCGTTTCATTGTCGAAAATCTTGAGAGTTCAAACGACATCTGACCAAACCGCACCCGGTCACCATTGTCATTGTGGTCTTATGCCTCAAATCCCAGCCTCACTGTCACCCATCCAGGTATGTAGTGCTACCTTCGAAGGTGGAATGGTGCTTGCCTAGACTTTTCATTTGAGGGTGCGATTCGGATTTCGACGGTATTGTGAAATTGCATTCTTCCGATGCGCGAAGAGGGCGTTGCTGGACTGGCTCGTGATTGTACAGAGTCCGGGGTGAGATAAGAACGCACAGGCCCAGCGCCGGAAGCCCCTCTTCCTCTCCTATGCACATACGTATGTAGTATGTACGCAGGTATATTTCTGGGGTTCGTATTTTTTTTTGACCTGGAAATAGTACCCTTTCGCTGTTAGAATGCCCGACATTCCAGGTCATCCCACACTCATTATTGGACTCGATATCGTTAATGGAGCCGCTGGCTGCTAATGATACGCTGGTACATATCCAGTCGATCAGCTGTCTGTTTGTCTTCCCTTTAGAGAAGGAGATATACATATACTTTACCTTTGCGTCCTTGACTTCTTTCCAAAGTTGTTCCTTTTTTTACCATGGAGATAACGACTCAAAGTCCAAGGCACTCTTGCAGCGGCACGAATATTATTATGAATCCTGATCATGATCGGTGGCGAGGATGACTGATGCATCATGAGTCGATGGAGGTTTAATTTTATACAGAGGTTGATGAGAGAGTCAGTGATGGTGGCTCCGATAAATCAAAGTTCATGGGAATCTGAAAGACTTCTCGTTCGGTCCTCAATTAATCACGCCCATCTATAAGTACATCCTTCAGCATCAGCCAGCGCGAACCGCGCGAAAGGGCGGGGACGCGACGGGAAAGCGAGAGTCCGGGAACAGTGGTATTCTATTATAACTCCCTCCCTTCCGACTTCCAATTCCCAAGTCGCAGTGGGAAACAAACGCCAGTTGTAAGAAAGCCACCAAATCGGCGGCGGTCGCACTCGGTAAAACCCCCTCGCACTATGTTCCATGTTTTGCCGTGGCGTTATCTATGTACGCGCACCACTTGGTTAAAGTTCGCTCAGTGTTTTTGTGGTTTGTGCGCTGGATGATGTCGCCGCTAGAAAAGGACTTCGCTTTCTTGTCTTATCGCCGCTCTTCAGGTTCTGTGCGTGGCGCTTGAAAGCGCGGGATAATTAAACGTGTTCGATATTTGTTTTCACTTGACTTGATTGTAGAAGGGCCCTACGTAAGGCGGGGGAGATAATCCTTTTATGTGGCGCACTTGAGGCGTTAACGAACGATTCGAAATTTTAATTAATTTCTTTTGTTAACGATACATATTGTTGATAGGTGCCTCGTGAAGCTGGCCTTATCAGTTACGTTAAGCGGGGCAGCTATAAAATGACCCGGGGTTCTATTCAAAGCTCTGACTAGCCATGAAATTTTGGGCGTTGGCATTCGTATCTTCAGACAGGTTCTTAGATGACAGGTTTATATATAAAGGCTATTAGCACCTCGACATTTCGATGGAAAAGACTGCCTCCTTGCAAACGTTCCAAGCAGTATCATGTGGTTTTTTTTTTCGCCATTGCATTTGCGAACCTTGACGAGCGTTGGATTACGGTTCGAAGTTACACTCTTTTGGGTGGGGTTCAAGCTTGCTTTGTTGGTAGTTCTTGATTATATATCAGATTATCGGATTAGCGCCATTCCGCCGACCATAGGATGATAACTATTTAGTTCAGGCATTCTAATCGTTTGTGATCTCTTCACATTGATATAGGTATGGCACTCATGCACTTTTCCCATGAAAATCTTAACCAGACGTGCGCGACTAGTACTCACCTACCTGGGTACAGCTTTAAACTTAGCCTCCGGGTCTTTCATGCATCATCACATCCACCGATCGGAAAGGCGATGAATAGAGATGTACTAGTGGAAGTAGTAGTAATTCGGCCACTTTCGGCGGATAACCATCATGAGCTTGACTCTCGACTCTATAAAATTCGGAAGCGCAAAGTCTGGTCTTGTAAAGCTGCCTAGGTGATCGTAAAATATCCGAGTGTAGAAATATAAATCCATGTAGTGGGTTAGTCATATCGATTAACTCGACTTTCCTTTACAAATGTGGGCGTCAAGGCCTCTGAATTTAATTACCGACGGCACATTGCGGATTCGCTAGATCTCTTGAAGATGAAATCCGGGTGCTGGGGTCATATCTTTAGAATTTGAAAGTCGAGAATATATATCGATGAGAAGGAATGACTCGTATGGGTCAGTGTACGTTGATGATCCTGCTAGATGATCCTGATTCCTAGATAATCGGACATCCTTTTGATCCATACGCGCGCGAAGCTCAAAAGGATGGGCCTGAGAGCGTTGTCCTAAGCTAAGGCATTACTCTTTGATCACCGAATGATTTTCAAAACCTCCGAATTTGCGATTACAGAGGAGGATTATGTTGACAAGCGCCCATTAAGGGCATGGTCATCTCGCTTATCTGTAGCACCAGCAATCAGTCCCATTTTACGTACCTGTTTGCCCCCCGTGGTATTCTGATCTCATCTGACTCTTTCCGACCTATATTCTCAACTATATTATTTAACGCACCAAGCGATCACCTTGAAGCTAATGAATCATTCTGACTAGTATTCCCACTTTCGTTTTCGAGAAAATGTGGAGTTTTGGGAGCAACAGAGGCTCAACATACATGCATCACTTTAGCGCGAAGTTGCAAGGGTTAGCGTAAAGCCCACGAAGCCGGCGGTAGTCCGTATATGAAGGGTGCTGAGACTAGGTAGCTCCCGACAGAGTGATTCAACCTCGCCGCCGCAAGAGTCAATATCCTGAAGCAATGATATCTTCAGTGGTTCGAGGGAAGGATACAGAAATTTATAGAAGATCGGGCACTAAACAGTCTGACTGGTTTGAACTCTGCCATGCTGGGGTGGAGGATTGGTTCGTTAGGGAGACCGGTAGAACGAGTAGGCCAACTGGGTATGCCAATTTTAACATCCTTCACCTTATTGAGTACTTCCAGAAGCTTCAGATACAAGGGTTATGGTCAGGTATGACAAATTGGACCAATCAATGTCGAAACCCTGGTAACATTGCGCGTCGCAAGACAAAGTCAAGAGCACCAGAGTTCCAAAATCAGATACCGTGTCCTTTTTCCCAAGACAATGCTTCAAAGTTGCGCAATCGATTGGGAAATCTGTCTTGGTTCTTGACAGATTGCAGAGAGAATCAGAGATGCTTCCAAAGCTCGTACTTCGGTAGCATTCGTAGGACGAGTCCAGCGGGAAAGCCTCATGTACGGCCGCGATGTGCATTCAAATCAATCTGGGTTTGCATCATCGGGTAGTTGTTAGCATTTTAAAAGATTTCAGAGTATCAGATTGCGGATATATTGCGCCAGACGAGAGAAAAATATGATGGTTCAAGAAGAGATGTGTTGAATTTTCAACAAATTTTCAATCTGAATTTGTGGGCAATGCTTGTTTTGGACGCTGATGCCAAACAACACGCATCATGGTTCCACGACACTCGTCACGCTAGGCGCTTGGTTTGCCTTTCCACGACCTCACGATTTTATCCTTCATGGCCTTTGTAAATACTCCCCAACACGACGAAATAAACTTGGTGCGGCTGGTCCGCAGAATTAGCAAGTCGGTAGCAAAACCAGACGATTGGACGCCAACTGATGTGGAACCGGAGGAACAAATCTGGCTAAGAGCACGAAAGGCTCTGCAGGTGAGCAACGGCACTATGCACGCAAACTATCATCTAAAATTTGGCCGAAGAATGTAAAATTTGCAAGGAGATTGATCAAAAACGTCGAAGTCGATGACTTCGAACCCTCACCGTATGTCCTCATTGGTCTCAGAGTAATTAGCACCTGAAGTATCCAAAATACTTAAGGCCGCGCATAAATTATCTTAATAATATTAAAATACAGCTCGACCGTGCGGAGACATTTCTGAAAGAGGTGGAGACAGTGAGTAGTCTCAAAATTTGGTGGGCCTCGCTTCTGAACGCATTCAAAGTCCTCAAAGCCTGTATCACATCGACCTGCTCCCATTCTCCCGACGCTTCCTGTTCCAGAACCAGAACCCTCTGCCTTGAATTCAAATTCCTCTGTTGATGAACATGGAACTTTGTCGCTCAGTCCTCCACCTTATTCCGAGTCGACGGAGAAAGGCCCATCGCCTCGAATAGCCACTCAGGGTCTGCTCATCTTACCCGACGACGCGGACGAGATATCGCCCACTCTCATCACATCCACACTGCCCTCACTTCTGCCTTCAAGCTCTACTGAAACAGCCACCTCGACAGGTTTCTCCCGTGGCTTCGGTGCTACGTCTGCTACACATCTAAGCGGGACTCAGACCTCGACTGCGATTCATGAACAGCTCACGGCACAACTGGAAACTATGGCACAGCAGCTCAAACGAAATGCTATTCACTTCTCGAATTCGATGGAGAAAGACAAGGCAGTAGTAGAAGACGCACAACTGAAGCTGGAGGGTAACTACGACGTGATGCAGAAAGAGCGCGTCCGCCTTAGGGATCATAGGGGCAAGAGTAGGGGAACAACCTGCATGGTGGTTGGCATCGTGTTGCTGGTGTTGCTGGTGTTCATGCTCATGGTCTCCGTCATCCGGTTCTCGTGATTGATTCCCTGCGTCGGTGCGTCGTTCTGGCAAATTTCATTTGTTGCAGAAAACTGACTGCTTTTTAGCCTTCATTATTCATATATATTATAGTCACCTATCTTGCGCCTGCCGTCAAATCCTAGGACGTGTGACTATATTCGAAACCACTGAGATAGAACTTTACGGCTGCGCCATTGGCTAAGAGCTGGAGGTCTGCGTCGTCTGGAGGGCAGTCAATTTACGAGATTCGCCAATTATATTACAAGCAAATCCATCATGAAAGTATTCAATTACAACTTGGAATTTATCATTGGCGCATCTCCGCGTTTGGGACGTCTGTCAATCATATGAAATACTCAGAAGTTGAAATTTGGGTATATTAGGCTTTGGACACAAGTTTGGTGTTTGGGTACGACCTCTGATCAAGATACGAATCATCGTACGTCCATCTAAACTAGATCCTTGATGACTTTTCCGACCGCTATAGTCATCTTCACTTCTTGTGCCTTCAGCGATAATAGTTGCTGCTTCGTCGCTTCTGACATCGTCACTTCTGGAATATCAACCAATTCCCCGTTCGATGGCACCGAAAATGCGAGTCGTTCGAGCCTGGTTCGGTGTCGTTCTGGACTTTCAGTGGTGCAAAAAATAAGCGGAAGCAAGGTCCAATTGAACATGTTGCCTTGCTGTATCTCCAACTCTTGTAGCTTCGGCAAATATAGAGGTTTAACCACGCCGTCAACGGTTGATGTCTGTGCAAGAAGAGCGAAAAGAGTGTCGTCGAGGTGTGGTGTCATGAAATTTATGGCAAGGAGGCGCAGCGAATGCAAGTGACCAAGCCAATCGATTTCGTTTTGGTGAATTAGGGTCCTCCCAAGGTACAGATGCAAAAGAAGGCACTTGGAGTTGAGAATAAATCTGACCATTTGGGCCACCGCTGGTGCATTGCCGCGATAACTTTGTACTTCAAGAATCTTCAAAGAAGGGCATCGGAGGTGCGTGAAAATGGGGAGACAGTGGTTTCCGAAGAGAGTAAGGTTGACGATAGCACGGTGAACAATCGGATGGTGAAAATTCGGAAGTTGATAACGGGTGGATGTTATGTGTTTCTTGGAACCAAAGGTGCATTTGACGAGCCGTGGAGCCCTGCGAAGAGCTTCCAGGCACTCTGGAGGAGCCAATTCGATTATAAAGAGTTCCGTTAAATGGTTCCAAGCGACGTTGACCATGTCTATACAGAAGACGGAAACTAGCACTAAGCGGTTTGCCCGAACGATCATTTTCCCCAATTCAAACATGGCGGCTGGCACCTCAGCGCCTGGTGTTCTTAGATTTACCGTGTTGAGCTGTAAGGTGCCTTCCTCGTCGGTTGAGAAGTGAGAAAAGTTTGTTGCTTCGCCTTCATATTTCAGCCAGGTCCAGCGAGAACAGTATCGAGTGACGGTTTTGATAACCTCTTGAGTCTCCTTAGAGTCGTCTTCAGCGGAGATATTGACTGAGAGAGGAAGCGGGCTGGATCGTTCTATCCATTCTGTCGCTAGGAGAGGCAGTAAATGACAGTTGTGTTTTCCGATACGTATAGGAACAGTAGTCCATATTTGCGGCGTCGAATGAGCTATGGTCCTCCATCTTTGAGAGACAGCTGAAAGGACTAGAGGTGCGCTTAGTGTATACTTTGAGTTCACGGACTCGAGACGGAGGTGCGCGACGTCGTCGGGAAGAGAAAGCTCGAGTATCGCTGCTATAATTTCCACAGGAAAATTTCGCATAAATTTATCGTGTTTGGCGTTTATTTGTGTCTTCCACTGTTGGCGCTCCTTCTCCATATCGATAATGGATTGCCGCATTTGCGACATCTTTTGGTCCAGTTCAGCGACTTTTTTGCATGGTATACAGGCCGCCAGGGCGTTGGGACCTGTTGGATGGTAGAAATAGTCTTTGTTGCCAATAAAAGATTTGTCACAGTCAGAATGCAGAGTTTCCATGTTCGAGTTGAGGATTTATAGAGATCTGAATTTAAGTCGAAAGTTGAGGTTCAAGCAAGGTTCAGGTCGAACCATCTGAGCGTATTATTGGCTGTATTTGGATAGGTGAGCGTTGCCAAACAGCGGGCCATTCCGCAAAAGTTTGGTGTAGGTTTGCTTGAAGTGATCAAAAGAAAATTTCGACTCGTACCCATCCATCCCTCCAAAGGCTTCGGGTAATCAACGACACTTCCTAGAGGGCAGTGCGATGATCACGGCGAAACAATACTGATTATTTTCCGTGGTTGCTCAATGAACGAAGAATTTTTTTGAATTTTTGACGACAATGTTATATAAAACAGAATCCTCGTCAATCTCATCGTATGTACATCCTTCCCTGAGATACACTTTAATACACTGAACTCTCATATAAGTTTTCTGCAGTTGCTCAACTTTACCGAACATAGCCGGACACCCCTAATTACGACCTAAAAATAGTTGCATTGATTGATCGCCTGCCACTGCTGTGAAATTAGCGACCCTAGTGGGACTAGCACCTACTTTCACCACATATCCCATGATTGGACGGTCACCAACTTTCACTGGAACCAGCACTTCCGTCATGGCCATAGGTATTAGCCTTGATTCATCCTTCCCCCACTCTCAGCATCTTCAAACCGACCAAGGATGCGTTTATATCAGCCGGCTCCCGGCCGAACTTGAACGAGAAATATTCGAGATTGCGGCTTCCATATCTCCGGAATCCATCCTTTCATTCGTCCTGCTCGCTCGCAGGTTTCGCATTTGGTGAGTCTTGCAAAGTGAGTTTGTACTACAAGAAGGCGTTCTGTTAATCACGAAGCATTCACCGAAAGGTTCGAGCCTGAACTCTACCGCATCATACGCTCAGGCGAAGATGGCAGAGTCGTACCACCACCGCTTTACGATGATGAGAAGGAAATTCGACATCGTAGTCCTGCTAGGAACGTTCTACAACGCTTCAAGCGCGCAGCACCTATTAGGGACTCCAAAGTCTTACGACTAGAGCGCCTCCGGCAATTCGGACCATGGGTAAACCACATCCTCCTCCAAAACCGCACCGCACACGAGATCAAGCAGGTCCTCGAAGCATGCCCCAACGTATCCAACCTCGCGCTGTGGATAATTCACGGCTCGTGTACGCCTCTCATAAGCACCCTCGAGAACCTCCCACAGCTGAACCGGCTCTCCTTTGACCCCACCTCGTTCTTCGTCAATTTCACACCAGACTTCAGCGTCGAGTTCGACCAGCCCATGTTTCGCAACCTCACACATCTCGAGATCATCAACGTTTCGTCATCTTGGACGAAGTGGAGGCAGCTTGCGTTGCTGCCTAAGTTGACCCATCTCGCGCTCGCGAATGTGGCGGATCAGACCTTCATTGACCGGATTCTGAACGAGTGCGCCCTGTTGGAGGTGTTTGTCATGTTCTATATGGATCTATATACTCTCGGAGATTTGGTCAGTCTCGTGCAAAAGGACCCTCGCGTGGTATTGCTGTTGTCAGTCGTAGATCATTTGGCGCACTGGGAAGATGGGGCGCGTGGTGGGACCGATTTTTGGGTGACTGCAGAGCGGAAGGTTGCCCTAGCAAAGATCATGAAGGTCGAAGGTCTGTGAAGATATGTGACCTCGAATTAATATTTATGCTAGGAGTATATGCCAATAACGTTAACTCGGAAGACATTTTTCTTTCGTGTGTTTTGCTTAGACTGAACACCTTCCCATGGTTCGCGCACACACTTATTTGCGGTAGAATCTCATAAATCTCAGAAAAAGGTAAATATGTTGATACGTGTGATGCTCACGTGAGTTCTTCGATCAACTAGTCTTTCAGCATCTTTCCAAATTTCTTCTGGTTCTATCATAAGGATCTGAGTAACTATTGGTTTCTCAATAGCACCATGCTACGCACATCAGTTGTTCAGAATCTCTGGCCAGATCTCCGAAACTGGACCAGTAGGTATTTTCGGTGCACTACCGTAAATCATAGCGTCGTAATATTCTGGGGATTCACGAAAGGCTAATGAACGAGAAATTAGAATATATTCGGTTACGGATGTGAACAACCAGCACTCACGGTCATGATATGGAATATATACAAGAGAAGACTTTCCGCGAGCCATCCAGCGACGATCCCTCAAACTCGCCTCGAATGACGGTCGCCAACTATCCAGAATTTGTCGAGCATGATCGGAAAAGTGATATTGCTCATCCTGTGGTACTTGTCCATCGCTAATCTTCTTCAGGACCAAGTGAAGGTCAGATGCCTAGAAAAATCACAGTTGTTAATTATAAAAATTAGGTAAAACCCGAGACCGCTCACAAAGAGGTTCACGGTGCAATCCACAGGATGAGCACCAATATCATCCAAGATTTTGTGCGC
Organism: Pholiota conissans; assembly: GCA_015484465.1. Taxonomy (NCBI): domain Eukaryota; kingdom Fungi; phylum Basidiomycota; class Agaricomycetes; order Agaricales; family Strophariaceae; genus Pholiota; species Pholiota conissans. The sequence continues at coordinate 55,809 of MU155157.1, forward strand.
ATTTTCTGCCAGCTGTCCAAAGTCGAACGACTTCACCGAAGGAGATTTGCCAACAATTTCCAGAACTTTATAGCAGAGCCTCAGCTTAAAAATTTCCAACTGGTCAAGCTCCCGGGTGAAATGCCACTGTTCGAGATTCAGCTCCTTACATCGGAGTGATCCTTCAAAGTTGGAAACTGTCGCCCTTGTCACCCCAATACGCGTCCATGCAAAATAAATCGCAAGCTCCTGCAGCATGAGCCGACACTCGCAGCGTGACCGGGCTAAGGCATTAATTGCGTTCCTCGTTTTTCTCGGTATAAATTTATCTTCAGCGTAAAAGTTGCAAATTTTGAGATTTGGGACAGAAAAATCTCCCGAGGGGTACCGAGATGCAAGGCGGAGGATATCCTCTGCAGAAGGGAGAGTGATGTCAAGCCTAATAAGCGCCGGGGTGTAGTCCAACAAGTAAGATAATGCGATCTGGGAGCTCCTGTGGGCGAAATGAATACGTAGACTAAGATGAGTAAGTGATTGAGATGCATGATTGGGAAGAACGTTTGATATCCAAACAGCGGAGTATTGCGTCAATTTCGATATACCATCACGGGCGTCAATATAGAGCTGTTCCATTTTCAATGAAGAAATCCATTCATGAACTTCAGGTGTTGTCCGTCCGAGATACAAAGAGGGCATTTTGATATACAATTTCCGAGGATTTGGAAGATTTCCATTCAGCTCCACCTGAACCAATGAAAGCCTGTCCATTCCAATGACAAGGATCTCAAGGCTGTTCGGTAGTTTGAGTGCTTGCTGTACTCCTGTGGGTGTGTAAGGATCTTTAGGCGGAAGTTCACAGTCATCGCTGAAGTAAACCAGCTGCGACTGTGGTAGGTTAAGCTTGGAATATAAGCTGGTATGTCCCCGAAAACAGACCTGCTTTAATGCAGGAGCTTTTTTGAACATATCAAGTGCCGGGACCTCTAGCATAGGCGCACCAATAGTGATCATTGTTAAAGACTGAAGCATCGGAATTTTCCCCTTGAGTGACTGAAAGTGGAACTCCAAAACCTTGATATCCGATACAACGACCAGATGACGCCATCTCCTAGACGTACTAAGGACAAGGTCGAGAATAGGATTACGAACCCTCTGGCTGCTATCTGAGTCTTCAATGAAGATGAGAATATTGAGCAGAGCGTCAGAAGAGCGATGGAGGAACTCTCTGAAGATGCGCATCCGACGCTTGGTGTGCTCCTTGGGCTCCCCACTCTTCACGCGCACGGATGGCAGTTGCCCGCAGAACGAAGGCATGCACATCGCGCTCTCTCGCCACAAACGACACACCCGCGTCATCGCCCAGAGATCCTTCACGGCCTTGTCATAGTTCCATACGACATTCTCTTCGGGAGTGTCCAGCCAGAACATGGGGACCAAGTAGTCGAATATTTCCTGAAGAATTTCAGGAGGGATCCCGCGTCGCCGCACGATGGAAACGATGCCCCGATGCTGTCGCACGAATTCCATGGCATCCTTGAGTTGGACCTTTACCTCGGTCCTATCACGAGGATCAAGGCCGCTGATGGCAAAAAGTCGTTGTCGAAGGTGAGATATTCGGCACTGTGCTTCCTCGATAGCATTGTAGACGAGCGTTGATTCGGCTTCGGAGGGCGGTTTGTTGGATTTTAATAGACGGGGAACTGGAGGCCGCGGAAGCCTTTCGAGACTGGAATTTTTCTTGGTATCGCGCTTCTTCGTGAGCTTTCGGGATTCGATTCAGCGGTCATTAGCATAGTAAGGTAAAAGTACACTCACTGCGCTGAGAGCTCTAAACATCTGCACGTTCACCAAGTTGGGTTTAGACGGAATAGCTGGAACTTGGAGCCTTTTTAAATCCTCGAACCCAAATTTCCTTCTCCTTGGACGATCAGACTTGGGCTGTGTTGCCGCCCATAACTGTCGTTGTTCCTCGTTATTATCGGACTACAGTTATTTGTCGACGTACCTTCATGAGCAGTAATATGCTTGCCGTCTTCCCACAGGCTGCCATCTGAGGGCTCCATATCTGTAGTACTGCACACCCCTGTGCGTGTTTAATCCAATGAAGACAGGTCTATAAAAAACTAGCAATAGACTTTGCAGAACTCAAACGTGTCATCGTCGTGGCGTAGAGCGAGGCGTGACTAAAAATCGCAGCTTTTCCCATAAAAGTATGATCAAAGACGAGTCAGATCAGTCTAAGACCACTCTTCGAAACAGTTGGCGAGGTTCATGGTGATTCCAGGGTTTATATGGACGGAGACAAGCAAGAATACCAACTTATTAGTCAGAAATCAATTAATCAAGGCCGATAGTCGGGGGGCCGATTCAGCGGGGGTGAACCGGAGTTTGAAATACCATCAGCAGAAGCGGAATTGCTGCGCATCTCTTGTTCCATACTTCCATCATTGACACGATTTTTCTTTAACAACTCTTACAAGCAGTGAGCATAGTTTGCTTCGCTTTTGACGCTCTTTTTGAAGTCTTTTGGCAACAAGAATACCGAGAAACACTTTACGAAAGGATGAGGTTGACGGCGATAACTGCTACTCTTTTAGCAGGTGCGGGTCTCGGTGAGTAGCGATAAACATTATAGTGAAAGCCATGTTCTGAACCCTTGTGAACGAAGTGGCTGCTGTGCCCATCAGAGTCATCGTCGTTTCCAGTAGCGCTCCTCAGGATATACATCCTGCGGCGAACATACGCTTCGGGCATGCAGTCCAGCCACTCGCACCCGCCGTCGCCAAGATGTCGATGAGCTCCTCATCCCGTGTGCGCCGCCCATGTAATGGACGCATGTCCCGATTCCGCCAGAAGGGAATCGAAATTTCCAACACTTTCAGAGCTGCTCTGGGTTTGCCGCTCATCGATCCCAACGCTCACCATGCCCCCATGAGAGGCCCCTTCAACATCCTCCCGATCAACCCAGAGGAGGTTCAGTTCTTGAAGCCCATGGAACCCTCCCCCAACGACAAATATGTGGTCGTGAAGCATGACACCAATGAAATGCCGGCCGTCGAATCTTTCAAGCCACTTGCTGCCCAGGACATGCGCAACCATATGCACCACGGAGGACCTCACCGCCACCACCACCCTCATCATCATCACGACATACCTTTCATCATGCGTCTCCACTTCTCTCTCATGAACCTCGGTTTGTGGGAGGGCAGAGCCGTCGCTTTCGTTCTCGGATGCGGTATCGGCGTTTTGTTACGCATGTTCTGGGTCCTGGCCGTCGTCGCATACCGCGCCGTCAAGCGCCGCCCCGAGGAGGATGAATATAGCCACATCACCATCTTCGAGGAGGTCGAGGTCGCCCCGCCACACTACACTTACCCTGTTGACGAGAAGGTTGCTATCGAGGCCGCCGAGCCCACCGAGCCCGCTGCTGCGACCGAAGAAGCCAAGTAAGCCAACAGAGTATCATTTTTTGTTTCGCCTTTGAATCTAGTCACTCCTTATTTTATGTAAAACGTCAAAAACCCAGACATAGTACACTGCTTTATTGGCCTGCGCTCCTGTATTTCTTTGGACATTTTCCGCGGTGCGTCAGGCTATTGAAAAACAGGAGATATGATTTTTGTAGAATGATAATAGTTGATTACACTGACGATTGATCTTGTTGATGCGTTGAAGCAGTTTGAGTCGAAGGCTCGGCCGGATATTCGTTTCGATGTCTCACTGGGAGTCAGAAAAAGCGGAAGCCTGATGTGCTGTCAGTTGGGCTCTCGTAATGGAATCTGAGTCGAGGTGAGTCTTATGGACTACTATGTGCATAAGAACATGATGATCTTTGAACTTTAACTATTTTCCTCTCGAGAAAATTATAATGCTGTGTATTGTGCAACTGTAACTTTCTGGGTTACTGCCAATTTCAGTCAATCCTTTGATTACGACTATGGGCTTTACCATCCCCTCTCTGAGTTTCCGGTTCAAGTTATGCGACTGGGTTTTACTCTTATTGGGGCTGTAGGATTCAAACTACCATTATATAAGTTACGTATAATTTACGCTGTTTGTGCGTACCAGACTCGACCGTAAACATCACTATTGTAGCTTATAACTCACCTCCATCTTTTGGGCAAAGGAAATCAGTGTGCCATATGGACAAGGAGCGCACTATACGTTTTATTCAATGAATCAGTGGCCGCCACCACGGTTTGAGCATTGTTTCATAGTAATCAAGCTTTCGTTTACTTACCGCAGCCTCCTCGACTTACATCTTTGATGCTAGATCGCGTGCGTAGGCGAAACGTTCTCGGAGTAATATACTTCATTCCTTCCTTCGAAGGCGAAGTTTTTAATGCTCAGCGTACAGTAGCCAACGAGTATCGTTTCCATGCGTAAATTTGTTTCTTCCAGACCACACAAATTAAGCATCTATTTTCGAAAGCCTTTCTTCAGCGTGGATTTGTCGGTGGAACCAATCTCCACGATTTTCCATCTTGAGACTATATTGCCTGTCTGGAAAGAAGCGCTGCGGGGTCAATAAAGCGCCAAATAAAGATGATTAACGTGATTTGTCTCTTGGTTCCTCCCTTCATGGCCATTCCAGAACCGCCTTCAATACCGCCGCAAATCGATGGCGTTGAAGACCCTAACATAACAGATCCTCCACCGCCCTATCCAACCAGAGAACGTCGAGCACGAACGAGCCGAGCCCATCGAGCATCAAATGCAGCTCGAATACAAACGGCCTCGCTCCACACGCACAGCACTTCGGGGGACTCGTACACCACTGAGTCGGACGCTCTACTATCTCCACACATCGACGATGACATGAGGCCAAATGAAACCACACCATTTCTCGTTCATCGCCATCATAGAGGCCGTCCACGAGCCCACTCAGATACCAGCACGAACTCCGCGGCACCATCCTTGACGCAGACGATGCTATCTTTGTTTATGACAGAAGATGATGATGGGAGCGACATCATACTTGTGGACGACCATTTCTCAGTGATATCAGCGCAGCGAGGGCCTGGTTTCTTTTCGTTCGCAGCATGGAAACGGTACTTCCGTCCACTCGGTGTCAGAGCATACTATCGGGCGTTATTTCACCTACTGGTGATAAACTTTCCTTATGGACTGCTAGCATGGGTGTACCTTTTTGTCTTCACAGTGGTGAGTAGGATCCTTCGTCGATCGTTACTGTCTGCTCAAGCTATCACAGACGGGTACCATATTGCTTATCGCACTACCGCTGGGAGCATTGCTCTGTTTCTTTGACCTGCTGGGAGCTCGAGCCTTTTCCAGGGGAGAACTCGCACTGCAGGCCCGGTTTCACGCCCCGCTCACACATGCACCCCCATATCCCCCGCGCCCTATCTTCAGGCGCTATCGCCCCCCAACGACCGCTGAATTGGAGTCTGGGCGCGTCCGCATCACGCATAGCGGTCTCGTTCGCGAGCAATCGTTCTACAAAAATACATATGACATGGTACGCCCCTCTTTCCCCTCCCTCTGTCCACATGTTTTCACCGCCCGTGTGCAGTTCAGGGACCCAACGTCATACCAAGCACTTTTTTACTTCCTCGTCGTAAAACCTGCCATCACGCTGCTTATCTCTATTGGCATTGTTATTCTTGCACTACCTGCTATCATCCTGATTTTGCCAGCGCCTGCGGCGCTGAGGGCAGTAAGGAGGATCGGGAAATGGCAAGCAAATGTGGCTGTCGAAGGGCTCTATGTCGCTGTACGATGAGTGTTTTTACCTCTCACAAATCGATTACAATACTAGCTTTCTATTTTCTGTATTTCGGTCGCTCTATACCTGCTCATAAATTATGTATTGAAATTTGAAAATAGCTTGAGAGCTTTGAAGTACAATAATCTACGTGGTCCTGATTACCTATGTATCTAATATGAAGTAAGGTCTTTACTCAAGCCTTCATCGCTCTTCTGCGAATCTGCATAGTCACTTTCACAGGAGGAATCATAACGTCTCCTAAAGGAGTATTCGCGGATCTGAAGGGCAGAGGCTGGATGTCGTAATTGAGCACCAAGTGCGCCACAATAAGCTTGAGCTGATTGGCTGCGAAGAAGCGCCCAGGACTAAAGTTGGAGTAATCCATTAGTCATTGCCCGTGAAAGAAGTGTATGGGACGCTCACCAAGCGTGCGAACCATACGAGAACGCGAGGAAATGAGGGGAAGTAGTGACCAAATCCTCATTCTTGGGCGCTTCCCCAGGCGCAGCATCAACTAATTTCTCCTCGCGTGCCCTGGAGAACCTGAACGCATCGAATACGTTGGGGTGATCGTAATACTCCTCATCGAAGTGGATACCTCCTTGCGCGACGCCGACCGTGGCTCCTTTGGGCACCCAGGTTCCATCCTGGAGCACAATCCCATTCTCGGGGCGCACACGGCGCGCAAGGCCGGTACCTCCAACACCCGAGACGCGCGCACTTTCGCGGAGGACGCTGTCGATGCGGTATAGCTTAGATACCGCGGCCTTGGTCCAGACGCCACCGTGCTCATCGAGGACGCGCTGCGCTTCCTCCCGGAGAGCTGCCATGATCTGTAGTGCATCCGGCGCACTGATGATATCGAGCACGGCGTTGGTTGCACCAATGGTGGAGGTGGATACGGCGGCGAAGTTGAGCAAGAGCAGTCGGTAGGCGAGGGCTTCGGGTGTGCGCTCGGAGGGGGTGCTGCGCTTGAACGATTCGCGCACCATCCACGACAAAAGGTCGTTCTAAAGATTACCAAAATTAATTTAGTCACTTAAGCTTAATCGTAGATCAGGCTCTTACGGGTTCTTCGTATTGAGATGTCGGGTTGTTGAGCTTTTCGGTCATGTCCTGGATACGCTGCGCAACAAGAGGGACGGAGTGCTTCATGTTGATTCTCGTATCGCGGCGATTCGGAATTGTCGCGAACCAGGAAATAGCCCTATACAATATCGAGGTCGAGTAAGCCTCTGAGATAAAATCAAATAAGGACTCAAGACTTGAGCACACTTACGACTTCATGAATTTGGGGAACATGTGTAAGATGGCACCGCTAACTTGAATGTCTCTAGTCCAGTCCGAGCAGCTCTTCAAATATACCTTGTTGCGGCCTGGCATACTAAGGTTATATGCATGTAAGAAATGGAGAATACTGGAAGAACATACATAGCTCCGGCCCAACGAAGACTCTGTTTGCAGTCCTCGCCACGGTAGTAATCATAGAGTCCCAAACGCCAACCTCCTTCCAAGAGTCAGTATCCGTTCCGAAGAGATCCTCCATTCCGAGCTCGAGCTCTTCCGAGATCTCATCATTGAGCGTGCCAATAGTGCGAGTCAGATCCCTCTTGATGAGAAGGTCGAGCATGTCGTTGTGGGTAATCTCCGGATGGTGCACGGTATATTTGAATTGCATATTCTCGAACGTGCAGTCCTTCGCGTTGAGATCGTCACTTGGTTGGTGGGCGAGCCAGTTGATCATGGATGGAGGGACAATGACTTGAGGGCCTTTGGTCCAGGTTGGAACGACATAGATTTTGCCTTCCTTTGAATACTACAGATGGTAATGAGTGAACAGAAAATGGAGATATTGTCGTGCGGCGGACCTTGTAGTATCCCTGGGTGAAGAGCTTCGCCGACTCGGTTGCTCCTCTGACATTTGCGCGGAAGGAGGCTAACAGCTCGTTGTATCGGCCGGACCAGGGCAACGATTTAGGGAGGATGCCATGCTCCCTCCGTGCTTTCAAAGCAGTAACGGCAAATAAGAAGCCAACAGAGAAAAGAATGAAAATAGTCAAAACGAGGGTTAAAAGGAGCGAAATGTTGAAAAAATTATGGCTGGACGCAGTCCAACTGCCAAAGATCGAAGCGCTCATTTTGAAGGTGCGAGTGGTTAATCACTGCGATTTCGACTTGTATTTATTCACGAAATGCCAACGAATGATTGGATCGCAGCCTGCATGACGAACGACCAAAAGTAGTGTCTTGCATACCATAGCACCCGTTCAGTTAAATCAATGATACATGATGGCGGCGTTGAAACTCACAAAATGCGGATCCAGGATGGATAACAAGTTGATTGGGTAACAGTCCAGTATACCATTTTGTCCCATTGCCCCAGAGCCATATACCTAGTCACTGATTGTGCGCATGGTATGATAAAAATACCAACACCGCTCGCACACAATGGTTCTACCGTGGTCCGCCTGTCAGATACGCGCGACCCCCAAAATAGCGACGAGGACTTACTTTACAATATATTAACTTCAGATGAACAACACCCTGCGCCCCACAATGACTGTTGATCCTGATCGTTTCCTTTGATATACTCGCGCAGCACGACAGATGAGCAGAAAGTGAATATATACACAACTCCGCAAGCAGCGCCTTTAAATCTGAGTAATCAAAACGCAACCATACTGCGCTGGATACCATCTCGGATGGCCAGAGCAATGTTTTCGAGGCGACAAAGTGAGCTCGTTAGAGTGTGTCAATGCTCCTTTTGGGTAGTCCGACATTTCGCAATATTTCCTAAAGCTTGCCGAGCGCAACGTGAGTAAAGCTAAGTTATCGGTATTAAACGAGTCATAAGCTGTCTATTCAGATTGAAGTGATCAATTGGACGGTACCATAAATCCCCGAAGAGAAACAATCAGCAACACAACTGTGAATCCCAACAGTCGTTCATTCCTTTACTTTTTGTCAATTGGCCCGGTGTTGTCTCAGATGAACGTGTCCCAGTGTAATCTACATCAGATTCATGGGCCTTGAGAATTTCGCGTTCAGCCAGTTCTTCCGCTAATCCAAGATAAGACCTCTCATAAGTTGTTGAGAGCGTTGTTCATAAGAAGCAGCAGATCTCTTTGTATTAGGTAGCAGAGAGTGTGATAGAGATAATGGTTGTATACGAAGGATGGACGAAGGGATGTTGTGAGCTGGCACCGCGGCATCACCCGAAGCGGCCTTCCAATTTCGCAGTCGTTGGTTAGTTGCATCGTTGCAGAGCAACGTGTTCACTGCAAGATTCTCGACAACCATCATCCGCCTAACATGAATCTTCACTGTCAATATTGCCAATGTCCTCGTTCTACCGAAAATGAATACATCTGCCAACCAACGGACGCCGACGCCTGCGTGGCCTGTCAGAGGGTCGCCGAACTCGACGCCAAGCTCGAACGAATGCGAGAAGCCATCGCCGACTTAGAAAGAGAACGTCGAAGATGGAAGGTCCAGGTAAACGCCAACCACGACAAGCTTACTTGGCGAGTGCCTCCGGAAATTGTAGCTTCTATTCTCAAGTTCAGCCTTCCCGAGAACGTCACGACTCTCAATCTGCAATATGTGACATCGATGTCGACGTTGGGAGCGCCCCTTGTTCTGTCGGCCGTCTCTCGAAGATGGAGAGACATCGCGCATTCGACTCCGCAGCTCTGGACGGACGTTCCGCTACACCTCGTTGAATCGAACTATCACTCGTTACCAACTCTTGCTACAGATTGGATGAATAAATCGGGACAGTGTCCACTTTCGATTAACATCTGCGTCCCGAAGAATGAAACCGAGCAGGCCCTTGATTTAATTCGGGTCGTCAATCAGTTCTCTTCCCAGTGGATACACCTCCAATATGATGGTATTTCGTCTAATATGTCTGCTTTCTCAAACAATGCAGACGGCATCTCACAGCTCCAGTCGTTATCGCTAAGGACGACTTTTTGTGAAAAATTAGGACGTTTCGATCTAAAAACATCTACCTTACGACTAACACATCTAGTCCTGGACTCCATCTTTTTTATCCGTGCGGTCAATATTCATTGGGATAATATCACAGAGCTAGTGATAACAAGTTATATCTGCGTAAACGATTGTCTGCAGATTCTTTCCTCGGTACCACATGTCAAGAAATGCTCCCTTGCTATACCCCAATCAATATTCTTTTCTCAAGTCCCATCACCTCGCGAGCCAATTCTACTACGTGATCTGCTCTACTTCAAACTAGCTGGATGTTACTGTCCAGAAATATTTGCACATCTATTGTGCCCGTCCCTGGAACAATTGACTATTGAAGATGTTGAAGACTCATTCCACGGCTCTGAAAGTACACCGTACGATTCCATGATCAGATTTCTGCAAAACTCCGGAAGCTTTGTTCAAGCTTTATCGTTGAAGAATGCTCTCCGTCCAGAAGACGACATCATGTTAATTTGTCAAGAAATGCCGTCTCTGCATCATCTCCATATAGAACTATCCAAACCTAGCATAATGCAATTGGGCAATGTCATCTTCTCCCTCCTCGCACAAACTTCGAGCATTAGTGGCGAGATAAAACCTCTCTATCTACCAGACCTACACTCGTTATCCATACACCAAGACAAGATTATCGACTGTTCCTCCCTCCCTGCTATGTTCAATTTATCCGACGAAGGGAAACTATTTCGAGACAATTTTCGAAGCGTTGAACTCGTTTTTAAAGAGGAATCACCTGCTATTCTGGCGACAATGCTCAATCAGGACGCGATGAAAAAATTGTTACTGTTAAAAGAAGTTGAAATAGAGGTGAACATACATGTCGGGCGGGATAAAATGATCTGATTGTCGATTGTACACCGAGTTTAACGTGTAAGCAGCACATTTACATTGTAAAATATGTATCTTTGCATGGAAAAAATGAGGAAGATAAAATGTGCAATCGTGGGCCACTATTGTCATGATGGCGGGTCGAAATAGGAAAGGTTAAAGAGGGAGTAAAGACAGGTTAGGACGAGGCCAAGACGAGGCAGTCGTGCTTTGTTCCCGTTTCGGGGAAGATAAGATAAGATCTACCTTATAAGGCTATCTCCTAACTGGGCAACGGCAAAATTAAATGTGGCTTTCAGGGCATTCCTTCATCAGGAACAATGTCGAGCTTTTCGATGCTGCCTCGCGGCGAGACATTGACAGGACTTCGGAGATATAAGACACTATTTCACATGAGGCCCTGTATTCTCCTGCGATTGCCTCCTCTACCATGACCCAAATCCTCCCGCCAGAACTTGAGCGCGAAATATTCGAGATCGCAGGATATCAATCGCTGCAAACAGCCGCTGAATTAACAAGAGTAGCTCACCGAGTACAAGAATGGTGCGCTTATCAGATTTTCCTTGTTCAACGTTCGCATTTCATATTGATTTCTGAAAATTTAGGATCGAGCCCATTTTATACAGCTCTTTTAATATGGGCCATTCGAAGGAGTCGTACTTCCCTCCATTCTATTTGGATGGTGCAGACAAAAAATCCGTCACATTGGATAAGGCGCGCTTGAAACGCCATGGGAGACACATCAAGCACGTTTTAATTCAACAGCGTTCCTCTAGAACGATCAAGAAAGTCTTGGACTATTGTCCAAAAGTCGAAAACCTTGCCTTATGGCTGGTGGATGGTCAATATGGTTGTCTCCATTCAATCCTACAAAATCTCTCTCTCAAGAGTCTATCGCTGGATACCCTGGATTTTATGTTGTTCAACTCCAACGGCGAGGACTCTAATCCGGCCGCTACACTCAGTCTGAATGTCACCCACCTTGATCTCGTCAACTTCTTCTCGTTTGAATGGGAACAAACAGCGATGCCCCCTAATTTGACGCATCTATCGTTGAGCGGTATACTAGACGAGGGGTTCATTCAAGCTGTATTAAATTTCTGCCCGAATTTACAGCTTCTCGTGGTAAATGACAGCAGGAAAGTGAGTGAAGGAGCGAGCCACGACCTAGGGACGAAGATAAAAGACAAACGACTAGTAAAGACTCGCTGTTCGGCAGAGCACTCCCAGTACTGGAGTCGGGGGCCTCAGTGGGGAGGGGATTTTTGGAAGGTTTGCGAAGACATCCGAGATTCGAGGCAAAGTAGATAATTTTGCGACGTTGTAGATTTCAAAATTCCCTATACTTTAGATCTATATTGCGACCCAGAACATCGACTAGTTCGCAGTCGGTATCACATAGTCGACCGATGTAATGATATGCAACGTGGGGATGCATGGATAGGCGAAAATATAAATGCATTGGAAATGACACCCAACTCTGGTCGTATCCTACTGTCGTTTCGGGGTCCAGTCCCCTTTCCAAATACCCATGATTAGGCTGACATTGACCCCCATATCAGTAGTTCCAGCATGGAAGGTAGGATCGAGCCACGGCGGCAAGCAATACGCGAACCAAACGAACACCCAAACATATCCGACAAATCTGAAGAAAAAGTTTTCACGGAACCCGAGGCGCTTTGCAATCCCGATGACTGCGTCTTCAAAGGTGATAGCGGCTGCTTGGAGGGGAAAAAACCACATAGCCTTCCCAGACCAATTCTGCAGAAGGGTATATTCTGCTCCGTAGTGAGTGAGGCCAGAAATAAAGAAACTGCCGAATAACTTGAAATATGTCGAAAATGTACCCCTCGGCAGATGAAGAGCTCGCGCAAAGAAGTTCATATGGCCCGTAAGGAACTAAAAGAAATAGTTGAACCAAAGGATTTAAGTAAAGGAGTACTGCTTACCTTTCGCAACAACTGATGCCAAACACGCCCCCAGCATTTGCGAATGGTATACGCATCTCGAACATCCCCAAAAAGGCGCGGCCAGTCCCTTGGCTCCCATATACCCAAGCCCACACCGACGATACTGGCCAGGTCATAGGTCATGGACAGCCAGGCGTACACAAGACAAGGATGGAGCCATATCGTCGTGCGCCATATCCATCCAAATTCCGTAAAGGAAGGACCACCGGTCCCGAAGCATGGATTCGTTCGAATAATAATCGAAAGAATGTCGAAGTATATGAAATAGTACGCAGCCGACAGGAGTTTTGAGATGATGAAGCGCGTTCGGGAAGTCTCCGTTGGTCGTGGCGCGAGATGTTCCGTCGGCTCGTGCGCCCAATTGATTCCTCGAGGCGTCAGCTGAAGCTGCAGAGCCCACTTCAAACGCTCGACGAAGGACATCTCCGTCGAAGGCTTTTTCTGACCTATCATCCTCAGCTCGGGTTGGAATCTTCGAAGTAGGATAACATCTGATGCGGTGAAGAATAGTGACGTGGCGGATGTAGCCATGACATAGTCGGACGAGACGTTGTCGGACGCGCTCATGAAGACGAGGTAGTAGCAGAGAAAGGCGATAGGGACGATGAACAGTTCGTTGAACCGCACAGTTTTGCCACCTCCTCTAGCGACGGCGACGATGGAGATGAGGTTCATGAGCCCAAGGATATTGGGGTTGAGTTCATGTTTCCCTCTCATTCTGGAGGGTTGATGGTGGTGGAGTGAAGTCAAGAACACGCGGGATTGGACCCATATGAATTTGTCGTACCGTAAGAGCGCCCATTATTTTGACGTTTTCCGCCTATCATAGCATGCATCAGATGGCGGGTCGATCTCACCTCCGTATTGAATGGTACTATGATAATGCCGACGCGTTAGGCGACTGAATAGAAAAGGCTGTGCGAGTTTATCATAAGTACGATTTCCGTGCGTCAAATTCCAATAGGCTAAGTTAGGGCAGGTCACTGAAGTCTGGGCATGTCAGATCGTCATAAAAATACGTAGTCAAAGACAGAAGGTTGAACAGAGTTGAGAGAGTAGATAAAAAAAATAGAAAACGTTATAAAGAGTCCCATGAATACTCTACGAGTAAAAGTTCGCTCCGAATATCTTTACACAATACAGGAAGTACGCAAGCGCCTGCAGTTATGATGCAGACGAAGCAATAGTCGTGACAAGGAAAACCAATGTCGACTTTGGGGGCCGGAGAAGGACATCCTGCGTAATATCCACCGAAATTGTAGGATCCATGTGGAGGAGGAAAGAAGAGGTGCTGGATGGTAGTTTGGTAGACGTGGTGGTTGATTGGGTATGCGGGTGGTGGGTGGGTTGATAGAGCAGGGGATAGTGATGCTTGACGAAGAGATGTTGAAAGGGGGTAAAGTAGGAAACGAAGAAGCCAGGTGCCCAGAAAACAGAGAGGAAAAAGGGAGAACATTACAACGACCTAGAAGTGGCCATGCCCGCTTGATGATGGCGGCACAAGTCGTATACTGCCCATGCTATCTGGCGGCAGATCGGTATCGCTCTCTGTACTGCTTCTCGTGCCCTTCCTCCAAAGACTCTCGCTCTCCTCCAGATCATCCTCGTCAAGACCCTTGGGATACTTCTTCGGTGTCCTTGTCTTTTCCCTCTCCTTCGACTTTTCCCGATCGGACTTTGTCTTGGGCGCAGGGTTGAGGCCCGCCGTGCTGCTCGCTACACTCGTATTCGCGCCCTGCGCGTACATCTGCATCCGCTCTAGGTCCTCGTCATTCCACTCGCTCGGCGAAGAGTCCGTCACAGACGGGAATGACAGCATGGTCGTGCGATCAAACACTTCCCTCGAGTCCTTCCTGACAGGCGGTGTCAGCCCTGGGCGCCCAACGCGCTGATACATCGTCGGCGGTGCGCTATGCACGACATGCTCATTTGAGATCGCTAGCGGAATTGTTGCGGTCTGCGGCGTTGACGAAGCCACAGGGGTCCGTGAGCCGACGCTCGGGGGCCCAGGCAGGGCTGGAATGACAGGCGTCTCCATTCCAATGAGATCCCCCGTAGCCGCAACGCTGTCGCGGGGCTCGGGCAGCGGTGGCAACGGCGGGTACCCGCTGTGCAGCAGCATCGAGCCATGCACGGCCTGCCGATGCTCGTGCGTCGCAGGCGACTGGGGCTGCCCGGGTCGGCTATATGAATGTACAATTTCTTGACTGTCGAATTTGATCGTCGGCCGCTTGTTGACGAGCTCAGAGTGGACGGAGGGTGCGCGGAATGAGGAGGCGTCGTCGCGGGGTACGGGGGCGTCATACAGCTGATGCCGCTGCATGCCTGACAAGCCCTCGGATGCACCAGGCATTCCTGCGGAGCTCATCCACGAAACTGTCGCATCGTAAGGCGCAGCCGCACCCGGCGGTCTCGCACGCAGATGTGACTTATGTTGGCTGCTCTGGCTCATCCTCTTCACCGTCCGAGCGCGAATGATGCTTCCCACAGTACCAAATGAGCCTCGCAGGGTATCCATCCCAGGATCCTCGTATCCTACAACCCCTTTCTCGTCCACGGTTTCCGTTTGCGCTCTGGCTGCTTGCAGGAGCATGGTCGAACGTCGGTCGAGCTTGCCGAGTTTTTCGGGGTCGACTTTGGACATTTGCAGGATGGTGATTCCGAAGCAGATGACGAGGAAACCCATCACCAGGGTGATAATCTGCGACACACCGGCGTCCAGGCCTTTGAAGAGCACCTGGAACGACATAAATTGCGAAGAAACTGAAGATATCAGAGGCAACTTACAATGGTTGTAACCATGGAAAAGAAGGTAACTACAGACAGTATGAGTTGCATGTTCTGAGAAGAATGCTCGAGGTAACTTACAAACAACGTAGTATGTTGGCGTTACTAGAAAAAAAATGAACGAAGTTCCGGAGGTGATAACGAGATAAACGTACCCATAGCTGTTCAAATGTGGTTAGTCCGACATTACAACTAAACATGCAACTGCTGCTTACCGGTATTAAACAACGCGAGTGCAACATTTAGATAATACACCTCTATCACTGTGGAGGGCTGTCGTTAATATGATCACGTTTGTGGATTGGTCGAAGATAACGCACAGAGGGTTATAATAACAAAGCCGAATAAAAAGTACATGAACCAGTGCTTAAACTGGAGACAGCGTCGGTAAACAGCTTCATGCAGATACAAAAATGCTACACACCTGGTTATCTCCCATAGCTGTTTGTACAATCGCTGCTCCAAGTCCAGTCGTGACACTGACAGATATACCGCCTATCATACTACACACAAAGATATACCACAGCATGCTCTTCTTTCCGTACCTTCGGGCAAAGTTAAAGGTTAAGCTTCTAAATGGGAGCGAGAGGTGACGTACTTGGGCGCAAAGTAAAACACAATAACCACAGATGCGGTTATTAGGACGGAGATGTAGGCCAAAAATCCAGGAGACAGGAAGAGCTTTTGGAACTCTGTGATCTGACCGACGGTTTGCTCTTGTGGTCCTGTGCAACGAGAGAGCGGGGCCCGGAGTGAGTGCTAAATTTAGTCAGCGAAAAGGGGATGGATGCTGTACCGTTCAGTGCGATGATGACCGAGCCAAGCTTAGCGAAGAGCGAAAATTGAGACAAAGATGGCCTGCAGCGACAACTCTGTACTCACAATACATAATCCACATCCCAGCCAACCAAAGAAACTGAGTTTTTCGTTGAGGAAGAGTGATGATAGAATGGCGCAGATGACGACAGATAGTGCGCCTAAAGGTGTCTGTGGACCCAGTGAGCTAGTCTAGTGGCTGAGGGAGGGGTGAAGGTATCTTACGACCACAATAGCCTCCACGAATGCATAAGCTGGGTACGACAGGAGGTTTCAGACCCAACGAAGCGTTAAGGAGACCAAGCACATAACGCACCTGCAAAGTTACACAGTTCTCCTAGAATCATCACTGCAGCAAAGAATCCTCAGCATTCCGCATAACCCACCCGACATGGTCGCCACGTACTGCTCATTCCTATCCACCATAGTGGCTTTGGGGCCCCACATCAGATTCAGGGGATCACGACAAATTACCTCGAACTCACTGATTTCAGGTACGCAACACCCTCTCCTAGCTGTCCGCCCGCCTGCGAGCGCAGCAGCCCCTTCTTCTTGAACACGAAACTCGACCCGATGAGCAGGCCACTTGTTATGGCCAGAATGATCCCAACAATCTAGGGTGAACGCTCGAATCAACTGGTACTTCACAATGCTAGCTTGGGCCCGAACCTTGAGGTTTTTGCCAGCAGATAAGGTGTGTGTTACTGCTGAGGTAGTGGCGGTTGACACCGCCGACGTTGTGGACGACATTGAGGCCAAATGTCGTAAATGGTGGTCGTGGTGGAGGATGAGGAGGTATTCAACGTTACCGCAGGGCAACCGCCCTGGATGACCGTTGCCGACGCCGGGAAATTTCCATTTCCAATGCCGGTTCTCCGGCACTGTGCCACAACGCTTATGATTCTGAGCGGCCACATCACCATTTTTTTCGATCTTGTTTCGTTGAAGCTGTCCATCTGCTGTCCGTATCATTTATCATGATTCAATTACATACCTATGTCTGTTAGAGAAGCGAGCAATTGAAAGGATTCTCCTTGCAGGCGATTGAAGTCCTCCCATTCTCAATTGTTTTCCGGCCATATCTCCGGGAAACGCATTTAAGGACAATGGTCAATCACTGAGGAGGACGGCTGAGCCAGGACGGCCAGAGGCGGTTACATGAATAAGTTTTGGATCTCTTCGAAGCGCCTAACGTGAAAATATTCGAGTACGAAGATCGATGGAACGCTTTGGCGCTGCATGTCAGTATCACATCGAACAAGCTGTACACCGCCATGCACTGTGATTTCAGAATTAGAAAAAATCAACATCACTGGTGCCACCCGAAAACACCGAGATCTCCTCCGTCTCCGGCTCTGAGCAAAAATAGTATCGAAACATGCGGCTATCGTGCGTTCCTGCAAAACTTGAAGCATTGTCCTGCGAATATTCCACGCATTAGCTATGCGGCCTGCAAACCGCCAGAGGACGCAAGAAGCTGACAGAAGAGGGGAGATTGCTACACGGATCAGAAGATCGTTATACCGGATCACATCTGTGGAGCGGAGACACAGCATTAGGCGCTTGATTTTGAATTTGCAACGGGGTGAGACTGCGGAGGACTGCGTAATCCATAATTAACGGAATGGCGTTGTTTTTCAACCCTCGAAACCTACGCAACACAATTTGGCAAGGGAATCCATGGCCGACGCGCGCAGGCCAATTTAATGTACTTTATAATTAGGTACTACTAGTACTAATTTGAGGACTACTTTCTGAAATCAATTCAAATCCTTGACACGCCCTGCACTTGTAGCTTGTAAGCTTATCTTGATCCCTTCCTTCTTCAACAGTAGAAGTTGTTCCTTGATTTGTAAGTCTTCAAGCTCCATATTTCTCCAATGCGAGGTACTCTTTGTTTCTATCACAATCAAAACACGCACAAGGTTCCTTCTGTATAGCGTCATGCTTCTGGGGGCGTAAAAGATGGCGGGGACCAGGGTGAAGTCCAGATCGTTGACCTGATTTATCCTCAACGATTGCAACTCGGGAAGATACGATGGCTCCGGTATTCCGTCCACAATTGATACCTCTCCGAGGAGGGACAACCAATGATTGCCTGTCTGGGATTGCTGGACGTCGAATGACTCCAAATGCAAATACTGGAGTGTAGATAGGCTGCAACATAGCAGGCGAGCGTCTTCTCGTGAAAGATCCACATCAAAAAGGGAGAGCATCGTTAGAGAACATGCACAATTCTGAATAAAATTGACAAGAGGAATTTCGGCATTGCGTTCAGGATGAACCATCAATGCATTTAAAGATGGGCAGATCAATTGCTGGAATAATTTCACGGAATCGAAAATGGTTATGGACAAGTCCTCGAGATTGCGACAGAGTATTGACTCGCTAGGTAGATTTGACTGTGAAGGGTGGATTGGATTTCGTGAATACAGCTTGCAAACCTTGAGCTGCGTCGCTCTGCGGAATATCTCGAGGCTGGTAAAAAGGTCAATGGGCGTCTCTATCTCCAATGTCGTGAGATGTTTCCAGTCTATGTTGATATCTCCAATACGTCGGAGCCCCTTCAATATTAGTCGGGTTGGGCGCAAAACGCGGTGTCCGAGGTTGAACGTTCCTGATGCCACGTAGGGAGTAGTAAATGGTAGTACTCGTAGACGCAATGTCTGAAGCATCATAATTCCTTCGGTGGTACTCCGAAATTTGGTCATCAATTTGTAACTGCCAGTAAAGGTCAACTCTAGCAATCACGATGAAATTTGGTTGACCATCTCGATCAACCCTGCGGCGTTTCGATTGCTGGTAAACTGAATATTGATGAGAAGAGGAAGCTGGCCAGATCGTTTTATCCATTCCCCGCAAGTCCTGTAAGTGAATTCCTGTTCCTGTGTGATACAAACAGGGGAACAGTGGACCAAAGCTGCGGGGTCGAATGTGCAATGCATCTCCACTGGTGAGAAACAGCCGACAAAACAAGCGGTGCGGCCAACGTGTATGCGTCTTTGATTTCGTCCAAGTTTCCTGTGACAGCCTCACCGGGAAGACTGAACAAGAAGACATTGACTATCATCTCCGTTGGTAGGTGGCTGAGAAGTCCGTCATGGTTGGCGTTTACTTGTACCTTCCACTGCTGACGCTCCTTTTCCATCCCAGCGATGGCATCCCGCATCTCCTGAATCTTTTGGTCTAGTTCGGCGACTTTTTGACATGCCCCGCAGATATTTGGATCTGTTAGTTGGCAGATATGTGTATCGTCACTGGCTCGAGGGTATTTGCAGTATTGGCAATGGCTGGGCATGACTGGTTGGATGAGAGAACAGCAAAGAGTGAGTAATGATCGATTCCTGATGAGAGCACGACACACCCATGCCTCAGTCTATTTATACTATAGAAAGCACCGGAATAAATCGACTTTTTGAAAGGCCCACAACTTCCTACTTGCCATCCATAGAGGACAATAGTCCATCGGACATCCCTCGTTTTTCTGATCTTTCTGGTATTCTCAGAAAAAAAGTAAGGGCGTCAATAATGGGTTAATGTGCGTCCGGGCTCTTCTTTCAATTCAGGATGTATTCAGCACGATATGCTTCTACATCTCGAGCAAAATCTGTGGTGATCGTCACTCTGGCATTGAGCACAGGAATCAAGGAACTACACTGTGTTCGAGTCGCAGACCAGAAGAGAAACAGAGAAACAGAGAATGCTGAAAAGTCCACGCTGAGTCTGCGCCCATAAATTTATTTTCAAGTCGCTGCTAATTAATATATTCGTCAACAGTTTTTACATCGTATTTGATAGTTTGAATGGTTTATACCCCCCAATCATGTTTTTGTGCGACATCAGCGATTCATTTATGTAGGTATTTTCACAGTTTGAGCACGTTAGGAACGACTTCAATCCAATAGCTACGTAGAACCAAAATAGAAAATGAATTCTCAGCCATTTCCATCATGAGAGCGAGCGAAAAAAGGTGCACTTACCCATCAGGATCCAGAATAAACGCGATATGCCTCATCTTTCCATCGCTAGGCCTCTTCTTGAACTGGACGCCGAGCTTTTCGAAGCGCTCACAAGCGACCTCGACATCGTCGACTGTGATGGCGATGTGGCCGAATCCGCGTCCCGGGTCCGAGTTTCCGCTGGCATAACCCTGGAAGTTGGGGTCACTTTCGGTGCCGTGGTTGTGAGTGAGCTCGAGGATGCCTAGACGAAATCGTTGATGAATCGGCAGGAGAACGACGACGACGACGATGTGACGACTCACCCTCACGCGCAAAGCGCGTAGCTTCCTTTTCCTCGGGCGTCAATTCGCGGCCATCATGATTGAAAGCCAAAAAGTACAAGGTGAAGTCGGCGAATTTCTTCTCTGGATGATCACGGCGAGTTTAGATCGTATCTAAGTTTTCGAATGGCCTAAAGATTACCAGATAGAAGTTCCATTCCGATGATCTAGATGGGCAGAATCTCAGTTAGCTTTTGCGTTGCATGCTGTGAAGGTACTCGAAGAAGGATAGATCTTACATCTTGATAGAAAGCGAGAGACACCTTCGGGTCTTTGACCCGGAGCATGGTGTGGTTGAACTGATCCCATGCGATAAGTCAATTCTGCGCAAAGAGCTAGACGAGAAACCGCATACCTTGAAGCTGGCTGTTTCTGCGGTGCGAGGCATGGTGCTGGTGGTGGGAGAGTCTCAAGGGGCGTTTTCGTTCGTTCCCCTCTGGATATCTAAATCTTGTCAGGAGGTTCTCATGACGCCATTTTCTATTTCCGGATAAGATAACGGGATCGTTTTTGTCACGAATGACGGAGACGGAGGTGAATTAGACATGGACAGGAAGATTTATGGCAAGTCAGAGTATGTTTATCCTGAACTCTTGAGCGTCTCCGAGTCGAAAAGGGGTGTTACGTTAATGTGGCGGTGGGAGACAAGGTTTTTCTGAACGTTGCGTCGGGCCGAGTCCAAATCATCAAATATTTGTCGCCGCTTGAAGTTGAATACCACGTCAAACTTTGAATTTGACTCATTGTCAACAATAATTCGCGTTGAACTCTGAAACCGGCTCGATTTGTCTACCCCGAATACCTACCCGACACTACACCTGAGCGCTGTGTCCAGTACTATACGCATGCCTCTCACAGACAACCTACAACGAGCGTCCACGTCAAAGGTTCTCCCCTTCGCCCTGCTTTGTCTCGGCGTCTTGCTGTGCATTGAACAAGATACTCTTCAGTGCTGTCATTATACATGCTCTTCTTGAGCCCATTGCCTTGATGCTCTCTTCTTTTCTGTATATAAGCCCATTCCTGCTATCGAATCATCAAATGACAGCAGAAGAAAAGAAACAAAAAAACGTACGATTCTGAATTCCTGTCGACATAGTATACCCTGTACTGGACAAGACATTGGGGTACTAGTCTAGCTACGCTCGAACTATCCCCGAGATGACCGACGCACTGTTAATGCTGCGATGCCATTGCCATTGATGCAGGCCGCGATCGAGCGTGGCGTGTTCTTCTATGTTCGACTATTCGCTTTGTTTCTTGATTTTGCGGCGATGAGAGCATACTTTGGTTGACGAGGACACTCGCCAAAAGATATTTTATCTGCAAAGTCTCTCTATCTTCTTACGATTCACTTTGTGCAACATCGAACAGGATCAAGCAAAAGAAACTTTCGATATGGCGGCGGACGGAGGACACTAAATATAGAAGAGCGTTACATACGCTGTCCATGTCATCCTCCATTGCCCCAGAGAACGTACGAATGAGAATGACTGTGTTATGGCGGCGGACATCTCGGGCATCGCATAGACCCCCCACCGCGAAAAATCGATCGACTGGGGTCAAGATTTTTGAGTATAAAAGCAGCTGGGATTCGTCAATCGTGCTTCAGTTTCTCTTTCTTCCTCCCTTCCCATCCCTCAGTTCGTTCCCCTTCCCCAGCCTTTCAACCTCAGACCGGAATCAAGATGCGCTCGTCGTCGTTGCTCTCGTCTATTGTCCTTGCTATACTCTCGATTCGAGAGGTGGTTGCGTCGCCTGTTCGGGCGTTGGAGAGGCGGCAGACTATTGACGGTTCGTCTTCGCGCATCCCGCGCGTTTTTTTGTTTAGTGGAACTGACGATGCTTCCCTTAGATGTAACCGTGCTGAACTATGCGCTGACGCTGGAGCACCTCGAGAACGCGTTTTACCATGGGGCGTTGGAGAAGTTCAGTGAGCAGGCGTTCGTGGATGCGGGTATGCCTGGCTTCGCGCGGAGGAGGTTCGAGCAGGTCGCTGCGCATGAGGCAACACATGTCAAGTTTTTGAGTACGGCGTTGGGCGATAAGGCTACACAGCCGTGTACTTATAACTTGTATGTGTCGATGTGGTTTTCACCCTCGGAGATTTACTAATGGGCTTTGGTATAGCCCTTACACTGATGTGAGGTCGTTCGCTGCGCTCAGCCAGATTCTGGAGGGTGTTGGTGAGTCTTTCCGTGGAGTACAGTGGAAGATGTTTCGTTGATATCGCTATTTGAATAGGCGTGTCAACCTACACCGGCGCTGCCCAATTTATTAGCAACAAGGAGTACCTGACCGCCGCTGCGAGCATTTTGGCAACTGAAGCTCGTCATGAAAGCTGGGTGTCCTCTGCGATCAATCGGTTTGCTGGATGGAGTGGTGCTTTCGACGTAT
Organism: Pholiota conissans; assembly: GCA_015484465.1. Taxonomy (NCBI): domain Eukaryota; kingdom Fungi; phylum Basidiomycota; class Agaricomycetes; order Agaricales; family Strophariaceae; genus Pholiota; species Pholiota conissans. The sequence continues at coordinate 78,604 of MU155157.1, forward strand.
GTTTTTTTTCTGCTTCTCCAAGTTCCACTAGATTTCTGACCCTCATATACAGGTTCCTCTTGGCCTGAACGAGGTCTTCACACTTGCCGCGCCATTTATCACCGAATGCCCGACAACGAACCCCGTCCTCCCTGTCCATCCTTTCCCCAAACTCGTCCTTCACTCCCCAAGTCCCGGCCAGCCGACTCACATCGTGTGGGCTGACAACGATGCCAGAGGCGCTACGCACATAGCGTTCTATACCGGCCTGAACGTCATCCCTGTTCCTATTCAGGATGGATCGGTGGTTGTTCCTGCGGATGTCGATGGCACTGTCTACGCTGTTGCTATCACTAGCGATAGTGATGCGAACGATTCGACCATCGTTGCAGGGCCTGCCATCTTGTTGTTCGAGCGTAACTCGAACAATGTGTTGATTGAGTCGAGTCAGGCGAATTGATTCCGATTCCGAAGTAAAGAAATAAGTAGCTCAAGTGTACCACCATCCTTCATTTTCATTCCCGTTCTTTTCGTGACCCTCTTTTGTCCGGACGATCCATCCCCCGACTCTGATACTTACATTCTTTCGTTAAATTACGCTCCTTTTTTGTCCACGAAATACTTTGTCTTCCTTCCTTTTCATGACTGCCAAATAACGAATGTTTTGCGAGATACAAAAAAGCGAGATTAAAATGGATTTAATCAAAATCCGGGGTAGGCGACTCCCTCAATTACCCTGCGCCACACAATAGTCTAAATTTGGCAGGTATGCTTGATGCGCTTGTAAGGGCAATAACACCCGTTACCTTTACAGTAAATCCAAAGGTTAATGTCCCGCGAACAGAATCCTGTGCAGGAGGAGGAGCGTCACTCCATTCGGAAGGTTTGTAGATAGCCGGGACATGGAGATGGTTCTCACGCGATAGGAGTGGCCGCAGGATGCCAAATCGGCAAGCCTCGCGACAACAGCACGCAAAACGTGGGGTTGGCGATCAGCTTTGTCGCTGCCTATAAGATCCCCATTATTGTTGGACTCGGATGATGGGTCATACAGGGACGTCTCTCTCAGGAAAGAATAATAAAGAAACAGAATACTTAGCATCGAACAAAACGCTCTAGCCGCTAGAAAAGGTCACGTGCAGGTATATAAGTAATCCCGAGTCGGGAGAGCGCGAAACACAGCTCTTTCTCTTACACATCCGGCCATCGATCTGCTTACATTTCCTTAGTACCTACCCCCACTACAAAGACCGCACACCACCATGGGCTCCGATTACGACATTTCGGACGACGATGCGGACTACTACGACGACGAGGAGATGATGGACGGCACCCAGGACGACGAGGAGGGCGATGATGGTGAGTGCCCCACACCTGCTTTGTCATTTTCGAGAGGCGTTTTTGCTGATATATGCGGGTCGTTTGGGGTGGATAGATACGGAGTCGGCGGACGATATGGACTATGGAGACGACTTTAAGGTGTCGACGAAGGCGAAGCGCAAACCGTACGAGGTTGAGTACGAGTCGCTCAGCCAGCAGGCGGTGGAGAAGCTCATGCAGCGCGATGTGGACCATATATGCGGGATCTTTGGTGTTGAGGTGGGTCCTTTTTTGTTCTTTCCGGTTTTCTTTTGCTTTTGTGGTGTGTTGGACGGGGGCTGGCATGTGCAGCCATGTTGGGGTTAACGTCGTGGAGTTGTCTATCCACTAGTGGGACTTACTCGTCTCTGAACGACCTGGATGTGTAGAGAGCGCTCGGGGCGACTCCATCCCGTCAGACAGGCCCTCAGCCGAACAGTCCTAGCACGTCCGAGGGGGAGGAGAGTACCCCAGGCAGGCAGCCGTGTCTCGGTCCTCGCTGCAATCACGCACATGTTCACAAAATCTGTCGTCATTGATGCTCACGAAACGATTATATTTCCCCACACAGCCCGATACGGCTTCGTTGCTGCTGCGACACTCGAAGTGGAACAAGGAGAAGCTTATCGAGAATTATATGGACAATGCGAACAGCGTGCTAGTCGCTGCGGGCGTGACGCTGCCCGAGCCGGCGGAGACGTCTGCTCGTACCCACAACATCACCTCGTCGAGCCAGCAGCAGTCCTCTGCATCCCGCCGCCCCGCTACTCGTGGGTCGAAGCTTCTGGGGCTCGCTTCGAGCTCCAAATCTGGCGTTAAGTCGCCATCTCCACCCAAGGCTTTGTCGCGCACGCCGTCGAGGAAGACAGACGAGCCTTTCGTGTGCACGATTTGCTTCAACGATGCGCCGGACCTGCAGACGCTCGCGCTTGATTGCGAGCATATGTTCTGCACGGATTGTTGGACGGACTACGTGATGGCCAAAGTCCGCGACGAGAGCGAGCACTCTATCCGGTGCATGGCGGAGGGCTGTGCGCTCGTCGCCCCAGACCAGTTCGTCCGTACGATCTTGCTGGCCCCCGCGGGGCCCGACACGAGCGAGGAGGAACAGGCCGCGAAGGAGAAGACGTGGGACCGGCTGCAGGAGCTGTTCGTGCGGCACTTCGTGGCGTGCAACACGAACCTCAAGTTCTGCCCGTACCCATCGTGCACGAACACGGTGTCGTGCCCGTCCGCAGCGTCCAAATCCAGTCTGACGACGGTGGTGCCGATAGTGTCGTGTGGCGCGCGTGGGATTGGGGCCCAGGACTCGGCGAGCTCGATGTCGTCCAGCCAGCAGTTCGTGAACGGCCTCGGGCTGAAGGGCAAGGAGCACAAGTTCTGCTTTGGCTGCCCGATCGAGAGCGATCATAGGCCGGTCATTTGTAGTGTTGCGAAGATGTGGATGAAGAAGTGTCGGGATGATAGCGAGACGGCGAATTGGATCAAGAGTAACACCAAGGAGTGCTCGCAGTGCCAGAGTACGATTGAGAAGAATGGAGGTTGCAAGTACGTTTGTTTTTCTTAAACTTGTGTTATCGCTCTGTAATTTATTTCGTCCTTTTTTAACAGCCATATGACATGCAAGAAATGCAAACACGAGTTCTGTTGGGTGTGTATGGGCCCATGGAGCGAGCATGGTACCGCATGGTACTCTTGCAACCGGTACGACGAAAAAACGGGAGTCGACGCTCGCGATGCTCAAAGCAAGAGCCGCGCATCTCTGGAGCGGTACCTCCACGTACGTCCCTTCTCATATCCTTCAACTTTCTAGTTTTCTAAATCCATCAACGCAAAATGCATCCAGTACTACAACCGCTGGGCGAACCACGAGCAATCCGCCAAGCTCGCGCTCGATCTCTATGCGAAGACGGAGAAGAAGATGGAGGAGATGCAGATCACGTCTGCGCTGACGTGGATCGAGGTGCAGTTTATGAAGAAGGCCGTGGAGGAAGTCGACAAGTGCCGCATGACGCTCAAGTGGACCTACGCTATGGCGTATTACCTCGCTAAGGGCAACGAGAAAGACCTGTTCGAGGATAACCAGAGGTACGTTTTGTCCTATCCGTACCACCTTCCTAGCTTGCTAACGAACGTGATTCCATACGACAGGGATCTAGAGAAAGCGGTCGAAGACCTCTCCGAACTGCTTGAATCTCCGATCGAGGCGGAGAACATCCCGACGCTGAGACAGCAAGTGACGAACAAGACTGTCTACGTGCAGAAGCGAAACGAGATCGTGCTCGAGGACACTGCTGTTGGGTTCTTGGAGGGTAGATGGAAGTGGAACGTGTCAGTTGAGGGCTTCGATGCTCCTGAAGAGGCATAGAGATGTACATTGCTATTCACTTTGGTACAATCTCTCTGCTTCATCCTACCATATACATGCTACGTTACATACACTTCCACACCTGCCTACCGTCCCCATCCGCTCCCACCCCTACTTAGGCCCTCCTGGTCGATTTGTTATACTCATTTCATCATCTGTTGCTTTCTCAATTGTTTCTCTTGATGCTTGGCTCCTGCTGTGATTCTCTGCGCCTATTTACACGGCTTGCTTGTAGAAAACACTCATATAACTCATTATATCCTACGTTACCGTGTCGTCTGAGCGATGTCAATGCGCACAAGTATTACTCCATACCCAAGCACAACAAAGGTATGTCTACTACATGTCCCAAAAAGCAACCAAAGAATTGAGCAGCCCATAAAACAAACAGCGAAATACAACACAGCACCTGCTACTCCCAACACTACTGCTTGATCCCAAGGAAAAGCAAACCCCGCCTCGCCAGCTCCACAGCCTCCTCCAGATCCCTAGCATCCGTGGCCGACCACGTCAGACCCTGTGGTCGCATCTCCTCCGGCGTGCGCCCGCTCTTCAACGCATTCTCGAACGCGTTCTTGCGGGCGTTCAACATCGACATGCGTCGTGGATCAGAATGGCCGGTAAATATCACCAGTGCTGTGCGTGGAGGCAGGGCAGCGTGTACGGCGGCGAGGTGGGTATTGAGGGCGCTGAGGATCGGTGCCAGATCTGCAGGGGTGGGCGATTCGGGTACGACGGTAAGGAGCGGTGTTGGTTGAGGCTGGTCCGCGGATGCCTTCGGTGTTACCCCTACAATGGAAGCACATACAATGTCAGTTAGGACTGCAAGAGGCAAGATATAAAAATAAAACAAAAGGAAAACTCACATCCCAATGAATGAGTGAGCGACATGAAACGCCCGAACACGAAATGGTGCGACGGAAGTACGTTCAGCACGCCCTCAAGAATTTCCTCATCCGTCTTGCACCCTATCGCCGTCGTGGCTTTCGCACCATGCATCACCGCCGGACTCCCATGGTCCACCACAGCACTCTTCACCCCACCGGCGCCTCGCCCCGTCGAACGCGACATCCGCTCGAAGATCGCTTCGTAGTCGATCTTGAACTCCCCAAAACCAGGCCCGTTCTCCAGCTTCTTCTTCAGCAAGTCCACACACGCGCGGGCGTCCTCCTCTGGGTCGTGCCCGCCCTCACCGCGCGCCTGGATCTCCCGTCCGCACCACTTCTTTGTGAGCCACGCAAGACCAGGCTTCAGTGGCCGTCCGCGAGGGTGGTGATATAACAGCGCCGTGTCAATGCATTGCGGGTGGCAGATTTTGAGTGCCTTCAGGTCAGATTCGAGGGAGTGGCCGATAAGAACGGGTGTAGGTGCGACTGTATCGCCGTTAGATTTGGAGGTAGAGAAAGGGTTGGCTGCAGGTGGGGAGAGAAGACGTAGTATATGGGCTTGTACTTCAGCATGGGTCGTCGTTACTGGGTTAAGCTGTTCTGCCGTGATTCCTGACCATCTATGGTACGAATAGTTAGACTTAGTCGTTGAAAGAGAGATTATAAGTACCTCGTCAGGTAGTCAAGAATAGGCTTGGCCGGTTTGACTAGCTGATCATAGACCACGATACCAGACGTGAAATCGATCACGCAAACACGCGTCAGTTCCTTTCCATCTTCAGTTATACACTTTGATAGATATCAGTAAACGGGCGCTTCAAAAAATAACGTGGGTTACACACCATCTCGCAGTCGATGGCGTATATTCTCGGATTCGCCTTGTGCTCGCTCGCACCTGGCTCGGGAGTTTCTACCCAGCCCTGGGGCTTCTCAAAGACATCGGCCATGTATGAGGGTATAGGATAATCGTTCTCAATCATCTGCTCTAGTGTTAGCAGGTACTGCATTGGGTCAGACTTGTTAATCTCTGCTATATCAAAACACTCAGCATTAGAACGACATGAATGAACTATGATTGACATACATTGCACCCTTTGCATCAATCTGCGCTTCTTCTCCTCTCCACTAACGGGTCCGGTGAAAAATGAACTGAGCACGCTGTGCATGCGTGTTTGGTCGCCCGGCGCACGCGTCGGGCATGCATGGCTGAACGTGCTCGCGATGAAGGGTATACTCGCTGCGCCCCTCGCGAGATCGGCAGGTGAGATAAGGGGTATAGAGAGTGGCAGATTCGGGTTGGAGGTTGCTGCGGTAGGCAGTGGTGGCAGTGAGAGCAGGTCGGGCGTCAAACCTGGTACGAGCAATGCGACGACCTTCTGGATCATGTTGCTGTTCTGTAGTGGTGGGTTAGCATGAACCAGGTTCAAAATCGTCATTACGCACGTCGATACGCAGCCAATTCGGCGGCGGTGCGTCCGCAACGAGATGCAGCACCAAATCGCGCACATCCTGAGAAACGTCAGAACCCAAGCCTTCCTTCCAACATACAGAACACGTACATCGATGGCAATGGCATTGCTACGCTTCACGATTTCTGTGTTTGAGTACATGAATCGGGGGTGAGTGGTCTGCATGGGAGAAAGAGTTCAGAAGGTGACGGTAAAGACCAAGCAGGAACTGCGTGGCTTTCCTGTGATCAGGCTCAAGAGCCACAAACGAGAAGATACACACTTGGACTTTGGCCTCTACTCGTCCGGCCTTTTTCTTCTTCCTCTTCTCCACCTTCGTCCATTCCCCTGTACTGCCGTCCGGATCGGTCGATGGGTTCGCTGCAGTCTTGGCCTTTTTCGTCGTGCTCTCCTCATCGGCAGCTGTCATTTCGGCCGCTCCGCGCTTCATAGTGATACTGTATTGACGTTGTTTATGGACAACTGAGTTCAGATAAATTTCTTCGCGCTGATTCTGCTCGGGAGTCCGGAAGGATGCCAGATGTTCTGTTCAAGTTGGAACTTCAAGGAAATTTGAGAATAAGTCGAGTTGTGAATATTTGGCTACAGCTTCCTTGCCGGCGCCAAATATCTCGGCACGATCTGGCCCAAGTACACCAACCATAATGTTGCCATAATGATCCAATATTGACCATCGATTTCCGTGCACCGGGTAAGTATCTCTGAAGATATTCCAAGAATCAGAAAGAGACTGAATTCTCCCGCGAAATTCTCTATTCACAACTTCTAGCTCCTAAACGGGGCCAGTGCGCTCACTTGTCGTAGACATGCAGTTAGCTCCCGGAGAATCGGCTTCGAATAGGATTGAAGAGTCTGGGTTGTCCGCTTGCTTAAGTGGTCATTTTGATAATCCATGCATCCCGGATAATCGTATGGCTGTGGAAAAAAATTGGCTGCCTATAAGGGGTTGGCAAAAGTAGGATTGAAAATGGACCGCCATTCGTGGCTATGAATTGACGCATATCTCGAAAGTTGTACAAGGATTCCCAAGTATGATTCCTGTGAGCTGCTTACGGAGTAAAAGGCCCTTGGATACCCTAAACGGAAGGTGGGACTTCATCTCATGGGTAGAAATTCAGCTAAACTCCGGGAGAAAAGGCAGTGTTTACACGGATAGTGCCAAACTTCACTGCCCCAATGGCAAGGTTGTTTTAAGATTTTCGCCTATTCAAGGCAATTGAAAACAAATTATGAAGCTGTATTATTGTATTATGGCCTATAGTTATTGCCTCGCGAACTGAACCCGCCATCACCATCTCCCTGAAAATTTACATCGACGGCGGACCAGGTCTGCAAACTACGTTCTTGACTTTCCTGCGCCCCATCAGATGCGGTCGACTATATCAATGTCAAGAGCGTGTACTCTGTAGTCAATCAAAATTTGACCCGGTTTGACGTGTTATATCGCTTCACACTGTCCATTACATTGCCAATTCACTTACCCCTTCTTTTCTTACTTGCCACATGTGTTTTCGAGCGATGTGTTGGGCACATACTTGACTAGCTCAACATTGATTTGCTAAATTCTCTCTATAGAAGCACGAAATACGTGCATCGATATTATTTTATTCATATTGTGTTCGGGCACTGGCGAAGCTACATGATGCAAACCGATGCTTTTGACATAATCAGCCAATAGTATATGTGCGCTAAAAATTTACACTCCGCGAGCATCTATACAAGGACAATAGGTACCAAAAATGGCTGTGAATCTCTGGAGACCATATTCCTTCGAGAAATGGACAGCGAAAACCAGAATGACGACGACCTTGTGAGAGATATAACGGAGACCACCGCTCAGACCGAACTTTTCGAAGACAGACAAAAGGCGAGCCCGAGTATTTTCCCGAACCAGATTTGTCTTTCGACAGCTCTAAGCCAATGCCAGATAGGGAGTTGTAAGTGAACTGAAAGGGAAACAAGGGGATATAAAAATAGCAGACAAGGAACCGCATTGCTTGTCATCTGCATACTCGTGAAAGCCCAGACTGCCGCAGTATGATTTGGAAGGTAAATTTGACTTCCAAAAGAATGCAGTGTCAAAAAGATCGCTGGATGCCAGGCATTCCTCATTGGGTACTGACATGAGTAGAATCATCAGTAACTTATACCCATTAGTCTCGACCCAGGACGATGGGACGAAATCAGCTAGCACGGGGGACATGCAAAACAAGTGTGGTGGCGCACTCTCATCCGGGAATCCCGCCCGACAGGGTAAGGGTAGAATACCTCACACGACGACTCTAGAATTCCACTTGTCATCACATTTTACTAATACATGAGCCGTGGTACTTATTCTACTAACAGCATGAATTGTTTCTGCAACACCAATCCGGAACAGTTTACGGTAACAGATAACACAAGAGGAGGGAAGCATATTCAAGTTGGCAGGCAGAGGACAAAAAAGATTTGACGAGTGGAGGCCCGCGGTACATGAAGAGGAAAAGGAGGAAGGAGGAAGGTGAAATAGCAGGAAGGTGAATTCGAAGGTGTTGAGGGCAAAGAAAGAGATTGCATAATGACGTCAAGGCCAACTCGATCTTCCATTTTTTCCCCCGGAGTGCCTTACTATACGAAGATAGCAATAAACACAAATAAAAAGAAGCTCCCAGTCAAGAATTCTTTCCTGGAAATTGAATTTCGCAAGTAGATTTGACTTCCTATATTGTCCAAACATTTTCTTTTGCCGATCTAGGCAAAAGCTCTCTGGTCTATGGGTACACATGGAGGACCGTACTGCTCACAGTATATAATCCCAACCAAATGCCAGACCGACTTGGTATATTTCTTGCTGATCCATCATGTCACCTCAGAAGAAACCAAGGCGCACCCATAAGCGCTTGCAGCACATACCAGAAGAAGTGCGTCTCTCCATGCTTCACATCAAAGGGACTAACAATTCCATTCCAAAGCATTTCGAACACAATTTTCCCCGAATCCAGCTACCTTTGGGGCCTGTTCAGGCTGTAGATGCCACTCCAAGAGCTGAGACAACCATTCCAAATTCATTGTCATTATTACCGGACGAATCTTCGATAGCTCTTGTCACACAGAAGGCCAGTGGAGATGAAGAAGAGGCAGCGATGACGGATGATTCTTCCAACAATGCCGCCACCTACTGTTCGGACTCGTCCACAAATCATGGTGTACACACTTACGGGCAGAACTTAGAAAATCAGATTTGGATTGATACCGCCATTCAGGCCCCTATGGTTTCTCCAGAGTACTTCGCTCAACAGTACAATACGCAGACCCCTGCGCAGCCATTGCATGACTACGTCCGGGCAGATGTGTATTCACCCTTTCCCAATGGAGCTGCCTATCAGTCCCATGTGTACACATCTGCACAGCCCAACTGCCAAAGTCCCGACACCGCACAACAATACACACCGTACTCTGGTCAGCCGTCCTCCGGTTTCCCCTACCAATTGAATTCTGGGGCCAGCTATACCTACGACGAAACCCAGGATATGTATATTAACCAGGGAGCCGATGGGGTCAATGGATTAGATGGTAACGCAAGTACCTACAGCAATCTCTTCTACTGAAGTAAGGTTCATCATATTAGCTAGACGCTTTTTCTTTTCTTGATTATATTGCAGAGGAATCTCACATTATTCTGTCTTTACTCAACTTACACTCTCATTTCCTGAATCTATCGATCCTGTCTTTACCGTAGTTTTATATCAGCAACACCTTGTAACCCGATCTGAGCGCCCATGAATATGATCCAGACCTAGAAATGGACAGAGAATGAGAGGAACAAATCCAACGAAAGTTATGCAGCAGACGGACAGAGGGAAAATGTTAAAACCAAATTAAAAAAATGCACAGCGCTCCTCGGAATCCCATACCATCGACTTACCCACCGGCCTCCAATAATACTGCATATACTTCTTCGTCTCACTCCTCTTCGCTGGGCGGGGCATCATCGCCCTAATCAACGCCGCCCGCTCCTGATCCTGATCCATCTCGGGCACATAGAACAGCTGCGCCTCCAAAGGCCGATCAACCCTATCTTTCCCACTACTCTCGACCTTGCCAAAAAAACGCCGCACCCACCGCTCCCCGTCCCGCCCGCATGCAGCACGCGATCGAAGAGACGCACCCACTCGCGCTCCGTGCGTTGCGTTTTCAGCGCGGGCTGGGACTGCATGACGAGTTTGTAGAGAGTGGAAATGGGAAGTGAAGATGCACGGGAGAGGGTCATGGTTTCGATGAGCAGACCACAAGCCTGTGCGTGTTTCGGGTCGAGAGGGGTGTCGAGCTCTAAGTGCTCTCGTCTTCGGCGTCCGTACAGTGAGACAATGCGCGTGCTCTTGAGCGCTTGGATTTTGCAGTCCTTTTTGTCGTTGAGGTTGAGGGAGTGCTTTCAAGAGCGACAGAAGACTCTTTTTCGGATTTCTTTTTCTTCTGTTTGCGGGAGGGAGAGGGATAGAGACTCAGAGCTGGCTCCAAATCGTGCGTATTTTGGTCCTGATTATTGTTGTCTTCTTCCTGTGGCATTTCTTGGCTAAGGACGATGGGCCCGCATCACCCACAGGCTTTGTCTTTCGCTTCTTCATCGCCGATCCTTCAGCGTTGTTCTTCTGCTTCTGCTTCCCCTTGTCCGTCAGCGCTGCACTCGTACTCCCCACTTCAGGATATGATCGCGAAATCCCATCCTTATCGCTCAGCCGTCTGTGACCATGTCCTTCGCCTTTCCCTTGCTCGATGTAACACTAATCGACGACGGTTTACGAGATCAATTATCTCGTCATCGGGGGCAGAGGAGTTACGGACATGGACGAGAGCGGGATCGCTATTAAATCATTTTGACGCGAAGACAGAGGCGAGCTGGAGTGGGCATTTGATGAGCTGTGCTCAGTAGGTAGAGGGGTTGGGGCGGATGAGTTGATGTGGCTCCGAACATGTATAAATGCTTCACAAGTTGGTGTAGGCTCTAAGCTTCGTGGAGCAGCATAAAAAGTAGCGTCAATTTCATGACTTCGATGAATCTAGTGCTGTTTTCGTTGTTATCGAAACCTGGGGAAACCAAAAATCAACACGGTTCAATCTATCATATTCCGCACACTCACTTTATTATTCGGAATGACGTGAACTATATCAGCTCCTGCCTGTCCTCCAACGCATCATCCACGTTGTGGAACCCGGAGGCTTCGCGCTTTCACGAGACGGACAAGATTTATCAAGACAGCTTCGACGCAGATAAGCTCGATATCGAGGGGATAATGAAGGTAGCAGGGATAATGACATCCCATAATAGTCGATATCGTGACTGCTCTCCCGATCGCTGGTCCGAGAGGGATGTGTAGGCGAGTACTGGCGAAAAGCAGAATTGGGCTTTAGACCTGGTACGAGCAATGCGGCGACCTTCCGAATCATGTTTCTATTCTTCAGAGCTAATTTAGCACTCAGTCAAGTTCAAACTCGTCGTCACGCACATCGATGTGCATCCAATTCGGCGGTGTCGCATCCGCAATGAGATGCAGAACCAAATCTCTCACATCCCGAGAAACGTCGGTGTCCTTCCAGCAGATATAATCATACATTGATGGAAATGGAATCGCTGCGCTTCACAATGTTTGAAAACGTACTGGGGATGAGTACTTGAGTGGTCTACATGGGAGAAGGTGTTCAGAATGTGATGAAAAGCGACAATGAGAAGATACCCACTCAGACTTTGACTTCGGCTTATCCTGCCTTTGTTCTCTTCCACTTCTCCACCTTCGCCCATTCTCCTGTACTGATGTCCGCATCGGTCGATGCATCCATTGCAGCCTTGGCATTTTTCGTCGTGCTCTGCTCCTCAGTGGCCATCATTTCGGCTGGTCCATACTGCAGTGGTCCTATATCGCCACTAGTGTAGACAGGTGAATTCAGACGACTTTCTTCACGTTGACTTTGCTCTGGAGTTCGGAGGAGTGGAGGATAAAATAAGTTGTGTTCAAGTTGTGTTCAAGTGGTAACCCCCGGAATGAGTTAGTTGCACATGTTTGGCTATAGCTTCCCGACGGGCGCTAAAAGTACTTTTGAACGCTTCGCGATATTTAATTCGATATGCGTCCCTGGCTGCCGTACAATAAAATTTAATGTCTACAAACTGCAGAAATGTTCTAAATTATGTAGAGGCTATGCGCTTCTAGGTCCGCATGCCCGTTAATGTATCAAGCCTCAAGGCCTCAAGGCCCAAATTCCAATCGGTGTCCCTCTCATGGTGTCCCATGTACGACACAACGAGCTCCCTCAAGTACCTAGCCCATTTACTTAGATGATATTTGAATTTACATAGGTAAAACGCATCCTGTGCTTAAGTGCGATGCTCAGCTTGCATTGACACAGCAAAATATGAATTAACGCATGCAGGCAGAGAAGACAACGTGTAGCATCATAGAGGCGCACCAGGCGGAAAACTTGGATATTCCAAGAAGACCCAAGAAAGATGTAAGTAGACATACTGATAAGACAAAAGAAAAGCCAACTAATAAAAATGATAGTGATGTCTGTTGAATGATGAATGAAGAGCGTGTAAGAAACGGAAACAGAGTTGAAAATATCTGATCTACATGTGTATAGAAAATATAATATTTGATGTAGAACGAGGAAACGCACTGTTTATAACTGATGATCATAATAGTTTGTCGCTGTAAATGTTGAGTTAACGGTGGGAGGATCATCGAATAAAACCGAAGGGTCGGGATAACTGTGGCCATCATGCTGAAGTAGGTCGTTTTGATGTTGATAGCGCATGGAATTGTCAGTCATTTGCAGCGGTGTGAACTCGAATTGATTGCTGCCCCAGCTCTCCTCCTGATTGAATGACGGGAAGAATGTTTGATTCGCTGCGTCGTTACCTGCTACGTGGGCGTTGTAGTTGTAGAAGCTGTGTTGCTGGCTGGGTCCCGGATCCGACGCGTTATATTCTTGGAGAGCTCTGAAGGGGCGGGGAAAAGGCGGTGGATGTAATTTTGGAGGCAGTCCTCTGCGGGCATCTTGTGAAATCGTTGTATTGCTTGAGTGCGTGTCGTAAGTGGACTCGTCGAATATTTCTCTTGCACGCCTGTGATCGTCGGGGTCTTGAACGAAGGGCAGCGGCATGCGCATATGATCCTGAATGTTGCCGCCCTCCAACCAATTGACAAGACCTGGCTGAGATCGACTATCTTGCACTGCGTGTTGCGAACGGACCCTAGGCGGCGTCTGACCAGGATGTGGGAGGCGATCAAGAACATGGCTGCCGCGGATGTCACCAGCGCTATGATCCTGCACAGATTGACTGCGTAGCCTATTATACGGCCTATCAAGGACCGCATGTCTCGAATGAGGACTCCGAGATTCCGGGCTAGGACGAGGAAGGCGTTCAAAGGAATTTTCAAGACGCTGATATTGGCGACCTATCAATCAGCGAACAATTTTGTAAGGGGAACAGGCAAACCTCTGGAGGAATATGACGTATGCGCCGGGGAACACGTCGTCTTCTGTTGGGCGACATTGAGAGCGAGACTTCAATACAGAGACTGGCAAAGGCAAGAGAGAAAAGCTCGCATCGACGAAATGTTCTCTGTTTTTTATCCAACATTACAGATTATGACCATTGGAGGACTCGTTACAACAGAACAGATCGTGCAATCCCGATCTATTCAATATAGAATTGTTCTATTCGGGCAGTCCAAGTTTAACGTGCCTCATTGGGAAGTTGGGAACTAGGTTCTAGTTCATTTGAAGGAGATATTACGTCGATGCCGCGAGAGTTCTCTTTTCATTCATCGCTTTTTTGGGTCAGATTAGAACTAGATCAACACGGAATAATGCAGTTTAAACACCCAGTAGAAAATGAATGGGACTTTGGAACGTAAATATCGTAACAGTTGTAATACGGATATAGATCACCAAATTGACGCCAGCTCGCAGGAGGACTGGGGACCGGTGACCATGCTGTTGTATGATGGTGCGCGGCGGGCTACCGGTGTTCGATGGGATACAACCAGTACAGGCGGTGAGAATATGGCGCTTTCCGACAACGACTCGGACCGACAACGTACAGACGCGTCCTACATTAATAAGTACTGCTCTTGTCTAATCTGATAACCCGTTTCCAAGCTCAACCGCCCGTCGATCCCTACACTGTACATGCCAGTGCGTAGACGTGAGTAGCAACGCGGCCCATGAGCCTAGTGGTAACACAAAGGGCAATCAGACGGGTCCAGGGTAAAGACAAAGATGACGTGAGCATGATGGAAAAGTGGTTCGCCTCTTGGTACATACGAGCATTTTTTGCAGTGAAAAGTTGGTCATAAAGACAAATCTGATCTCTAAGATTAGAAAATGAATAGATACAAGAAGAATACATATTTTAAGAACCTTAGGGTTAGGGTTAAGGTAACGATTCGCATTCGAAAGCGGTAGATACGGCCCTAATCTGCCTCAATATTCTTCCTCTCTTTGACAATGAACATTATGTCAGACTCGAGTTCTTAACTGCGTTTGTTTATTGTTTTGATGTAATATTTTACTACTAATTTTACTACTATTATAGTTTCCTGTCGTTTTGAGTATTTCCATCCTGTCTTGTACCAACCGGTGTTTGCCTCGTAGTGGCAGGACGGCATTTCCCAATATAGAGAACAATTTTATTGAATTTTTGTTTTTGTTTTTTGAGTCTATTTTGTTACTTGCAATATTTCATTACAGCTGTTTGCAGAATTGATGGTACTCGTCGATGATTTTTATGTATTCCATAAATAAATGACCTGGTCAGATTTTGCCAATTTTCGACTCCGCATCTTGTCTCTTGCCTCGCTCCCCCAACGTTCTGCATTGACTCTTACATCTGAATGACTTGTCAAACGTATAAGAGAATTAAATGGGTTAGCGTATATGCGGTCTTCACACTCTATCGCACCCAGGAAAGCATCCCAATCACCCTTGGCACGCTTCCTAACAACGCCAAAATCCAACAATATCTCCTCGCCTCCGGCCTCGCGCGCCTGTAGCCAACGCCGCACATCCTCGCAGCCCAGATCAATGTAGCCCCCACCAACTTCCTCAGCAGTGAGATATTCTCGCAGGGCGCTGGGACGGTGGGCTTCCACACCCGTCTGTACTGGCTGCTCAATCCCAAACCCATCTTCCCTTGGGTGTCGAGCTACACGCGCTCGGAGTGCGTCATTGCGATGCACCCTTTGTGTCTGGAAAGCTGCAGCTAGCCGAGATCCTGTACCGCTGGTACTGCAGCGCTGTGGGGCAGACGCTCGGCTTCAACCTCGATGGCGTGTACGACAGGAGCGCAGTGCGCAGCAAGGACGGGATGTTGGCAATCTTGACCTGTCGGGTGATGATAGGAAGACCAATGAGGTTGAGGATGAGATGCCGTGGGCGTGGGTGGGAGCAGATTAACGTCAAAATAAAAATTTCGCTCAGTCATTATAATTACAAATATAGAATACGACAAAAATCTGACCAAGTGCCATCAAAACTGCAAACGGCTGTAATAATACGAGGATACATACAGATGGAAGATGATTAATGATTGGGCATGGATTGATGGGCTAGAACGTTAAAATACTGACGTCGGAATCTTCGAGTGTTGTAATAAAAGCTTGACAGAATGCCATTCTGAGATAACGCCCTTGCGCCATCTGCGTGCTGTGCCCGAACTTAGACGCGTGTTCGTCGGTCACCTTGATATGGGGACCCAAACAGGCAGTGTTTCAAGTTTATGAATTACTCGCGGTGGACGCATTGGACACGCTCCTTCCTGCATTTTTAAAGGGAATTGTCCCAATCGGGGCAATTCTCAAGCTTGCTCATCCAATCAGAGCTGAATTCATAATATGGACATTCAGCGAAGGCTTGCTAATTACTCCTTGTGGCATTTTAGTTGCTGCCTCGTGGTCGGGCGCATTACAAAGTCGTGCAAGCCGTACTCACGCAGATGCTGTGAACGCACCAATGGACCAATCACACCAACGTCCGCAATGCATATGTACATTTTACACGTTTCTCCTATGTAGGATTAAGTTTCTGTTCGCCTATAAGAGCGGCGGTAACAGGATTCAACGAAAATCAAGGCCTAGTCCTTGTTCTTTTACGATGTCAACTTTGAAGAATTCAAGAGGTGTTCCCAAGAAATTACGCCACGTTCCGACGGAGGTATGGAACTACACACGTGTATCCCTCGATGAATTCTGAATTATGGTCGTCTCTTTTCGTCCAGTGTTTCATCAACGATTTCCCTCGAATCAAACAAGCGACAGTGCGCAATCCAGTATCAGCGTCGAGCTCGCGGAATAAAACCGCCTCTGATCATGTACAAATGCCCCAAAGGGTATCATCTTCTAGATCCATTCAATCGGCCAACACACTGGTTTCCCACCTAGCCATGTCCGACGACCACGTTCGACTTAGCAAGGAGGAATATGCGCATAACACATATGGTTCCTCCGCAAGTTCACAACCAAGCGCAGATATCGCCATCAGCATCCCAAGTATACCGATTCAGAACCAGGCTTATGGGTGTATTTCTTTACCGCAGTCCAAGCACTCTGTCTGTGTGGACGATGAAGGCAGTCAGGAAGGCAAGTTCGTGTCGGCGCCAGCTGACCATAAAGCCGATCAGCGCGAATACCAAAGCAATATTTCACGACTGAAAGCATCTACTTTTGCCGCCGTCCATTATGTTGACCAGTTCTCGTCACGACTTGACACGATGTCGCATATCGCGCCATTCGTTATATTAGCCATCCACGGGTTCCTATGCGTTATACTCGTTACCTGTATTTCAAGCATATGTATCGCACATCTATTCGGATAGCTCAATATGACTTCTCCACGATCTCCCAGGTAGAGCTTGGTCGTTATTTTTCTCCTTGCAAAACTTGCAACGATCTGAATCTAAGCGCCCAAAAGCGACGATCATTTCTGCATTGGTAAAACTGACTCTGAATTACGTATTTGAAAAGCGCCAGTCCAGACGAATCGCAACCTATCGCATTTGCTACCTATTGAACAACGAAAAAAATAGCGGATGGGTCATAAAGGTATTTATATTCTTCTCAAACTTCTTCATTACTCTTCGTTACAGAAAACATAAAGGAATAAACACAATAGAAAAGGAATAAAAAAATGTTCGATGAAAGATGCAACACTAAGAGAGTTCGTTTGGTGGATTGAATAACTTTTTGAAAGTCGTGAAAATGGGATATGGTATGAGAAAGAACTGAGGCGGGCGAGAGGGAAGAATGGGTCGATATGACAGATCCAGATCCAGAACGCACATGGAACGAAACGGAACAAATCCAACAAAAATCATGCACCAGGAAAGAATTAAAAAAAGCGCACATCGCTCCTCGGGATCCCACACCGTCGATTTACCCACCGGCCTCCAATAATATTGCTTATACTTCTTCGTCTCACTCCTCTTCGCTGGGCGGGGCATCATCGCCCTGATCAACGCCGCCCTCTCCTGGTCCTCATCCATCTCCGGCACATAGAACCACTGCGCCTCCAAAGGACGATCAGCCCTGTCCTTCCCACTGCTCTCGACCTTGCCGAAAACGCCGCACCCGCCGCTCCCCGTCTCGCCCGCATGCAGCACGCGATCGAAGAGACGCACCCACTCGCGCTCGGTTCGCTGCGTTTTCAGCGCGGGCTGGGACTGCATGACGAGTTTGTAGAGAGTGGAGATGGGAAGTGAAGATGCACGGGAGAGCGCCATGGTCTCGATAAGCAGACCGCAAACCTGCGCGCGGGTTTCGGGGTCGAGAGGGGTGTCGAGCTCCACGCGATGGTCGTCTTCTGGGTCTGTATAGTGAGACAATGCGCGTACTTTTGAGCGTTTGGGTTTTGCAGCTCGTTTTGTCGTTGAGGTAGAGGGAGCGCTTTCGGGAACGACGGAGGATTCTTTTTCGGTTTTCTTTTTCTTCTGTTTGCGAGCGGGAGGAGGAGCAGGCTCCGTATCGTGCATATTTTCGTCCTCGTTTTCGTGGTTTTCCGCCTTTGTACGCTTTCTGGCTAAGGACGACGAGCCTGTATCACTCACAGGTGTCGCCTTTCGCTTCTTCGTAGCAGGGCCTTGGGCGTCCTCGTCCTTCCTTTTCTGTCGGCGCTACCCCCACATCAGGAGACGACCGTGAGGCCCCATCCTCATCTTTCAGGATTAAGCTGTTCTGCCATGATTCCTGACCAACTATAGTACCAATTGTTAGACTTAGTCGTTGAAAGATAGATTTTAGGTGCCCCGTCAGGTAGTCAAGAATAGGCTTGGCCGGTTTGAGCAGCTGATCATAGACACGCAAACAAGCGTCAGTTCCTTTCCATCTTCAGTTATACAGTCATAGATATAAGTAAATGGGCGCTTCAAAAAATAACGTGGGTCACACACCATCTCGCAATCGATAGCGTATATTCTCGGATTCGCCTTGTGCTCGTTCGCACCTGGTTCAGGTGTTTCTACCCAGCCCTGTGGCTTCTCAAAAACGTCCGCCATGTATGAGGGTATAGGATAATCGTTCTCAATCATCTGCTCCAGTGTTAGCAGGTATCGCATCGGGTCCGACTTGTTAATCTCTGCTATATCAAAACACTCAGCATTAAGACGACATAAATGAACTATGATTGACATACATTGCACCCTTTGCATCAATCTGCGCTTCTTCTCCTCTCCACTAACGGGTCCGGTGAAAAATGAACTGAGCACGCTGTGCATGCGTGTTTGGTCGCCAGGCGCACGCGTCGGGCATGCATGGCTGAACGTGCTCGCGATGAAGGGTATGCTCGCTGCGCCGCTCGCGAGATCGGCGGGTGAGATAAGGGGTATCGAGAGTGGCAGATTCGGGTTGGAGGTTGCTGCGGTAGGCAGTGGTGGCAGTGAGAGCAGGTCGGGCGTCAAACCTGGTACGAGCAATGCGACGACCTTCTGGATCATATTGCTGTTCTGTAGTAGTGGGTTAGCATGAACCAAGTTTGAAATCGTCATTACGCACGTCGATACGCAGCCAATTCGGCGGTGGTGCGTCCGCAACGAGATGTAGCACCAAATCGCGCACATCCTGAGAAACGTCAGAACCCAAGCCTTCCTTCCAACATACAGAACACGTACATCGATGGCAATGGCATTGCTACGCTTCACGATTTCTGTGTTTGAGTACATGAATCGGGGGTGAGTGGTCTGCATGGGAGAAAGAGTTCAGAAGGTGACGGTAAAGACCAAGCAGGAA
This sequence comes from Pholiota conissans, assembly GCA_015484465.1. Taxonomy (NCBI): domain Eukaryota; kingdom Fungi; phylum Basidiomycota; class Agaricomycetes; order Agaricales; family Strophariaceae; genus Pholiota; species Pholiota conissans. The sequence continues at coordinate 97,922 of MU155157.1, forward strand.
CTGCGTGGCTTTCCTGTGATCAGGCTCAAGAGCCACAAACGAGAAGATACACACTTGGACTTTGGCCTCTACTCGTCCGGCCTTTTTCTTTTTCCTCTTCTCCACCTTCGTCCATTCCCCTGTACTGCCCTCCAGATCGGTCGATGGGTTCGCTGCGGTCTTGGCCTTTTTCGTCGTGCTCTCCTCATCGGTTACCGTCATTTCGGCTGCTCCGCGCTTCATAGTGGTATCGTATTGCTGTCAACCGTAAATAGCTTGAACTTGACAACTCTTTGTTCACGCCGACTCTGCCCAGAAGTTCAGACGAATGGATGATAATAAGTTTTGTGACCATTGCAAAGAAATTTGAGAACGAGTTGAGTTGCGCATGTTTGGCTAAAGCTTCCAGGTGGGCGCTAAAGTCTTTTGATCTCAACGCAACGATGACTTTGCTTACTTCCCTGGATGCGCGCGCGCGAGATACCAGTGTACTAGGTGCCTTGGAGTATCTAGTATGTGCTGAAAAACTGTATTACTGTCGAAAACTCTGTTTTTCCATATCTTCCACTGGAAACTAAAAGCCTACATTGTGATGTCCCGGATGATATACGACAAGACTACATATTCCCACTGGTCATTGAATGGACCTTACTTCAAATCGGTGGCCATTGTCGTCTCCTCAGAAACACCTTGTTTTCTGTGGAAATTTGATTAATGAGGGGCGGCATCCCGAAACACAATGGAAAGAAGCTGGGATGGCTTATATCGATGTCGACTCCGAAGTAATATGAAAATCACTTTGATAACGACACGGCAGTATAGCGTTACGGTTGTTATTACCTTAGTGAAACCTTAGATAAATGAAATTGATTGTCAGCAGAAGCTCTTGCTCTTGAGTGATGGGATGGGATTCATATAGAGGACACAGATGGAATCATAGGAGGAAATTAAATCCTGTTAATACGGCAGTATAGAACCTGGATACTACGCTGAGCTTTCCATCATTTATGGAAGCATAAGGACGGGATTCTCACCCACTTCTCTCAAAATACCCCTTGTAGTGGAGTTAACACATATTTTACCACTCCTCACAGACGATTGAGATCGTAATTTCTCGCACATTGGTTGCACGGAGCGGTAGCAAAACTTATTGAAACGGATAACATAAAGTACTCAAAACAATGGTAAATATAACATCTCATGAGTGTATTTAAATATGTGATAAAAGAGGGAAATATCCGTGTGCAATTGCAATGTTGTAGATCCGCCGAAATTATCCCTCGAGTAGAGTTCAAAATGACTCCTCTCCACAGCAGTAATATCCCCACGGCCCAAGTTGACATATCTGTCATGTCGCCGGACACTCCTTTCTGTCATGCTTGGTAGTCTCCATGGGTGTTATGTAAAGGGCGATATTGATACCGTCCGATATGAGAAATGTACTGTAGTGCACGTTTCTGAGACTCATCGGGATGAAACCATGGATAACTGGAGTCGAGAAGTTTTGGACCTCTGCGTCTCTTCATCGTACTTATTTATAGTACAGTATTTGGATCGACATCTCAAATCTTGGGACTGTCTCATCAGATAAAAACCTGTATGACTGCATAGAATTAGAAGTCAAAACCGCCAGATGTACTGTAAGATTACAATAACCTTTTTGGGTAATTTTTATACGATGCGAGGGTTCAATTTCCGTCAAAGTGGTACACGAAGGCCTAAGCTTATTAATCTTCAAACCTCGAATTAAGTATTTAAACCTTGAAATTATCAATAATTGCTCCTCACTTTCTCTCATGTCGACCCCTACTAAACGAAGATACATTCCCAAAAAACTAAGGCACATCCCAGCGACGGTATGCGCTTCTAAGACCATGTCTACTGTACCTCTTGATGACAGGAATTTCAAAGCATCTGAATAACGAGTTCCCTCGTATTCGTGTCGAGTCTACGGACTCGCAGCCTACTCAGACAATAGAATCTGCTGAAAGGGCTGAGCCATCCACGTTACCTGTCACCCAGGCCGCTCAGACAGACGAGTCGGTAGGGGTCTCTGCTATTTCTCCTCCACCCGGTGGTCTTCTGGAGAATAGGTACAATTTCGCAAATGAACTCGACTAAACTGTTCAGCTCACAATCCTTCACTGCAGGTTTTCGACGGAGGCACCCACCGAGTCCCAAGTTGACGCGTATACGCCTGCGGAGTACACCTATAATCCGTACGTCGTTCCGCAGACGAATTTCAACAATTATGTCTTCCCCAACGCGGAAAACTGCTCTCTTATGGTTCAGTCATACCCAACGACGAGCTATACCAACAACAGCAATGCTCATGGACAGGAGAGAGATGTTTACTGGCAGGACAATGGTGTCACTGACCATGAATTCCAAGATCAAATCGGCGATAATTTTGGTAACAATAGCGGAGATAAAAATTTCTAGAGAGATAAGTACTTAATACACGCGTAAAAAGATTGTGCGGTGTAGTGAGGCGCACATACCTTTCCGTAGCACATAAATATATGTATTAAGAGAGTTACCGACCTGTTGTATGGTATATGGGTCAGAATATGTGTATTATGTTTCATAGTGTGAGGGGGATTGCCATGCGCAGCAATGGCCCACCGTAACACGAGTGATCCTGCTTATCCTCCTCTCAGAGGGTGTATAATGAGGGCCTGAATGTCCCATCTCTGGACGGTTCTGCATCAGTAGTGTGGATCTAGAAAGCGCACCACACGCCGAACCCAAAAGGAATCAAAGGCGAAGAGGTATGCACTCGCCTTGACGAGATGACTTGTGTTGCCGCCTGCGTTATGCATTTCAAACCCATTTGTACTAAAAAGGCGATCATCGATCAGTCGCAAATTCAGGTAATTCTGATTGACGTATGTTGAACTTGAGTAGCTTGAGCTTGAACTGGGTCGCAGGGTAGTACAGTGTCGCAGACTCTAGACACCAAACGAACCGCAATACTTGAAGATAGTAGGCCATAAAGGTATTTAGATTCTTCATATTACCATTCGTCACGGAAACATAAAGGTATAAACAAAAGGAATTGGAAAATGTTCGATGGAAAGAAAATGCAACGCTAGAGAGTTCGTTTGGGGGGATTGAACAACCATTGAAATCGTCAAAGTGGGATACGGTATGAGGGGCCAGCAGACAAAGAACAAAGCGGGCGAGAGGGAAGAATGGGCCAAGATGACAGATCCAGATCCAGAAGCGCGCAGAAAATCCATCAAGAACCATGCAACAGGAAAGATATAAAAAAACGCACATCACTCCTCGGGATCCCACACCGTCGATTTACCCACCGATCTCCAATAATATTGCTTATAGTTCTTCGTCTCGCCCCTCTTCTCCGGACGGAGCGTCATTGCCTTGATCAACGCCGCTCGCTCCTGGTCCTCATCTATCTCCGGCACATAGACCACTGCGTCTCCAAAGGCCGATCAGGCCTGTCCTTCCCACTGCTCTCGACCTTGCCAAACACGCCGCTCCCCGTCTCGCCCGCGTGCAGCACGCGGTCGAAGAGACGCACCCACTCGCGTTCGGTGCGTTGTGCCTTCAGCGGGGGGCTGGGACTGCACGCTGAGCTTATAGAAGGTGGAGATGGGAAGTGAAGATGCGCGGGAGAGCGCCATGGCCTCGATAAGCAGACCGCAAACCTGCGCGCGGGTTTCGGGGTCGAGAGGGGTGTCGAGCTCCATGCGTTCATCATCTTCTGGGTCTGTATTGTGAGACGATGCGCGTGCTTTTGAGCGCTTGGATTTTGATGGGGATCGTGAATGGGAATGTCGGGATGCCTTTCATTTTCGCCGTGAGGAAAGAGAGGATCATACTGCAAAGGTGCGTATGCAGGAAGACACTCGCTGATAGGGTGCAAACCACCGCCACGGTTCCGAAGGATTTACTGATGCAGCGGGGGTAGATGCGATGCGCAGGCTCTGTTCGCGATTTCGGCATCTTTGCTGTCCGGGGTGGCCTTGCTCTTGAACGACAATTTGACTGCACGAATGTCTGTTCGGACAAAGTCTACAGTCGGCATATGGAAAGAGAACGAGTCGAATTACTTACAGACTACAGTTGTGACTGAGGAGTGCCATCGCGATCATGGAGAGCTCGCTGGTGAATGGAAGAATGATTTGAAGATGGCGAAGGAGTAATGGACAGTGTCTCCCGTCGAACAATTGAGGAAAGAGGCCATGATATGTGCAACAGTGTAAAAGATATGCATACGGACCGTGTTCGAGGAGCACGAAGGCTTTATTTGCGATCACGTCGCGCACGCTGAGCTATTGGACGACGGGTTGGAGGTGGCAAAAAATTTACAGATGAGCTCTGAAGGAAGGTATGAGAATTTTGGGAACCAGATACTCGATGGGAAGTAGCATGCTCAAAGGATACGAAGACAAAGATCGGTGCTGACGGAGCTCCTGGCGCTGTTGCTGACAACGTTCACGGCGATTTTCAGGATGCACAGTAGTGGGATCCGCGATGCTGGACTGGGGCGAGACAGTGTTGGGACGAGTCGATGGAGGTGACGTCGAATAATTGCGATATATTCTGAGGTGGCGATTGGCCTCCCGAGATGTAAGATTTGAAGTAAGTTTCCCTCTTCGATATTGAACATTCAAGTTCGTAGCATTGCGGGACGACGGTGGATGCTGCTGTGTTGGAGGCGGGCTGGGAAGGAAAGAAGCTTTGAGCAGAAATTGTAAATTCCGTTGTGTATATGCGTAAACAAATAAACTGTACACGCACAATTATCGGTCGGAAACTGTCCTGCAGAGGATACGTCTGTAGGATGCTGCATGGCGTTAGAGGAAGACTGAGGAGGGAAATTAAAGATGCTCACCGGTGAGCGCTATCACCCATTGAAGCAAAATACTGCAATATCGACTGCAGTAGCATGCGGGCGGGCGGATATGATCGAGGATGCATGGTAATGAACTAGCGCATTCAAAGTGCATTGAAGGAGGGCAGAACGGCGAGTTTTGGAGGCTGAGACCATCTGTGGCTCAGAGAAATACTAACATGTATAAGTACAATCTGCGGTTGGAGAATGAGAAAGTCAGCACATGGACATGGAGGATTATACAGTGCGTACTCTTTGCAGGGGTCACGTAGAACACGGCGAGGGGCGGTGGGCGAGATACGCCGGGGCGGGTGATCGACATCGTTATGCTGGCAGACGCGGCACGGAATTGTTCACTTATTAGGTGACGCGCACAATAACAGCAGGCGGAATTTTGTTGATGAGCATCTGCTGCCGGCGAAAAACGATGTACGTAGTGCTGAGGATGGTGAAGCACCGACAACAGTGTGGGATGTTCAAATTTCGTTGACCTGGACCGCGACAGGCGCATAATTAGCACGAGGTTGTGTGAATATTGCTTGAACCTGATCCACGCCGCCGCCGCAGGCAGTGGCAGTGGGCGCGGCGAGCACGCTGGATAAGTGTGCCTCAAGAATGCAGTCGAAACGGGGCATTTTGGCCATGGTGGGAGGGGACGTGAAATGAATAGATTGAATGGAAAACACGCTACAGAAACGGATGTGTATAAGCGGAGCGCGACCAATGGAAGGACAGCTTTGTGTCGACAGAAGAAGCCAATTAGTACTTGGTATCTGTGTTCGTGGTATTCAGCGCTGACCATGCGGCCTAATCGTGAACTTTAGGAATCTCGTGTCAAATGTTTCCAGAATCAAAGTTCCTCTTGGGGGCCAATACGTGCCATACCAAAAGGGCAGATGAGAGTCGGCAGTGTTCCAGAATACAGATACACAGATGTCGTGTATTGGATAATAGAACACGGCTTTTTATATTTCCGCGTTGCTTTCGCATGCGGCCAGCTTTTTGGAGCAGGTACTTAGCCTAATTTTTAGGCGTCCTTTTCTACACAACTCAAACTGGAGCCTTTAGCCTCTATGTAACATATGCGCGCTAAAGATTCGAACTCCGCGAGCAATAAGCAATCTCCGGCAATCTCCGGAGAATATCGGACCGCAGAAGCCAGGGTGATGAGTCAGATGACGAGATAGGATACGAGGATCATCGCTTTCCAAATGTAAGCTGTGCGGGCTTTAATTTAGATGATGAAAGGGCAGGTGCATCAGTAAAAACAATAAAGGTATTGCATTGTTATCTAAATCAACGATCACAGTGGGTCTTCATTCCCCTTTATCCTGAAAGAAAGTGAGAAATCGGACAAAGAGGCGGTGTCTCAAGAGTTGTGTCTTCTCAAGCATGGAATCTTGCAATCTTGTTCCTTTTCCCTTGTCACTAAGATTCGAAACGATTCCGGCATTGTTATAATTGTTGCAAATTGACATCTATCTACGTATCAAACATCGATAAATCATCGGGTATGTAAGTAAGAAATTGAAAGAGATATAACGACCAACTCGAATGGTCACAAGGATGGAGATATTGTGGAAAGGCAGCAAAGCTGGGTGCATCGAAAACCACTTGGGGAAAAAGCTACCAGACTCTGCCTCCAATGTTAATGACGTGCAAGATAGAAAAAATTATGCACCATTGTATGCATCCGAATACTTCCAGGTTTCGGGCTCAACAAACGAAATGTCTGAGGGATAAAGACCATACGGCATAGGGGAAACGGGGAGACCTCCTTGCTGGAGAGCAGGGGCGTCGTAATAGCCCATGGGTACCGTACAAGGGGAGGAGTGGTCGTTGTGTGGGGTCAAGTATTCGGTCAAGGCCTGCGTGCTCCTGTCAATGTCAACAACTTGTGAGAAACCATCGGGCGCTATCTTGAACGATTGGTCCTGGGGTACAACGGCAGGAACCGGATGATGAGTTTGGAGGTTGAATATGTATTGGTTGTCTTCATGGACGGAAATAGGACCTGTAGCGATATTGAGGATGATTGCACTGCCCACACTGCCTCGTGGAGGTTCTTCCAGCCTAGGGAGATTTTCTGGACTCCACTGGGTCGCAATATCGACGCCATGAACACGCCCTTGCGGCAGCAAAGGCCCTGAATAACCTGGATATTCCGTCGGAGAGCTGTAGCCCATGGTTGCTTTGGAGTGGCTGTAACGAACGCTATAGCCCGAGGCGTCTTCAAGGTCGCGGGATTGAGGATGTTCGTGTGTTGTAGACAGCCAAGGCGCACCACCTGGGAGCGTTACATCCTTGCAGCCACGACTACGGCACACAGAGGCATCAGCGCCAGAAGGGGTATGGGCCTGATCTTCCTGAGTCTGCGCGGCGGCTTGTGTCGTTGAAGAAAGTCGACCGAGTGTGTTTATGAAACGCTGTTGGTAGATGGACCATCAGTGAAATTCCAATCAGTTAAGAAACATACGAAACCTGCGGATTAATATGTTCTAATTTTTTTGGAATTTTTCGTCTTTTCTGAGAAGGTGTTGCTCGAGGACGCGGAGAGGGCATTGTATCGTTTGAAAGGCGAGGCAGTTGTTCCTCGTACTATATGCATTTTTATTTTTGCCCTATTCTGGCAATAGTATACACGCACTCAGAACACGAGCTAGATATTCTAGTAATTCCGATACAAATGTGTCTATGTTTGTTTCAGGCAACTTGATTCTATTAAATGAAAAGCTTACCTGTGGGCCAGTTTCCTCGAAATTCAAAACCTCTCAGATTGCGCCTGTCAGATTAGATAACACTCGACCATTAACATTATTATAATTACTTCGAGAAGCAATTGATCGATTCGATTGCAGACCACACTGAACCTTTGCGCCACGTGCACAAGATGGTCGAACTACGGAGAACTGAGAATTAGGACGACGGTAAAATAGTGCTCACTGGTTGCAAGGTGGCAGCTAGAACTCACCTCTTTTGTCCTGCAAAGAGGGGGGACGGATACGCCAAGTATGGAAGTGACCGTGGCGCTTTTTTCGATGCCAAATCCAGTTGACACCCCCCTTACGCTGGATGTGCAATTCCTGGTTGGTCATACATCTTCTACGTCTCTGGAAAGAAATAGCAGGCTCATAAACTGTGATATGTCTGTCAAAAAGGGGAGAATCAACAAAATTTGTGACCTACCGATGATGATGCAGACATTGGTAGTTACAGACGTCGTAAAGGTATCCGAAGTACAGACATCGTGAATTAACTTCTTTGCATTGGCGACAAGGTCGGAAAGCATACCCATTCGAAATGAGGAGCAGTCGAGAGTTGAGATATGGTCGAATAGTCGGTGGCGATTTTCGGTGTCGCCTCTACAACGGGAACATAAACATGTTAGGGCGGACAGTAGGAGGCAGAATTAAGAGACAGAAATTCACAGCACACTGAGCAAGTGCCATTAAATGCGTGAACATAATGTTACACAAATAGTACGACGAAATTCCCGCGAAAATTTTTGTTCATCCTTCCATTCATTGTCATCGCCTTGGCACCATGAAATATCACCGCCACACTCCCATGGTTCACTTCTCGGGCGCTCCGCCTTCATGGAGTGCAAATTCCGCTCAAATATTACCTCGTAGTCGATCTTGAACTTGTCGAAACCAGGATCTGTTCTCCAGCTTTTTCTCAAGGAGGTCCGCAAATGGTCGCCCTTGTCGCGAGCTTAGAATTCACGCACCGCTCCTTCGTGAGCTATGTCAAATGGGGCTTCAGCGGCTGTCCGCGATGGTGATGATACATCAAGGTACCGGTGTCGTCGACACTCCGTGGGTGGCAGATCTTGAGCGCCTTTGATTTAGTGGTCAATGGAGAATGGGGTATATGCGACCGTGTCGCCGTTTGGATTTGAGGTGGCCATCACAGTGTTAAGATTCTGCGGAAATTTCTGACCATGTAGTGCATAAGTTGTTAAAAAAAGTTGCTGAAAGAGAGACGTAAAAGCACCTCGTCAAGTTGATCATAGAGCACAACACCAGATGTGAAGTCAATTCAGTTGTACACTGATAGATATCAGTTACCTGGCACGTCAAAAAATGATTGGTGCAAAGGGTGCGGCTCCGCCCAACTAATAGAGTTAGTTATGTCTTGCTTATCGAACTGTATGTTCACTCACCCATCTATGTCAGTCGGATCGAGCAACGACGGACTTCCGAAAACAAAATAAGCCACAGCACGTTATCAGCAGTATAAAGAGAAGGCATGTAGAAGTCAATTGATTCTGTGACAAGGCCGTTAGAGTGCAGGTATGCCGTGTGGTTCGGAAGATATGACACCACACTTGAGTCGGTGGATTAGAAACAGCGGCGAGCTTTTCTATAAATTCCATCTACGAGATATTCTCATTATACAGCGCTTCAATTTCAAATTTCTTGGGTACTACTGCCAATGGCACCTGCAGATAACCTCCTCCGCCTTCAATTGATCGGTACACTGGTCTCTGCAGTCGGATTCATCGCCTGCCTCTTTCTTCACTGCTTGACTCTACTACTTTCCAATAGACAAAATGCGTAAATGAACACGGCGTGCTCTGTCTTAATCGCATACATCATTGTGATGTTCCTATTAAGCACTGCCTGGGCGAGCCCAAAATGGGCGGGCCAGGGTGATGTTATAACTCAGAGGAGTATGGTATAACGACATCTGATTAGAATACAGGACATGCCATGACTGTGTTATATATGGAGGCATATACTATATCATTATGCTCGGTACTGGTGACTGCTTCACCAGTCGGTGGAGGCTAAGCTTCATGAAGCAGCATAAAAAAAAGCAGCGTCAATTCGATGATTTTTATGACTTTAGTGCTGTTGTCGTTGCCGTTATCGAATCCTGGGGAAACAAAAAATCAACATGGTTCAATCTACTTTATCGGATCCCGCACACCCACTTTGTTACCCGGAATATAGGAACTATATCATTTCCTGCTCGTCGCATCAGCAAAATTGACGCCTGCAGACGACGCCCTAGAGTACGTTACATGGGTATAAAATGCCTCGTGATGACCACAAGGTTGAGCGTATCATACATCAAAACGTTTTGACGTGATGGCGACAATGATTGTGCAGTTTGTACGGAAACGCAATCAAATGAGGCCACGTACTTCAAGGGCGCCTTGAGAGGGATTGTGATGCGTACAAGTCTAGATGATGCGAACACGCAAGGTCACAAAATTCTTCACGTCAAAACGTTTTCATACGAACTGCATGGACTATTACCAATGAATTTTATTCAATTTCAATTATGTACATAGCGACAGAAAAATGTCCTGATAATGTTTTATGACCAAAATGGAATAGAATTACTGGTACGCAATACGCTATACAGGAAGGGACGGCGTTTAGCGTCCGTGCGCAGTGACAGAGTAATGCCGTGAGCCGTGGTAGCCGTGAGTGGTCTCTGATGGTTTTGAGGAATAGAAGAGGGTAGCGAGGTCGCGAAGTAGAGTTAACCAGGCCCACCGAGTTGTCAGCGAGACCGTCAGTTAGTCCCGGTCAAAGCTTGCGCTTTGAAATAAGGCCGATCATTTGCATGGCATACACCTTCAGGCGTACCTCGTGTCGAGCTCTACTTTCCGTCTCCTTTTCAGGCTCTCTAGGGGACAGATGGTGGAACTATCAACGTTATCACCATCGAATCACCCGGTGTCAGAAAATCAATCGAAGTGACTTGACGCACCTTATCACAGATCTATGAGCAGATAGGCACTGGATTTCGTATCTGATAGTATAGCTGACAGTATGCATCAAGCCAGTAACAGCCCGCTCACACCTTGTTGAGAGAGACAAGCGATTGATGAGAGCGATGGGATAAGTCGTTATACGCAAGTCCCTAAAAGATAAAGTGAACGTAGCCCAAACAAAGACAAAGTTGTAAAGACGCGAAACGTACCACTGTCGGCGAAGAGACTCAGGGGGGAAACAAACCAAGGACAGCGTACATGTATGCTCCCATCCTGAAAGACTCGTAGAATGACTGAATATATGCATGGAAAGGGAGTTCAATGCACAATACGAGGCTTTAGGAGGCGACTCACTATCGTCTAGCATTCAGTAAGTCTCGAAGGAGGATAGGATTCGCGCAGTCCATGATTTCCGTCGGGGAGTGGACAACGACTCGGGGATGATGTTTGATTGGTTGTCTGTATTTAAGCAAACGCGCTCTTGCGGGTGTTCGAGATCGACATGCATCACGGGCCATTCTGACCCGTGAATATGACCAGTGCTGTGCGTGGAGGTAGGGCAGCGTGTACGGCAGCGAGATGGGGGTTGAGGGGGCTGAGGATCGGTACCAGATCGTGGGGGGTAGGTGATTCGGGTATGGCTGTGGGGAGCGGTGTTGGATGAGGCTGGCCCGCGGACGCCTTCGGTGTTACACCTATAATGGAAGCACAGACAATGTCAGTTAGGACTGTAAGAGGCAAGATATAAAAATAAAACAAAAGGAAAACTCACAGCCCAATGAATGAGCGAGCGACATGAAACGCCCGAACACGAAATGGTGCGACGGAAGTACGTTCAGCACGCCCTCAAGAAATTCCTCATCCGTCTTGCACCCTATCGCCGTCGTGGCTTTCGCACCGTGCATCACCGCCGGACTCCCATGGTCCACCACAGCACTCTTCACCCCACCGGAGCCTCGCCCCGTCGAGCGCGACATCCGCTCGAAGATCGCCTCGTAGCCGATCTTGAACTCCCTAAACCCAGGCCCGTTCTCCAGCTTCTTCTTCAGCAAGTCCACACATGCACGGGCGTCCTCCTCTGGGTCGTGCCCACCCTCACCGCGTGCCTGGATCTCCCGTCCGCACTTCTTTATGAGCCACGCTAGACCAGGCTTCAGCGGCCGTCCGCGAGGGTGGTGATATAACAGCGCCGTGTCAATGCATCGCGGGTGGCAGATTTTGAGTGCCTTCAGGTCAGATTTGAGGGAGTGGCCGATGAGGACGGGTGTAGGTGCAACTGTGTCGCCGTTGGATTTGGAGGTAGAAAAGGGGTTGGCTGTAGGTGGGGAGAGAAGGCTTAGTCAGTTCCTTTCCATCTTCAGTTATACACTGTGATAGATATCAGTAAACGGGCGCTTTGAAAAATAACGTGGGTTACACACCATCTCGCAGTCGATGGCGTATATTCTCGGATTCGCCTTGTGCTCCCTCGCACCTGGCTCGGGTGTTTCTACCCAGCCCTGGGGCTTCTCAAAGACATCGGCCATGTATGAGGGTATAGGATAATCGTTCTCAATCATCTGCTCTAGTGTTAGCAGGTACTGCATCGGGTCAGACTTGTTAATCTCTGCTATATCAAAATACTCAGCATTAAGACGACATGAATGAACTATGATTGACTTACATTGCACCCTTTGCACTATTCTACGCTTCTTCTCCTCTCCACTAACGGGTCCGGTGAAAAATGAACTGAGCACGCTGTGCATGCGTGTTTGGTCACCAGGCGCACGCGTCGGGCATGCATGGCTGAACGTGCTCGCGATGAAGGGTATGCTCGCTGCGCCGCTCGCGGGATCGGCGGGTGAGATAAGGGGTATCGAGAGTGGCAGATTCGGGTTGGAGGTTGCTGCGGTGGGCAGTGGTGGCAGTGAGAGCAGGTCGGGCGTCAAGCCTGGTACGAGCAATGCGACGACCTTCTGGATCATATTGCTGTTCTGTAGTAGTGGGTTAGCATGAACCAAGTTCAAAATCGTCATTACGCACGTCTATACGCAGCCAATTCGGCGGTGGTGCGTCCGCAATGAGATGCAGCACCAAATCGCGCACATCCTGAGAAACGTCAGAACCCAAGCCTTCCTTCCAACATACAGAACACGTACATCGATGGCAATGGCATTGCTACGCTTCACGATTTCTGTGTTTGAGTACATGAATCGGGGGTGAGTGGTCTGCATGGGAGAAAGAGTTCAGAAGGTGACGGTAAAGACCAAGCAGGAACTGCGTGGCTTTCCTGTGATCAGGCTCAAGAGCCACAAACGAGAAGATACGCACTTGGACTTTGGCCTCCACTCGCCCTGCCTTTTTCTTCTTCCTCTTCTCCACCTTCGTCCATTCCCCTGTACTGCCGTCCGGATCGGTCGATGGGTTCGCTGCAGTTTTGGCCTTTTTCGTCGTGCTCTGCTCGTCGGTAACCGCCATTTAGGTTGCTCCGCGCTTCATAGTGGTATTATATCGCCGTCAATTGTGAATAGCTTGAACTTGATGGCTTTCTTCACGTTGACTCTGCCGAGAGGTTAGGAGGAATGGGGGGATAATAAGTTTTGCTCAAGTCGTAACTTCAGGAAATTGAGAATGAGTTGAGTTGCACATGTTTGGCTACAGCTTCCCGGCGAGCGCCAAAGTAGTACTTACTTCATCTCTTGTTGATCTCGACACCATCCCTGGGTGCGCGGACGATAGATTTTTGCGTTATAGGTACAGCAGAGAATATTTTGGATTTATTTTGTGCTTATGTATTCCCCCAAATCCGCAATTCACATTAAGCGCCCGCCGCGTTCTCCGATTTGCAGCTGTTTACTTTACATGGCTGTAGTTGGGCTGTGGTACCCAATAACGTGATTTGTTCCGCGCGAGCTAAAGTGTTATTCTTTTCCTTTATACTAATATGCACCATTCCAAGCTATGTAAACAACTCGAAGCACACCAGTACTGAGGCTATTAATGTGTAATCTTTCTCGTTTGATGAAACCGCAGTTGCGGTTTGCGCTGAAGCTCCAATATGTAAACAGAAAGGGCAGGTACCAGTAAGACTTCATTCCTCTTTATTGACATCTACGTGGGCATTTGGACAAAGAGGCGATGCTTTAAGGCAATGCTTACATGTCCCTTTCTGAATGTTCCTTCTAAGGTTTTACCCAATGAGGGTAACTTATATTTAGTCCATCTTCATCTATCGTCTGTCAGGACACGAGGCCGACATTTTGGCTCCTATGGGTTACGTGGTGATCACTACGAATTTACTACGAGGCACAACTCGTCCGCGACGGGCGGCGAAGGGGCGCGGGACATGAAGGCAGACGGGACGGGTATATATGCGTGCTTCGTGAGGCCGTAGAACAAGACAGCGAGTTGTAATCATAAGGGTAGAGGACTGGGGTAGCCTACCTGGCACCTGTAGCTGATCCATGTCGACATGAACACTGGACATGAGGCACGAGCAAGACGTTGGAAAAGACAAGCCAGGTCTGGCCCAGTTTTTTGGCCCAAATATCGGGAGAGGTGTGCGGCACCTGATTTCTAATTTGACCACTACATTCACTGTCGCTAACAAACTCTCGCCTTTTGCAAGATGTACAATTCGTTGACTAGGCTCCACACCTAGTTGGATACATACTCGGTGAACCGACTCCGCGCGGACACCGCCTGTGCATCTATGAAAGCGGCTGCATTGCTTTGCATCGGATTTCGCAGCAATAAGTACACGTCATTAATCACATTTGCTTCATATTTTATTTTAAAAAAACGATTCATATGTGCATAGTAAAACATAGGGCATAAACTCTTAGAACATAAGGATAAACTCGTAAAACATAAGGCATAAACTCGATTTAACTATTTCTAAATTAGACATATTTTGGTCTCTATACCTAAGACTTACGCATCATTCTTGCATCGAATAATCCCAGGTTTCGGGCCCAAACGACAAGACAGCTGGGGGATCTAGATCATATGGCACAGAGAAAACGGGGAAACCTCCTTGCTGGAATGTCGCGGCATCGTATTCATTATAGTACATGGGTACCGTGCAAGGGGAGGAGTGGTCGTTGTGTGGGGTCGGGTATTCGGCCGCGGTCTGCGTGTTCCTGTCAATCGCGACATTCTGCAAGATACCGTTGGGCGCTATCGCGTTGAACGATCGGTGCTGAGGCATGTTAATAGGAACTGGATGCTGGATTTGGATACCGTTGGGAATGAATGGACGCTCGTATAGGTCGTCGTCATAGATAGCGTATTCGGGGATAGGATCTCCGGCGATATTCGGGTGGATCGCACCGTCGCGTAAAGGCTCTTCGAAGCTAGGGATATTTTCAGGACTATACTGGGTCACGATGTCGGCACCATGTATATGCCCCTGCGGCATCAAAGGCTCTGAATGACACGAAAGTTCTGCTGGTGAGAAATGGACGCGGTTCACATTGGAGTCGCTGCGATCAATGCCATAGCCCGAAGTGTCCTCAATGCCTCGAGGTTGAGGATGTTCGCGCGTTGTAGGCAACAAAGGCGCGCCACCTGGGCGTGTTGCATCAGTACAGCTTGAGGCGTCTCTCAAAAGGATATGGGACTGACGTTCTTCCTGGCACTGCACGGAAACCTGTGTCGTTGGAAGAAATGCTGCATGCTTCGACGGCGAGGCCGTAGGAGGAAGCCGACCGATGCTATTTGCGAAATGCTGTTGGTAGACGAATGATCAGTGAAGTTCCATCTAGGTAAGAAAGATGCGAAACCTGAGGATCGATATGTTTCAATTTTTTTGGAATTTTTCTTGCTGTCTGCATCGCTTGAGGAGGCGTCGTTGTAGGCATTGCTGCAGAAGGGATCCTTTGAGAAGGTGTCCCATGGGGAAGCAAGGACATTGAACGTCGCATTATATGTTCTTCTCTTGTCCTAATCTGGCAAGAGGGTACGTATCCTATCCAAGGCATGAGCTCACATGCAGGCTCACAAAAGGCCTTTGAAATGTATTCTTGATTTGTTCTTTTCGGGACGCTTGAATCTATTAAAACAGCCCTTGTAGGAAAATGCTTAACGGTACTTCCATTTTGTTCATTTCCTCGAAACGAAAATCGTAATTGCTCTCATCTCATGGCGATATTGAGGTAGCTATCGGAAAAGAAGAAATTGACTCAATTGATTGGAATTGGTGGGCCACAAAACCTTCGTGCGGCGTGGTGGGTGTATGAACGGTCGCAAAAAAAAGGGTGTGAAAATACACTCGCCGATCGCAAGGCGCTAGCTAGAACTCGCCAAGAGGGGATACAGATATGCCGTGTACAGAAGTGACAGCGGGGCTTTCCTCAATGCCCATTGACAGTATTCAATCTCGTAAATTTCGGTGGACTTGCGGTGCAATTCCTGCTTGGCCACACATTTTCGATATAAATAGAAAGGAGTGGTAAATTCATGAACTGTGATTTGTCAGTTAAAAAGGCGGAGAATCAACAAATTTCGAGACATACCGACGAGTACAACATTGCTTGTGGCGATGTTGGCTGCCATTGGTTTACTTTGGCAGGACGGAAGACCAAATATAAATTTCGTTAGTTTCGACTGTGGCAGATTCAAAGCGTTGATGCCTACGCGATAAGACTGACCGTGTATGATGATTCCTTTGTTGGCAGATTCTGTCGCACCTTTCGACATCCCAAATTTTTGCGGTGAAGATGCAGAGATGTTGGTAGTGATAGAATTTATAGATGTTGGAGTCACAGATGTAGTGAGTAAACTCTTTTACATTGAGGACAAGCTCAGAAATCATCCTCGTTTGAAATGGGGAGCGGCCGAGAATTGGGGTGTGTTGGTTTGGCGAGTTTATCATTTCTTTTCCAATCGTCGGATTATCGATGGAGGTTTTCGGCGTTGCCTCTACAATGGCAACATAGACGTGTCAGTGCAGACGATAGAAGGCAAGATTAGGAAAAGAAACTTACAGCCCAAATGAACGACCAAGTGTCATAAATTATCCACATAAATAGTGAACGACATTGCGTCCAACATGCCCGCGAAAGTTCTTCGTCCATCCAATCATTATCATCGCCTTCGCGTCGTGTATCACCATCGGACTCCCATGGACCACATAGCTCTTCTTGAGCGCTCCGTCCCGTCGGGTGCGAATTCCGTTCACCTCGTAATCGATCTTGAACTTGCCGAAACTAGTACCCGTTCTCCAGCTTCGTCACAAACCCTACCATCCTCCTCTGGATCATCATCGCCCCTGTCACAAGGTTAAGATTTGCGCACGCACCGCTCCTTCGTCAGCCAATGTCAAGCGTTGTTTTGGCAGTGGCCGCCCGCGTGGGTGATGATACATCAAGGTGTCATCGCCGACACACCGTGGGTGGCGGATCTTGAGAGCCTTCAGTTTGATGGAGTTGCCAATAGAGAATGGGATACGTACGACCGTGTCACCGCTGAGTTTGGGGGTAGATGAGTGGTGAGCTGTAGGCAGGAAGAGAAGGCGGAGGACACTGGCTTGCAATTCAGCATAGGTGGCCATTACAGGGTTAAGTGTTCTGCGGTGACTATCTAGTGCATAAATTGTTAGAGTGAATCGTTGAAAGAGACATACAAGTACCTCGTCAGGTATTCGACCATACGTTTCGCGGGTTTGACTTGTTGGTCATATACTCTGATACCGGACGTCGAGTTGATCATGCAAACGCTCCTCAGCTCCTTTCCACTTATACACTATGATAATTATCACTTGTTGGGCGCTTTGGAAAAAGAGCATGAGTCACGCACCATCTCGCAATCGATGGCGTATATTCTGGGATTCGCCTTGCGTTTGTTCGCAAGAGGCTATAGAGTCGGTTAATCTCTGCAACGCACGAATTCCTCTTCGCTAATAGGTCCGATGAAAAAAAAGAGCCCAGCGCGCTGCGGGTAGTGGAAGCAATGAGAGCACTTGGACTTGGACTTTCCTTCATCTTGCCTTTTCCCCCCTCTTCTCCAGTTTGGTCCATTCTCCTTTACTGCTGTCAGGATTGGTCGATGTTATCGCTACGATTTCAGCTTCGTTGTGCTCTGCTCGTCGGCAGTCGTTGTGTACACTAGCAGTGCTGCGCGCTTCATGGTATTGTATCGTCAATGATCATAGACTGCTGAATCCATATGACTTTCTCTACACTGAGTTCGGAAACGCGCAAGAATGAAGGGTAGTAGGTAGTCTAGTTTGATGTGCGGGCCTTTTGGTGGTGGGTCTGTTCAGTCTTGAAAGTAAAATAAATCCGATCGGCTTTAGTTAGAATCATCACGTGTTGTAACGCACATGACCGTCCGTCCGTGACCATGTTGATGATGATTTCAACAATGTTTACTCCAAGGTGTTAGGGGAAAGATGAACAGGTCTCTGACGTAGCTTCTTACACAATGTTACTTCCCTCTCACGATGCCTTCAATTGGAATTTGGACGTCAACCTTAGGACGCATCATAATCCGCGAAATCGTCGAAGTCCGTATACCTCAGTGGCCCACTGACCCGCATGATTCTCACGTCGACTGTTGGACACACTCGCTACAGGGAATTCTGACGTTGCTGATTGCGTCTACTGGTTGGGGAAAGATAGCCACTTTTTTGGGGCCTATTCTTGTTCTTCAGCACCTCCTCCAATACCCAAACCCAGCCATTCGCAATATTCCACCAAAACCTGGTGCTCTGATCGTAACTCCTTTCATTGAGCTTGGAAATGCACATGTAAGTTATTCTTTCAATAAACGCCTGCTCCCCGCTCATAATTTGAACAGGCTCGCGAGATTTCTCAGCTGGGTCTACGCGTGGTCACCTTTAGCGCCGAAACATTGACCGAGGCGAGCGACAACGGATGAAGCCTCTACCACGCTGCGAATATTCCATCGTACTTCTCTCCGCAGAGGGGTTGGTCTCACCCGACGTTGACTATATTCTCCGCAATCCAGTATTCCGTCAAAATCTCGTTCTTCTCGGCATCGATGAGGCGCTTGTCTTGGTTCCATGGGGCAAGGATTTCCGCAAAGCCTATCAGCAAATCTCTACTACCGAAATATACCGGCCTCATTGCCATCACTACTACTATGTCTGACGGCGACGACTATCACGTTCTCTGCTCCGAGCTGAACCTCAAGGAAGGGCATTTCAAGTGCATCCGCCTTTCGTCAGAGCGTTCCACTATTCGTGTCGTCTTCAAAGAGCTCACACACTCCCTCGGAGCTCGGCATTTACCTAAGTCCTTATCGTTCCGAGGGCTCGCTCGTGTCGCTGGGGTCGCTTGCGTTGCTGGAGTTGCCAAGCGGCTGCTGGATGTCCTTGCTGTGGTGGTGAAATGGATATTCTGGGCGTTTCTAGGCTCTTGGGTATTGCGAAAAGGGTTTTCAGGTTCCATGGTTGTGAACATATTCAGTCATAATTGGCACGATCTGTCTATTTACTGTTCCCACTGTGAGCTTGTCCTGTCTCTCTTACCTCGGCTGGACGCATATCAAAGTGCGCGTCTGCAGCTTCTCGAGGCTTTCGCAATTCATCAGTAATTCAAACTCACCCCTCGATCGAGGATTCCTCCAGAGGTCGACTTCTTCCAGAGGGGTCGGTCATCGGCGTCAATTGGCGAACTCTCAGCCAAAGTTCGCCAGATCCCCATTTGGGGCACGCGCCCCTCTTTCTCGTGCGCGCTTCGCTTCGCCGCTTCTTCCAGAACAAGGTGCATCCGTTCGTTTCTCTCCACCACCTCTCTCTCCATCTCCCCTGCTGTCGCGCTCACCTCTAGGGACCGCCGTGCTGCTGCGCGAAGGGTGTCGGGCCGACCCTGGATCCATATCGCTCCGCCAGCAGCCCCATCGCCCCTTCTTTCCCCCTGTGCACCTCAACAACCAGCAGACGCAACGAAGGAGGATGGTAGGATGGATGGTAGGATAAAAGCGAGGAAGAGTACTCGGCGGCGCGAAGGGATGGTCGGGCTTGCGTGCGGTTGACGTACCATACCGCTGGGCAAAAGTCGTCAGCTTTGGTGAGGCTGGCGTCGTGACGGAACTCTGGTAAGGAGCTCCGCCTGCCTGGTGGTGTCGTATCTTTCAACGCAACTGCTCACTGGACACCCGCTCTCTCTGCCTTCCCCGCCTTCCTCTTGTGCGTCATTACTCTTCCCCACACCCGCTTGCACTGACACACATCTGTAGCACTCCCAGTCAAGCACCCACACCTCCGTACCGCCTACCTCGACGCATGGGCGGGTTGTGCGTTCCCTAGCCACTGCCGCCATACACCTTGTGTGCCTCCTCTTCTCTCGCCGCCGTCTCACGTCACGTCTTCCGCTTAAAATCGCTGCGGTTTCTCCCGCTGCCGTATCTCACAAGCGAAATCTCAGGGCCATTGAGCTTATGGCCGGAGTGGCGAGAGACGATGAGCGAACTCTCTGTTGTCTCCACACCTCGCCTCTTCCATCTCAGCACTCCCCATACGCAGATGGACAGGCGGGCAGTGTCGTGCTCGCGATCTCTTATCCCCGCCGTCCTCTCTCCACTGCCCGATTGACTTCACGCCGCTGCCACTGCCATCTTGTCGCCGCCGTGTGTTGCGAGCAAAAGCGCCTTGCCGCATTGCCTTCCCTCATTCTCACCTCTTCTCACTGCCACCGCCACGTCCGTCACCAGTCCCGGCCGCGATCATCTCTCATAGCAATCATCCGCCACCGCCGCCTCCGCCGGTCTCTCCAACCCCTCGTGTCAGTGTCCACTGTCACCCTTGGCACTGCGATGTCTGCAGCATGTGCTCTCCGTCTCCCTCGTCTCCTTGTAGCATGTCTTTGTAGTAGATAAAGACGTGATATAATTGATGATTAAACTACTTTGATGGAGAGTAGCGAAACGACGAACAAAAGAGAATTTTCCGCCGCCCGCGGCGCTCTCCTACCCAATCGGGACTTGTCCTGGGTTCCCAAAGGTCACGGACAACTCACACTCATTCATGAACCCCCTCCGCATTAGGTTCTCCTAGGGTTTCTAGATCCCGTGTCAATTTTTTGCAGAATGAAAAGCCTCTTGGGGAAATTTTTGGTGTTGGATACCCCAAACGATAGGTGGGGCTTCATCTTATGGATAGAAACTTGGCTGAACTCCGAGAGAATAGGCAGTGTTTACACGGATACAGACTTCAACTTCACTGCCCCAATGGCAATGTTATTTTAAGACTTTCGCCTTATCAAGCCAATTGGAAACAGATCATGAGGCAATATTATGGCCTATCCGTCATTGCCTCTCAAACTACCCCCGACATCACCATCTCCCTAAAATTACATCGACGGTGGACCCGGCTGCACAAGTTATACGTTCTTGACTGTCCTGCGCCCCATCAGATGCGGTCGGCTATATCATCATCAAGAGCATGTACTCTGTAGTCAATCAAATTTTAATCCCCTACAGAGGGTTTATTTACTAGAGATAAAGTATCTAGAACGTACTACAATACACTAATGACTTGCATGAATTCCATGATTAACGAGGCTATGCTCTTTCCAGTAAGAAGCGCTCGCTCGGGCGCTAATCTGTGTAGCCGAGATGCCGATGCCGGATTGCACCTAATCCGTCTGACTTTACAACAAACTTGTACACGCATCGATATTATTTCATTCATATTGTGTTCGGACACTGGCGAATTTCACCATGACGCAAAAAAACTGGTGTTTTAAAAATAATCAGCCAATGGTACATGTGGGGCGTGGATCTTTTACCGGGGTCGTGGAGCGGGGTGGTTTTGAGGTAGCGGGGAAGTAGCGTGCACTTTGTGAGTGGGGGCGTGCACGAGCGGGATAGTAGCGCGCAAATTGAAATTTATTATTAGTACAAGAACTGACTGCGTGAACATCCCGTAAACTCACTGGTAGTCTGAGCTGCATGCTCAAGTCAAATCTAATTAGTCTTTAAGCGCAATTTTTGAATTTTAATGTCACTCTCTGTGCTTGCCATTATCAAGGTACACATAACATATGATGTCGCAATCAAAAGGCTCTGTAGATGTTTTATATATGTATATTATGTTGAATATAGAACAGATCAAGATTAGTATACCTATTTATGTTTCTTATTGCTACTGTCGCAGAATGCGACGCTGAGGCGTAAGTCCAATTCTCACGGGTCCAGCAGTTGAGGCGCATCGGTTTAAATACGTCGCAAAGATAATCACAGTGAAAGGATTGCTGATAACGTCTACCATAACATGCTGGCATCGGATTTAATACTATAAACGAATGCACGAGAGTCTAATGATGTGGAATGCAGTAGTGTGGATGTAGCGGGGAAGAGTGGGGACTTGGAATACTGGAGCGTGGAAGGTGCGGAGTAGCGGGGATGGTAGCGGGGTGGTTAGCGGGGTGGTTAGCGGGCAAGTAGCGTGGTGTAGCGGGCACGATAAAAAACATTCCGCTCTGTATACGTAAAACATAGCCACTTTAATGAAAAAAGGCTAGACAAATTGAATACCATTCCTTGTGTGCTATACAGGCAACTGTGTCATATTGGAGGTAAATTATAAGTGCCAATTTGTTGCATAAAATAGTGAAAGGTAGCGTGGAGGAGCGGGGTGCTGCCGGGGTAGCGTGCACGCTACCATCACGCTCCACCCCGCTACCCCGGAAAAATCTCCAGCCCCGTACATGTGCGCTAAAGATTTACAATCCGCGCGCATCTATACAAGGAAGTCGTACGTGTGCCGCAGGGGAAGCAAGAGATGCAAAAATAGCAGAGAAAGTTGGTATGTTAGGATACCCAAATTGATTGACGGTCACGCTCTTGCATCATCACCACATCTGCACTGCCATATCTACATAAAGGGTTGCTTGACTTCCAAAAGGATATAGATGTAGTCAAATTTTTGACTGGCCAATTTGGCCACTGCCCCAAATATGTAGTGGCTAGGCTGTGCGCACCATAAAGGGTTACTTGACTTCCAAAAGGATATAAATGTACAGAAAAATCGTCGTCAAGCATTTTCATTTAATGGCATGTGATCCGGGACTGTTTCCACTAACTCAGATAACACAAAAAGTGTCAAACATAAACGAAAAGAAGCTCATCAAGGATACTTTCCAGAAAATCCGAATCTCGTCAGTAGACTTGACTTCCTATATTGTCCAAACACCTCCATTTTCCGATCTAGGGCAAAGGGTACATATGAAGGATCATACTGCTCATGGTATATAAATCTTTGCGAAATACCACAGCAACCTGGTATACTTCTTGTGTCCATCATGTCATCTCCGAAGAAACCAAGGCGCACTCATAAGCGCTTGCGGCACATACCACAAGAAGTGCGGTCTCCCCACGCTTCACATCAAAGCGACTAACAATTCCATTCCATAGTGTTTCGAGAACGACTTCCCCCGAATCCAGCTACCTTTGGGGCCTGTTCAGGCTGTAGATGCCACCCCAAGAGCTGAGACCACCGTTCCAAATTCGTTGTTATTACCGCCGGACGCATCTTCGATAACTCTTGTCTCACAGAAGGCTGGTGGAGATGAAGAAGAAGCAGTGATGGCGAATGATTCTTCCAACAATGCCACCGCCTACTGTTTGGACTCGTCCACAAATCATGGCGTACACACGTACAGGCAGAACTTAGAAAATCAGACTTGGATTGATACCGCCATTCAGGTGCCTATGCTTCCTCCAGAGTACTTTGCTCAACCGTACAATCTACAGATCCCTGCGCGGTCATTCGCTGACCACGTCCGGGCGGATGTATACTCATCCTCTCCCTATGGAGCTGCCCATCAGTCCCATGCGTACACATTTGCACAGCCCAACTGCCAAAGTCCCTACACCGCACAACAATATACACCGTACTCTGATCAGCCGTCCTCCGATTTCCCCTACCAATTGAATTCTGGGGCCAGCTATACCGACAATGCAACCCAGGATATGTATAATAACCAGGGGGCTGATGGGGTCAATGGAACATATGGTAATACCTACAATAATTTCTTCTACTGAAGTTAGGTTCATCATATTAGCTAGACACTTTTTCTTTTCTTGATTATATTGCAGAGGAATCCCACATTATTCTGTCTTTACTCAACTCACACCCTCATTTCCTTAATCTATCGACCCTGTCTTTACCGTAGTTTTATATCAGCAACACCTTGTAACCCGATCTGAGCACCCATGAATGTGATCCAGACCTAGAAGTGGACAGAGAACAAGAGGAACAAATCCAACAAAAACCGTGCAGCGGGAAAGATTTAAAAAAACGCACATCACTCCTCGGGATCCCACACCGTCGATTTACCCACTAGCCTCCAATAATACTGCCCATATTTCTTCGTTTCACTCCTCGTCATCGGACGGGGCATCATCGCCTTGATAATCGCCGCCCGCTTCTGGTCCTCATCCATCTCCGGCACATAGAACCACTGCGCCTCCAAAGGTCGGTCAGCCCTATCCTTCCCACTGCTCTCGACCTTGCCAAACACACCACACCCGCCGCTCCCCGTCTCGCCCGCATGCAGCACGCGATCGAAGAGACGTGCCCACTCGCGCTCGGTGTGTTGTGCCTTCAGCGCGGGCTGGGACTGCATGACGAGCTTGTAGAGAGTGAGATGGGGAGTGAAGATGCGCGGGAGAGGGCTATGGTTTCGATGAGCAGACTACAAGCCTGCATGCGGGTTTCAGGTTCGAGAGGAGTGTGGAGCTCCAAGTGCCCGTCGTCTTCGGGGTGCGGGCGGGAGAGGGATAAGGAGCTAGCTCCAAATCGTGCGTATCTTGGTCCTGATTATTGTTGTCTTCTTCCTGAGGCATTTCTTGGCTAAGGATGACGGCCCACATCACCCACAGGCTTTGTCTTTCGCTTCTTCGTCGCAGGTCCTTCAGCGTCATTCTTCTGCTTCTGCTTCCCCTTATCCGTCAGCGCTGCACTCGTACTCCCCACTTCAGGAGATGATCGCGAAATCCCATCCTATTCGCTCAGCCGTCTGTGATCACGTCCTTCGCCTTTCCCTTGCTCGACATAATGCTAATCGACGACCATTCAAGAGGTCAATTATCTCGTCTTCGGGGCCAGAGGAGTCACGCACATGGACGAGAACGGGATCGCTATCAAGCATCTTGGCGAGAAGACGAAGATGAGCTGGGGTAGGCATTTGATGAGTTGTGTTCAGTGGGTAGAGTGGTTGGGCCGGACGAGTCGACGTGGCTCCGAACATGTGTAACTGCTTCACCCGTCGGCATAGGCTCTAAGCTTCATGGAACAGCAAAAAAAAAGCTTCAGTTCGATGATTTTGATGAATCTACAGTAGTGCTGTTGTCGTTGCTGTTATCGAATCCTGGAGAAACAAAAAAATCAACACGATTCGATCTATTGGATTCCGCACACCCACTTTATTATTCGGAATATCGTAAACTATATCATTTCCTGCATTTCCTCCAACGCATCATCCACAACACAACGAGCTTCTTCAATTACCTAACCCATTGACTTCGAGGATATCTGAATTTAAATAGGTGAAACGCATCTTATGCTTACGGGCGACGCTCAGCTTGCGTTGACACAGCAAATATGAATTAATGCATGCAGGCAGAGACCACACCGTGTAGCATCATAGAGGCGCACCGGGCGGGAAACTTGAACAATCCCAGAAAACCCAAGAAAAATGTATGTAGACATACTGATAAGACAAGAAAAGCCAAATAATAAAAATGATAGTGATGTCTGTTGAATGATGAATGAAGAGCGTGTAAGAAACGGAAACAGAGTTGAAAAAATTTAGTTGACATGTCCAAAGGTCATATAATATTCGAAACGACGGATTTGATGCAGAAAGTGGAAACGCACTATTTATCACTGACGATCATAATAGTCTGTCGCTGTAAATGTTGAGTTAATAGTAGGGGGATCATCGAATAAAACCGAAGGGTCGGGATAACCATCTTGCTGAAGTGGGTCGTTTTGATATTGGTAGCGGGAAGTGTAGTGGGTGTTGACAGGTGTTGGCAGCAGTGTGAACGCGAATTGATTGGCGCCCCAGCTCCCCTCCTGATTGACCGACGGGAAGAATGTCAGATTCGCTCCATCGTTATAGGCTGCGCGAGTGTTGCAGGAGGTGTGTTGCGGACAGGATTCCGAGGCCAATGTATTATATTCTTGGAGACTTACGGACGAGAAAGACGGTGTATGCAGGTTGAAAGGCAGTCCTTTGTGTGTGTCTTGTAAATTCGTCGTATTGCCCAAATGCGTGTGATGAGTGGACTCGTTGAACAGTTCTCTTGTAGGCCGCCTGTCATAATCGTCGAGATTTCGAACGAGCGGGGGGCGCGAGCGCATATGATCGGGAATGTAGCGATCTAGTGACTCTTCTGAATTGACACATGGATTTTCTTGCACCGCGCGCTGCGAACAGACTGTACTCGGCGGCGCTGAACCAGGACGTGGGAGACGATCAACATTATGGCTGTCCGGAATGTCACCAGCACTATGATCCTGCGCTGACCGACTGTCCGGCCTGTCGTCCGGCCTATTAAGCCCCGCATGTCTTGAATGAAGACTCGGAGATTCCGGACTAGGGCGAGGAAGACGGTGAAAGGAATTTGCAAGACGCTATGGTGACTTATCAAACAGTGAACAATTTTATGAGGGGAAAACGCGAACCTCTGGAGGTATATGGCGTATGCGCCGTGGAACGCGTTGTTTTCTGTCAGGCGACATTGGGGGGAGATTGACCCTATGGAAAACGCAAGAGAGAAGAAGCTAGCATCGGTGGGATGTTCTCTGCTTTTAATGGAACGCTACAGAAGATGCCCATTCGAGTTGTGCATTGCGGAAGGTGCAAACTCGATCCGATATTTAAATGTTGGAGTTTCCTAGTTTGGAAGTACGTTCTGTGTCGCTTGTCGCGACGAGCCTCGTTTGAAGGAGATGTTACGTCGACACCGCGAGAGTTGTCCTTTTCGTAAGACTACCTTTCTTTCAGATCTTAGATCAGTAAAAACACGAGGATATCACAATGGTGGACTCACGATGAAGTATATCTCTCCGGCATCGCGCCGGATGCAGCACACTGATTGGTCTATAGGGTCTGAATTGGGCCATGTCAGATAATTTATATCAGAATCGAGACCCGTTCCATTAGGACCTGTGTCGACGTTATACAGTTTTGACTAAAGCCAGGCCATAGAAATGTCAAAATATTTATTCATGTCCTTCATTAGTTGAGAAAAACTGAAACTATGATGAGTTTCCACCTCAAAGTGGGACGCGTACCGCCCCAAACGTGACAATCTTGCCTTGCTCATCCGCTATATAGTTTATATATATCAAAGTTTGGATTATTTGAACGTTGGTACCGAAAGGAATATGCTTGCCATTCGTTCAGCTGCATGCGATTTGCCGATAATTCAGTTGTAAAATCCAGGGTAGAACATGAACGTAAATTTGGAACGACGTGTAAAAAGCAGTCGAGATAAAAAGAAAAATCATCAGACCGCTCGCAGGTGACAGGTGACCAGTGATCGATTGATCAGTGACATGCTGTACGTGCATGCATTGTGTAGAGTACGTTCCAGTGCATAAACGCGGGTAAAAATGCGTGAGTCCAGACCGGGCGATCAGACTGTAGAGACCATCGACGTGAGCGTGACAAGTTGTTCCCGCTTGGTACGAGCAATTTTTCGACTTGAATATTTGGTCAGAAAGGCAAATCGGCCCTTTCAGATCAGGAAACGAAGAGATGGAAGAGTTTATCTTTCGGCATCAGTAATAGAGGAGATTTTGATGTCAATTGATCGCCCGCATCCGAAAATACAGTGTCCGCCTCGATTAGGTCGAAGGAGATCCACATCCTCTGTTCGATAATAAAAACTATGTTACACTTAGTCATAAGAATGGGTGCTTTGATGTTTGACGTTTTTAATTTTTACATCTTTGCGAAAAGGCAGACAACAGGGGTTTGCCTCAAAATGGCAGGATGGCATTTGCCGATATAGACGTTACATGCCTCTGAACGTGAGGATACTCGAGCGCGTAAAGGTGGAAGGAGCAACGAACTAAGGCTAAAACGTTTGAACACCCTGACGTCGGGGATAGAGTTTCCATTGTTGTTGTGAATGGTGTCTTTGAGCCCTCCGCATGTATTTAATATAACGCAATAAAAATAAAGTGTTGCTCAGTGCCCGTGCCCGAGCCCAGACTCGTGTTCGTCTTTCACCTCAGTATGGAAGCCCCGTTGGGGGTATGGACCGAGCCAAATGGACAGTGTTTCGAATCTATGAATGTCGGGCGGCAGACGCATTGAGAACACGCATCCTTCTGCCTTTTCAATTGTCCCAATCAGGGCAATTCTCAAGTTACCAAGCCGAACAGGGCTGAATTCATATTATGCAGAGGTCTTGTAATTACTCCTTATGGCAGTTGGGTGGCTTCATGGTCTGACGCCGCCTTTTCATTGCGAAATCATACAGGTCGTGCCCAAGCGAATGCTGCGAACGCACCAATCACTTGCATGAGAACGACACGCTCAATGTGGAAGTACATTGTACATGTTTCTCCTATCTAGGAAAAAAAATCTGTTCGCCTAGTATAAAAACCGATAACAAGGTCACTGGGATTCGAGGTCTATTTGCTGTCCTCTCAGATGTCAGCTTCGAAGTCATCAAGAGGTGTTCCAAAACGATTGCGCCATGTTCCGTCGGAGGTATGTAACTGCAGAAGCGTATCTCTCCATGAATTCTGAATTATGGTCGTCTCTTTTCGTCCAGTGTTTCATCAACGATTTCCCTCGAGTCAAACAAACGACAGTGCGAACTCCAGCATCAGCGTCGAGCTCGCGGAATAAAACTGCCTCCGATCATGTACAAAATCTCCAAAGAGGATCATCTTCTAGATCCATTCAATCGACCAACACACGGGTCGCCCACCTGGCCATATCCGACGACCATTTTCAACTTCGCGAGGCTCAATATGGACACAACGCATATGGATCCTTCGCAAGTTCACAACCAAGCGCAGATATGGTCATCAGTATCCCGAGTGTACCGATTCAAACTCAAACTTATGGGTCTACTTCTCTACCGCATTCCAATCTCTCCTCCGCCGAGGCAGTTGCCTGTGTGGACGATGAACGCAGTCAGGAGGGCAAGTTCGTGTCGGCGCCAGCTGACCATAAAGCCGATCAGCGCGAATGCCAAAGCAATCATTCACGGCTGAAAGCATCTACTTTTGCCGCTGTCCATTTTGACCAGTTTTCGTCACGACTTGACACGATGTCGCATATCGCGCCATTCGTTATATTACCCATCCACGGGTTCCTATGCGTTATACTCGTTACCTGTATATCAAGCATATGTATCGCACATCTATTCGGATAGCTCAATATGACTTCGCCACGACCTCCCAGGTGGAGCTTGGTCGTTATCTTTCTCCTTGCAAAACTTGGAACGAAATAAATCTAAGCGCCCAAAAGCGACGATCAGTTCTGCATTGGTTAAACTGATTCCGAATTACGTATTTGAAAAGCGTCGAGTCCAGACGAATCGCAATCTAACGCAATTACTACCTATTGGACAACGAAAAAAATAGTGGATGGGTCATAAAGGTATTTATATTCTTCTCAAACTTCTTCATTACTCTTCGTTACAAAAACATAAAGGAATAAACATAATAGAAAAGGAATAAAAAAATGTTCGAAGGGAAAGATGCAACACTAAGAGAGTTCATTTTGGTGGATTGAATAGCTTTTTAAAAGTCGTTAAAGTGGGGTACGGTATGAGGGGCCAGCGGAGAAAGAACTGAGGCGGACAAGAGGGAAGAATGGGTTGACACGACAGATCCAAATCCAGAAACGCACATGGAACGAAGCAGAATGAATCCAACAAGAACCATGCAGCAGAAAGAATTAAAAAAAGCGCACATCACTCCTCGGGATCCCACACCGTCGATTTACCCACCGGCCTCCAATAATATTGTTTATACTTCTTCGTCTCACTCCTCTTCGCCGGGCGGGGCATCATCGCCCTGATCAACGCCGCCCTTTCCTGGTCCTCATCCATCTCCGGCACATAGAACCACTGCGCCTCCAAAGGACGATCAGCCCTGTCCTTCCCACTGCTCTCGACCTTGCCGAAAACGCCGCACCCGCCGCTCCCCGTCTCGCCCGCGTGCAGCACGCGATCGAAGAGACGCACCCACTCGCGTTCGGTGCGTTGCGTTTTCAGCGCGGGCTGGGACTGCATGACGAGTTTGTAAAGGGTGGAAATGGGAAGCGAGGACGCGCGGGAGAGGGCCATGGTTTCGATGAGCAAACCGCAAACCTGCGCGCGTGTTTCGGGGTCGAGAGGGGTGTCGAGCTCCATGCGATCGTCGTCTTCTGGGTCTGTATAGTGAGACGATGCGCGTACTTTTGAGCGCTTGGGTTTTGCGGCTCGTTTTGTCGTTGAGGTGGAGGGAGCGCTTTCGGGAACGACGGAGGATTCTTTTTCGGTTTTCTTTTTCTTCTGTTTGCGAGCGGGAGCAGGAGCAGGCTCCGTAACTTGCATATTCTCGTCCTCATTTTCGTGGTCTTCCGCCTTTGTACGCTTCCTGGCTAAGGACGACGAGCCTGTATCACTCACAGGCGTCGCCTTTCGTTTCTTTGTAGCATGGCCTTCGGCGTCCCCGTCCTTCTTCCTTTTCTCTGTCGGCACTACCCCAACATCAGGAGACGACCGCGAGGCCCCGTCCTCATCCTTCAGCGCAGCTGGCTTTTCGCTGTCCGCAGCCATCTCCTTCGCCTTTCCCTTACTCGACGTAACCTTGATCGGCGAGCCGTTTACGATATCGATTATCTCGTCTTCGAGTGTGGGGGAGCCACGTGCAGAGACGGGAGCAGGATCAGCAGAGCTTATCGCAATTACGGCATCTTCGCAAGAAGACGACGACGAATTGGGGTAGGCGTTTGATGGATTACCCTCGATGGTAAGAGGTGGAGTTGGCGCGGGCGATTCGACGTGGTTCTGGTCATGTGTAATTGCTTCATCAGTCGGGGTAGATTCGAAGCTCTGTTGGGTAGCATCAGGAAGCGGCGTCGAACCCGAAGAATTTGATGAATCTTCTGCTGTCGTCGTTGTTGTCAAATCCTGAGGAAAGAAAAACGTTCAACATAGCTCAACCTATCGCATCCCGCACACCCACTTTATCATCCGGAACATCAGGAATTATATCCGTTTCCTGCTCGTCCCCTAAAACATCTTCGTCGTCGGGGAGCTCCGATAAAGGCGACGAACTCCTCATCATGGAGCCTTCCCGGTCGTACGAGATGGGTGAAATCGATCGAGATAACCTTGATACAGAAAAGCTCGCATGCGACATCGGAGGGGACGACGAAGGTAACGGGGATGACGGCATTCCATTGTAGTCGATATCGAGGCTGCTCTCCCGATCGCTCGTCAGCGAGGGAAGTATAGGCGAGGACTGGGCCTCCTCCTCCGTCGGAGGAATGATGGGAATGGAGGACGCGGAGTTCGAGGAGACAGCTTCTGTCGCACGGTCCGGCGTATCTGATTTTTGCGCTACAAAATCAGTGTTTTTTGCTGTCACTGAAGGTGCGGGTTCGGAGATGGTTCGGGGAGGTGTCCCCAGCGGGACGGTAGGCGTGGCTACTCGCGAGAGGGTCGGCGCAGATCTCCTTGTCTGCAAAAGTGCTGGTGGGACCGGCCTAAAAGGCATGGGGTTGGTTTTCCACTGGCCACGCTCGGCGGATGTGCGGAAAAAGGTGCTCCGATTTGAGTCGTAGCCAAATCTGTATCCGAATCCATCCTTTTCGTCCTCTGGCGAATTCTCCTCCTCCTCCTCCTCTTCGCTGTCGGAATACACCCCGGAGCTTTGACCTGGCGTACTGTCACTGGTGGGCTCCGAGTCCAATTCCGGCAAATCTTGCTCCATTTCTTCGGCTAAGTCTGGAACGTCGAAATCTGAAGAGGGCGGATAGCCATGATCCACTAAATATCGCGATGGCTGGGGGGTGTAGGAGGGGTACTTGGCGGGCGCATATATTGGATGGCGGTGGGCCCAAAACATGCTTAGATCTTCGGAGTGTTCTCCAACTCCACGAAAAGTAACATCGGGCCCTAGTTCTGGGCTCGACCTTATGTGGGCGTGGCCATATGTATGCGCAGAGAAGTAAGGAGTCCTGGGGGGCGACGACGAGCGTGGGGACGAGCTCGACAGCGACGAGTAGTGAGGGGCCCAGGTCGAGGACGACGGCGAGAACGAATCGTAGTGGTATGGACGCTTTCTGGGGATGCCCAGGGCGGGGAGAGGGGGCGGGGGATGGGACGACATGACTGTTGAGGTGATAAGAGGAGCTATCACGTGCAAGACCGCGTCCGTTTGTGTAAACGCGTTTTCGCACGGAGCTCGAATTTGCGGCGCGAACTCCGCGAACCGGTCAGCGGACGCGTCGGGTCACGCGACACAGGGTTTCCCCCAACCTCGAGGCGCCTGGAAATGACATTGCACCCCAAAATATCCCAGTCCAGGTCAGGTCGATGAGCCTTCCGCAGTGAATGGAGAAATAAGGCCGCTTCTTGACGTCTGACTTCGATGCCAGGATTATTCAGACTCCATTTCAAGCTCGCGATGGATAAGATAAGGACTTACGAAGTCTTCGGGTTCAACGGTAAACCTAGAACCATGAGAGAATTCGCTGGCAATAGGTGTCTCGAGGAATTGTACTCCGGGATAACAGAAGGGCTCGATGAATGTTTCGAGCGATACGGGGTGAACGCATGCCAGAAAGTGACGTCCGGTATGATGTCGCTACTATCGATTGACGAGGAAGGGTTGAACAGTTGGCAAAATAAAGCAAAGAATAGACTGCTCGTTACGAATATCCGAAATTCCAGAAACCAGCACTCTTTTTTCGCAGGAGTTTGGCATTTCTCGGCGGATGGATCCGACCACCGATATGGTACAGATAAGGTGAGTAGAGCGTCGAGTGTCGAAGAGGAATCCCTGAGCACATAGCCACTCTACTGCACCTACGCCATATGTACGAGAATATGATCAACCAAGCTAAGGATTATTTAGAGCTGTATCGCTCACTTGGGAGTAGCATTTCTGGCCCGTTGAGGCACCTTACCCAAGTGCTGGGGAGTATCGACGTTTTAAAATAAGTGCCGTGGGATTCATAAGCTTGGATAACTACAGATACGCCACATTAATGGACGAGAAGTTGGATTCCAGATTAGTCGATTAGAGCGTTGTCTGGAAGTGTATAAAACATTCACCTTCGCGCCCTGCGCCTACATTTCCCCAGGACTTTGTTCCGCACAGAATGGGCATCTCCCCACCAATCATCATGTAGAGGGCGACTCAGAGGGACCGTTTTTGAGCCAAAGAATTTGTGTGGAGAGTCACAATGAGTCATGAATCCGAGCCAAATCGACGATGGGGCTAAATAGAAAATCAATCAAGATAGGCCATCTTCGGCGCTAAACCACTTACAAATGTACAGCCAAAAATTCACTTCTTCTCCCGGACCTTTAAGAGCTCATTGACAATGAGCCGTAGAAGGCAGACCGAGTCTAAAAGTACACTTGATTCAGGTGATAGATGCGAAGCTATAAGTCCAGAGGACAGTCAGCACCCGGAAGAATGCCTTTCAAGCTCTGACAACTTACCTGCGGCCCAATAGCCGGAGCCCATCGACAATAAGTAGTCGCAATGCGCAACACTCCTTCTCAAAGTCAATGATCAACGGTGTTACAGTCTTCAGCATGCGACTCACCGACGCCCATAAAAGGATTCGTCACACTGAAGCCTCAAGGCCAGATCCCAGATGCGTGCCCGTCTGCGAGACGACCTCAATCGTCCAACAATTCAGGCAGCAGAAAGCCATTATCCTGTCCTCTCATATTGCTACAAAGTCTATTCTCTCCGAAAATACGAGAGGTTGTAATCCTGCGGCTCGGACTAAGCAAACTACCGAACTTTGAGTTGAAGCTCGACACGCCGAGACATACCTTCATTGACTTTTATTGATGAATCCTTCTGAAATCTCGCAAAGCGCTCGTAGATATGTCGGTGTCCATCTTCTGTTTGACTGGAAGGCGCCCAGAAGGAAGATAGAGAGTCGTGGTGGTGATGAGGAAAGAAAAGGAGGTTCATAATTAGATCCCAATCAAGCGACGATGTAGTCAGTGATCGTCACGTAATATTGGTGACACATCAGCTCGGCCCCGCCAGCAACTCCCAGTGAACCTCAGGCAACTCGAGTAAGTATTTGGACGAAAGCTTTATCCAAGAATAAAGCCCTCCGAGATGATATTAAATCTCCGAAAAAAAATTATACAATATAAACGCTAAACTCTCTACAAATATACTGACTGGACCTTCATTCCCTGCTCCCACAACTGCGCCTTCTCCACGTTCAAACCCCCATTATCCATCTCTTCAGCAGCAAACTTAGCATTGCGCTTGAGCTCAATCGGCTCATCCGTGTTAACCAACGCCGTACTCCCTTTAATATACTTCGGGCCCAAATCATCCACCGAAATCGATCCATCATTCCGCATAGGCAACCTCAGCCTCAGACAAATCGCGCATGCTCTCCGGGGTATCTCAACGTACCGCGCGTCCTCGTTGAACATATACAACCCCAGATATATTGCGCTGACCATACCTTTCCCAGCCACCGGATTGAAGTGCATCCAAATATCCGTTGAATACGTTGGTTCCGGTATATATCCATAATCGTCCGTGTCGAAGAATGCAACTTGAAATGTGGTGGGCTTCTCCCGCCAGAAGGTGGGCGTGCACTGCAGCACGGCCTTCCTATTTTTCTCTGCAGACGCCAATCGAGCTGAGGGCCACAACAGCATAGCAGGGATCAACAACAGGCGAATTCGCAATCCCAGGTTCGTCAGCGTCATCGGTTTTACAGGAAGGTACGCTCTTGGAGGAGCGTTCCAAGGCGCATTTCTCTCCACATCTGTCGTAAGGTCCACATATTTTAGGTAACACTCGGGGCTGGAGGGGACTAAGCGTGAAGGATGGATGTCAATTTCCACTGGACGACCGCCCCAGTTGAGAATGTCGACTACGTCCTCCGTCGAGGAAAGGATTGCCTCCAAAAGGCGAAAGAATGCGCGCTCAGGACCTTCTCCATATGCGACCGAGATGCTAACGCCAAAAATCCCCATCAAAGAGTATGCGATGTCCTCCCCACGCGTCGTACGGCGCTTCGCGGCCCAGGACATACGTTCAGCGATCTTGCCAACCAACGTACTTGGCTGGTAGAATAGGCGACTATAGTCGATTCCAGTGACTTTTTGTATCATTGTCTCCACAGTGCGTGGACGCTCGGGTTGGAAGACCCAATTGATCTGCTTATCGTTTTCGTCCGTGCTCATCGGTTCCCAGTATTTATTGTAGAATTTAATTCGCCGGGGTGCCAATAATTCCTGAAGCGTCCATCCTCTGGTAAACCACCGATCCGTCTCCATGTCCGCAAGAATGATTGACTGATTGAGCGTAACGATGCAAACGGCGGAGAAGGTGTACCAATTAAACATAGAGCGGATGGACTCGTCCAATTCAGAGCTGCTGCTCTTGTCGATACAGATCGTGTCCATCCAGGCGAGGGTAAGATTGTACTCCCTCTGCGCTATCTCGCAGAACCTTTCCAACTTCTTGTATCCTTCCCTATTACCGCTCTTGATCTCCTCCAACCGCACAGGATCCATCGCGTCCTGATACGTCACCTCGGAGCTATCCTGAAGCCAAGTGTGCGATAAAATGGCGTATCCCGTATGTTTCGCCAACAGATCGGTGATGACTTTGCGCTTCACAGAAAAAGCTGACGCATTCGGCGTGAGCTTGCGCTGATCCTCGGTCATTTGTGCGAATTTCAAATCATCGATGTCGCCTATTTGATGGATGATGTGCGCGAGGACGCCGCTTCTGTCCACAATTTCCATGTTGGGATAATCGAGCTTTAGTAGCCGAATGGGCATCCGATCGAAAACGTAGGTGCGGAGAGCATCGTTGAGCTCGACGGGGAGGTTGGCCATGGACTTTAAGCTGTGGTTGCAGTTAAAGATAAGAGATCGGGAATCGATTGACTTATGTAGGTCATTCCGTAATGGCTTGAGCCAACTGTCAAAAATGCCAACCAAGCATCCCGGATCCGACGTCTATCCGGCACCGAAGTAAAGTCTGGCGAGAAAAGAAAAGAAAGAATTAAAAGAAATGAGGCCAACAACAAATCATTTATACTCTCCACGCTAGAAACAGGATCACGGTAGGGAAAAGTGTATCAATTGTTCAAAATCTCTGGCCAGATCTCTACGATCGGACCCGTAGGTATTCTTGGCTTACTTCCGTAAACCATAGAATCGAAATACTCTGGAGATCCACGCAAAGCTATTAATATAATGAATGATACATTAAAAACGGATTAGCTGGAAGTCATAGATGTAGATGTAAATAGCAGGCACTCACGATCATCATATGCAATGTATACGAGAGAAGACTTCCCGCGAACCATCCAACGACGATTTTTCAAATTTGCCTCGAATAACGGGCGCCACTTCTCCAAAATTCGCTGAGCGTGATCAGAGAAATGATATTTCTCATCCCGTGGCACTTGTTCATCACTAATCTTCTTCAAGACTAAGTGAAGGTCAGATGCCTGCGGGAAATACAGCAGCTATTAGACGCGCAGAAAGAAGAACGGGATCAGAAATTGCTCACATAAAGATTCTCAATTCGAGCGATGGTATGGACATCAATGTCATCCAAAATCTTGTGAACTTTCTCCGACAATTGTCCAAAACTGAACAGCTTCGACCTCGTGGGCGGTGGTTGGCCAACAAGTTCCGGAACTGCGTCGCATAGTCTCTGCTTGAATCTTTCCAACTGATCGAATTCCGAGGTGATATACCAGTGTTCAAGATTCAGCTCTTTCCGTCGAAGTGACCCTTCAAAAGTATAAGTCGGAACTTGGCCTTTTACAACGTATGAAGTGATGCGCGTCCATGCACAATATATCGCAAGCTCATGCAGCGGACGCCAGCACTCGCAGCGCAACCGCGCCAAGGTATTGATCGCGTCCCTCGTTCTACGAGATATGAATCCATCTTCCGCGTAAAAGTTGCAAATCTGGAGAATGGGGACAGAAAACTCGCCCAACTGTGACCGAGATGAAAGTCGGAGGATATCGTTCGCAGAAGGGAGAGATATATCCAGCCTGACCAATGCGGGCGTATAGTCCAACAAGTAGGATAATCTGAATTGGGAATTATCGTCGATGAACAGAATACGCAGACCAAGGTGCGTGAGCGATTTAGAAGAATGAGTGGGAAGAATATTCAATATCCAGGCGACGGAGTATTGCGTAGTCACTATCGAAATCCCGTCGCGAATGTCGATGTAAAGTTTTTTCATAGTCAATGCAGAGATCCATTTATGAATTTTAGGTGGAGTCTGGCCGACACGTATATAGGGCATTTTGATGTACAATTCTCGAGGATGAAGCAGCTCTGACTCTACCTGGGCGAATGTCAGTCTTTCTATCCCAATCACAAGAGTTTCGAGGCTACTCGGCAACTTGAAAACCCGCCGCTTATCTGTGGCCATAAACAATAAATCTCCACGCCGAAATATACAGTCGTCGTTGAAATGAGTAAGCTGTGACTGTGGAAGATCAAGCTTGGGAAACAAGCTCGTATGGCCTCGGAAACAGACCTGCTTCAACGCAGGAGCTTCTGTGAACATATCGGGTACCTGAACTTCGCGCATAGGCCTAAGCCTACCGATTGTGACCATGGTCAAAGACTGAAGCATCGGAATTTTCCCTTTGAGTGACTGAAAGTAGAACTTCAAAGCCTTCATTTCCGACACGATGACTACATGGCGCCACCTC
Source organism: Pholiota conissans (assembly GCA_015484465.1). Lineage (NCBI taxonomy): Eukaryota > Fungi > Basidiomycota > Agaricomycetes > Agaricales > Strophariaceae > Pholiota > Pholiota conissans. The sequence continues at coordinate 135,381 of MU155157.1, forward strand.
TTAGAAGCACCAAGGACGATGTCGAGAATAGGATTGCGGAGCCTTTCGCTTCCATCTAAATCTTCAATGAAGATGAAAACACTAAGCGGAACGCCAGCTGAGCGATGGAGAAACTCTGTGAAGATGCGCATCCAGCGCTTCGTGCGCACCTTCGACTCCTTGACCGTCACGCGCACTGGTGGGAGTTGACCGCAGAACGAAGGCATGCACATAGCGCTCTCCCGCCACAGCCTACACACCCGCGTCATCACCCAGAGGTCCTTCACAGCTTTGTTGTAGTTTGAGGTGAAATCCTTTTTAGGAGGATCCAGCCAGAACATGGGAAGCAAGTAGCTGAATATTTCCTGGAGAATTTCAGGTGGGATCCCGCGCCGGACGACGGATACAATGCCCTGATGCTGTCGTACGAATTCCATGGTATTCTTGAGTTGGGCCTTCACCTCGGTCCTATTGCGAGCGTCGAGACCGCTACTATCTGTATTGGGAATTACAGAAAGACGCTCCCGAAGATCAAAGATTCTGCGCTCTGCTTCCTCGATAGCATCGAAGACGAGTAAAGATTCGGATTCAGAGGGCCGTTCGTTCGTATTCAGTAAATGGGGAACTGGAGGCTGTGGAAATTTTCTAAGCTTGGGACTTTCCGAACCGGGGACTGATAGGAGAGTAGCGTGGCGCTTCTTTGTAGGGATTCGATTTAATGTTTATCAACGGGAAACCTTCCAAGCACAGCAAGAAACAATGCACTCACTGTGTTGAGAGCTCTGAATATATGCATGTTCACGAAGTCGGGTACTTGGGGGACAACAGAAAGCGAAGGCGATGCCCTTTTGAGTAGTGGTGCCCTAGTGACCCTCTCCTTGGACGATCAGTCGATGTTCAACGTTCAACGTCAACCGTCAACGCGTCAACATTCAACATTCAACGTTCAACCGTCATGTCATGATCACACGGCGGACAAATAGGCGTCCATTCCAATTTCCGGCCGAAATACTTATGTCATGTCCTGTCACATTCTACTATTGGACTATGAACTCGGGCAGACCGGCCGATTTCCCACAGGTCCTCACCGTTGATGCTTTTGCAACGTCCAAACGTTAACAACCTCGAAAGGGCAAAAAATACGGAATGAAGAGAGAAAGATAGATTACTTCCGTACTGTAAACATGGCCATTCAGATAATTTTCAGAACAGATTTCGCACACCACAGCGCACAAGATTAACGGATACAGAGCACCTTAAAATTTTTTTTAATACAGATAGCAATCATAACATCTAAATTTGACCGGACTGGCCAAGATGACTACCGCCCGGAGTAGCAAGAGCTGTCGTCGACACCGTATCTTGGGGCTTCATGGCAGGGAAGAGGAGGACTTCCTTGATATCTGTGGGTCGTGAATAAGAACATGCAGAGAGTATGAGAGGAAATGTCGAACGCACTTGTTGAATCAGTCAAAAACATGACGAGACGGTCGATGCCGAGACCCCATCCACCAGTAGGCGCAAGGCCGTGCTCGAGGCTGAGGAATCAATGTCAGTGAACGTACATTCGCCAAGAGAGAAAAAGAAAGACATACGCATCGATAAATGTCTCGTCGATTCCTTGAGCTTCGTCATCACCCTGTTCCTTCTGCCTCACCTAAAAACACATTAGCCAAAAAAAATTTAGCCGACAAAAAAAATTGGCATACCTGCTCCTCAAAGCGCAGCCTCTGCTCGAAGGGGTCGTTCAACTCAGTGTAGGCATTGCAGAACTCCTTTCCGCACATGAAGCCCTCGAAGCGCTCGCATAATCCAGGGCGCGAACGATGCCACTTGGCGAGTGGGGACATCACTTGCGGGTGGCCGACGATGAAGGCTGGAGAGACGCATAGGGGCTCGATGAACTCGCCGACGAGCTTGTCGAGCATGCGCGCGTTGGTGCGGGGTTCACTACAGTCCACGTTGTGCTGAACGGCAAACATCAGTGCTATGTATCATACCAAAAATCACAGAGATAAGCACCTTGACACAAAGTTCACGGAGGAACTTGTTGGTTTCATCAGTGTGCAGAGTCTCGCCGGGAGGGAACTTGACACCGAGCTTCTCCTCCAAAGTGTTGATCATATCATAACGCTTCCATGGGCGCTGGAAGTCGAGGACAATTTCGCGGGCGCCTTCCTGACCCTTGTTTCCATCAGGGTGGTAGGCTATCGTCGTCTTGCCTCCAGTGAGCGCCTTGACCATACCCTCGATCATGGCCTCAGTGATATCCATCAAGTCGTTCATGTCAGCGTAGGCCATGTAGAACTCGCAGATGGTAAATTCAGGGTTATGGGTCAAGTCGATGCCTTCGTTTCTAAAGACGCGTCCGATTTCGTAGACACGGTCGAGTCCACCAACGATGAGCTCCTTGAGATACAGCTCGGGTGCGATACGCAGGTAGAGGTCGAGATCGAGGTCGTTGTGATGGGTGACGAACGGCTTGGCGGTGGCACCGCCAGCGAGAAGAGACATCATAGGAGTTTCGACTTCCATGAAACCGAGGTTGTCGAGGAATCGGCGGATGTAGTTGATGATGCGACTGCGGGTGATAAAAAGCTTGCGAGTGCTGTCGTTGAGGATAAGGTCGAGGTAGCGCTTGCGGTATCGCGTCTCCTGATCCTTGAGACCGAAATGTCCCGACGGCAGCTGGTGCAGGTTGGGCGCGAGGAGCTGCATGGTCAGCGGTGTGATGCTTAGTTCACCCTTCTTAGTGCGTGACGGCACACCAGTGACGCCGACGATGTCGCCGCGCTTGAAGTGTTCGTGTGTCGCGATGAACGAGTCGGGATCCTCCGCATCCTGCTGGGTAGCCATGATTTGAATCTTGGTACCCTCGCCGTGGAGGTCATAGAACCTGAGTTTGGCGCCAGCGGCTCGAATGTTGTGTATGCGGCCAGCAAGGCTCTCCACGACGCCGTCCACCTTGGTTCCATCGGGAATCTTGCCTTCCACTCCGTATTCCGCGACGTAGGACGTCAGCGAGCGAGTTACGTTGAACTTGTGAGGGTATGGGTTGGGGTTCTGTGTCTTCTTGAGCTCTTGAATCTGGCGGCATCGCATCTCATAGTATTGCTGGACTGCAAAGTTAGCCGGAGTAGTCGAGTTATTGCAAGTGTTCCTCACATTTGGGTTAAGGTCCTCCTCCTTGGGCCCTGCAGCTGCGGCTGCAGCTGCTGGCGCAGCGGCAGGCGCCTTGTTGGCCTTAGCCGCATCCTTCGCGCGCTGTTTTTCGCGACGCTTGAGCTCCCTTGATTAAGGCATCGATTAAGCGGGACCACCGGCATGCAGAGAAGAAAAACGAACTGCTTGGAGATCATCTCCCCCGTGACGGGGTCCTTGTGGGTACCTGCTGATGCTTCCGAGGCCATTTTTCGACAGTAAGTGAGGGTCGCAGAACCAGAATGAGTGGGTCGACAAAGTCTAGTAGTAGATTGAAGGAGAGATAACGAAATAGGAAGCCTCAGCATGCAGCAAGTTTTTTTAATGAGTCAAGCCACGATATCTGATCCAAGTCACGGGAAGTCTAATTTGGAAGTTCATTGCCACGCTATAACTCCGCCGTCCGGATGGGGCTCTGAGTCGAGCGCTTATCTTTAGGCGCCTTGGTCAGAAAATAAAATTTGGAGAAAACAAAGTTCGATTATAGTCCGACAAGAAATATACATCTCAATCTAATTATACAAGCTTAAACAAGTAAATTTTGCTTATTTCTTCCAAACACTATGCTCAAATCTACCCCTAGATCCCGCGCTAACATGAGCTTCTCTCGCGTAAGTCTCCCAATGCCCATGTATTCCACGGTCACCATAGATCTCATCCCAACCTCAATTTCAAAATACGTGAGTTGGGTGCGGCAACGTATCGAGCTCCGGGGAAAGAAGAAAATAAGAGGCAGCATCGACCAACGCGAGAAGATGTCGTCCTGGCGAAGGATGAAAAACTGGAGTTGAGGTACGTACTGCGGCACCACCCCGTAGTCGGTAGTAATCATTGACGAAAGGAGGGTAAAAATTCTGTCGTCCAGCTGGCAAACTGGTTTGTATAGCTCTAGAGTAAGATGAGTCAGTGAAGTTAAGTCTCTGCAGATTAATTCAATATCGTTCATTTCAAGGTCGACATTAAAGATATGCAATGCTGTTATAGTGCATGTCGACCTTCGAATAAAAGCAAAGGCATGAGAAAGCGGGGAACGTGTGTTGAATTCGGGTCCCACGAGCTTTATTTCCGTCAGCGACGGGCACACCATATGCGACAGAATATCACAAGAATAGCGTCCTTGTAGAACAAGACGAGTGATGTTAGAGTGCTTGAGATGTTGGGGTGAATACACTTGCGATGGGGGCGGATCTGTGTTGTAGGCATTAATAAGGTAGTACACATCCAATGGAGCAATTCCGCAAATACGGAGTTGTGATGCCCTACGAAGCAGCTCGAGGCAATTGTCAAAGCATTTAAGACCTGCCAATCGCGTGTCAGATCTAATAAGGAATAAGCCTTTAATGACACACACACCTTGATCATCGTGTCTCTTCCATATACAGTTATTAAACGCCATGACCACACGAAGACTTCGTAGCTGCCCTAAATGCAGCCCACTACTCAAAATATCTGCCAAGTTGTCATAAAACCCATGATATCTGACATCTCTCCACCGAGCACAGTATGGAGTGATAACTTGAACGAGTTTCCGAAGGTCCTCGACGCCCACTTCTTTAATCGCAACAAATAGATTGATAGACAAAGGGAGCCAAGATCCAGAGAGCCGGAGCCAATCTTCGGCGAGGCTAGGTAACGAGTTCGCGTTCGCTTGCCTAAGGCGCAGAGGAATTTGGGTCCAGAGCCGTGGCGTTGCACGCGCGATGTTCCTCCACTTCTGACAGACTGCTGACAGAATAAGCGGCGCCTCCATAGCGTACTTCCTCCTAGTTACCGACAGATCGCAACGAATGATGTCTGCAGGCAAGCTGAACTCGAATATCATTGACATGACTTCGGTGGGAACTCCGTTTGTAACTTGAAGCCCCTTCTTCGTGACGAAGTATTTTGGTACACCGGGCCACGGTCGCGGATATACCACTTCGATACGTCGCGGAATTGAGAGAAGTGCTTGAGCAACCTCGTTCTCGTCTAATATCATTTGAGCTTCAGTTTCGGAGCCATCGTGTCCCATGTCCTCCGTTATATCCTCCATCGTGGATTCGCTGAACAGGTGTCGGTAAGAAGATGGTGTGTGTTGGGGTCAAGAAGGACTCTGCTTTTATACCGAGCTCGCTTAATTGCTTCGATCGCTTGAGTGGCCACTTCATCTACGCTTAATTTGCCCTCATACTCAGGTCTATTTATAGAATTCCGCGCAAAATTGCGATTGAACTATGAGCATAAAATTGGCGCAACGACCCAGAGGATATGGCAGAAACTAGTACTTTTGTACTGTTTAGATTTTTTATCGCACTGTATATGGTCAACTGGGATATTGAGAGGTGACAGAATTTATTTGGACCCAGTCTATTAAGCAAGAGGTATTTGTATCGCGCTTAATGCTTAGCACTGACTGACCTTTATTGATTTACAAGCATGCGAGATAAAAAATTTACCTGCCTTACGGGTCGGATTTTTGGGCTCCGGATGGTGGTCCGTTTACTGGCCTGTTACCGCTCTCCTAATTGAATTTATTCGGAATATATTGTATTTTGTATTCAAAGTTATGGGTCTTCGAGCCAAGCGCTTATTCACAGGCGTCTGCAAGTAGTTTGTCAAAAAAAAATAAGAAGGAATGAATTCATTTGTAGTTTGACGGGGCTCGGTACAAGAATTGCAAATACATCCAAATACAATTCTACAAGCGCGTATTTTTCTAAGCAGAAAGCAAATTTTGCTTACCCTTACCAAATACTATGCTCATGTTTACCCCGAGACCTTGCACCCGCATCAGCCTCTCCCGTGTAAGTCTCCCAATCCCTATATCCGCCACAGTCAACCTCGAACTTAATACTACCTCAATCTCTAAGCATGTGAGTTGAGTGCGGCGACGTATTGAGCTCCGAGGAAAGAAAAATATAAGAGGCAGCAGCGACCAAATGTCGTCGTTCAGCTGACGCGCCGGTCTGTATAACTCCAGAGTCAGATGGGTCAGCATAGTCATGTCTCCGCAAATTGACGCAATATCGTCCGTGTCAAGGTCGACATTATAGATATACAAAGCCGTCAGAGTGCATGCTGACCTCCGAATAAACGTATAGACGAGAGCAAGCGGGGATTGTCTGTTGGGCTCAGGTCCCACGAGCTTAATTTCCCTCAAGGAGGGTCACACCATATGCGCTAGAATATCGTAAGAATAATATCCGTGTAGAACAAGACGAACAATATTGGAGTGCTGCAGATGTTGAGGTGAATACACGTGAAGTTGATTTGCGACAACTTGGTCTGTTGGCGAGACCGGAATCGAGGAGAAATCATGGCCGCCTGTCTTTTGGAGGCTTATATCCCACGGAGAGATTCTGCAGTTTCGAAGCTGCGGTGCCCTACGAAGCAGTTCAAGACAATCGTCGAAGCATACACAGCCTGTCAATTGCAGAGTAGACCTCGAAGGAGTAGCTTTTTAAATACACACCTAAGTTATCATATCTCCTCCATTCCTCTACTTCAAAAGCCATTGCCAGACGAAGGCTTTTTAGCTGCCCAAGATCAGCCCCATTATTCAAAATGTTGGCCAAGTTCGCATAAAAACCCCGATAGATTACGTGGCTCCACCGAGCACAGTACGGGCTGATCACTTGAACGAGTTTCTGGAGATCCTCGACGCCCACTTCCTCAATCTCAACATATACGTCGATAGACAGAGGGAGCCGAGAACCAGAGAGCCGCAGCCAATCTTCGGCGAGGCCAGGTAACGAGTGTGCATTCGCACTCCCGGGGCGCAAAGGAACATGCGTCCAGAGCTGTGGCGTCGCACGCGCGATGTCCCTCCATCTTTGACAGATTGCCGATAGAGCAAGTGGCGCGCTCAGAGCGTACTTTAATTTCGCCGTCGAAGGTACGACCGAAAGATTGTAAAGAACGGTGTCTTCAGGCATGTTGAACTTGAATATCATTGTTATGATTTCTGGGGGCACTCGCTCTGTAGGTCCTTTCTTTCCCTCGTATCCTGCTTGAGCTTGTAACGGATGAGGAGAAGCCGTTTCTAAACCTCGCGCCTTCACCTGTAGTTCCTAAACAATATCCTTCTCGTGTAATACCATTTGAGCACCAGCTTCAGACCCATCGTGTTGGATATCTTCCATTATAGTTTCGCAGACTAGGTGCCAGTAGAAAGAGATTCGACTGTGAAGTGTGTTGGGACAATAAGAAGAGTTCAAAGAGGCTTTTATACAAACGATAACTGGATTCGCGCTTGGGTCTTTTGACTGGGTGGCCACGCTTGCTTTGTCCCTGACCATACAGCTATTTTTAGAACATTGTACTCGACGCAAAACGTCGCAAAAATGATTATCGATTGAATCTACAGTACAAAATTTGCGCAATGACCCAGAGGATTTACGAGTTGCGTAATACTTAATTTTATGTATTGTAACACACACTATGTTTATGCAGCCTGATCCTGACTCCTCTTCCGACTCCTCTGCTTTCCCAATTTTCTTTCCCTTGTTTTACGTACGATTTCTTGTAGGATGATCGATTCTTCTGTTGTAGTCGCTGCCGGGAGGCCGACCACGATCAGATGTCAGTCATGCTTAAAACAGCCACCTGTCTCGGAATGTTGTCTCCGTTTGACTGAATCCTCCATCTATTATGAGCTTTTCGAAGAACATAGACATGCTCGAGCTACCTCCCGAATTGGAATACGATATCCTCAAGCTAGTTGTCGACACGACACCGGGGCAGGCTTTTAAACTTTGCATGGTGTCAAGATATGTGCAGGAATGGTACGTATCAATAAATATTTGTGAATGAAGCTTCAAATAGCAAATGTCCGCATGTTTTTTTAGGATGGAAGCTATCATGTACAAAACGGTTCTTCTGAACTGGCCTGGAGCCAAGGCTGAACTCTTCATGAGGACTTTCGATACCCGCCCAGCATGTTTCTTCGCCGAGAAGGTTAAACATCTGATTATAAAGGGGAAAGCACCGGATGACGTCAGTTTCTTCAGTCAAACAGTCAAGGTCATCGAAGCGTGTGCAGGAGCGAACGACATTACCTGCTGGCTTCTCCCAAACAGTTCCAACGGAGTCAACCTTGTGCATGCCATCTCCAGACCGAACTTGAATCGCCTTTCCATCACGTTCGATGCGCTGTCCAACATCGATGGATCGGGAGAGCGCATGAAGTTCACCCCCGAAATGTTCCCTCACCTTACCCATCTCGAGATCGCCTATCCCAATTACAACATCCTAGACGCCCATTCCGGAGTCGATATCGATTGGCCCAGCATCGCCACACTCCCCTCTTTGAGCCATCTTGTTGTAGGAGAGCTTTATGGTCGGGACAATGCCACCTTCGCAGCGTCGATGCGACACATACTCGACAACTGTCCCAATCTCAAGATCCTTATACTTGTTGCAGATAGTTTACATCTCAGAGCAGCACTCGTTGCATGCGGGGTATGCGAATTTGCTAAGGTCATGTTGTTTGGCCTCAATCAATCATTGCTACCAGGGTATTGGGAGGGTATAATGCGAGGCCAACCGGGATATTGGGAGATAGCAGATTGTTATTTAGATCCCAGTCTAAGCAAGAGGTACGTTCTATTTTGTATCTGCGATGCGCATAATGCAATGCGCTGAACTTTAATGATCTACAAGCATGAGAGATGAAAAAGTGCGCTGCCTTATGCGTTGGATTTCTCGGCTCCGGATGGTGTTCCGTTGGCGGGCTTGTTGCCGCCCACTTTAAATCCATTTGGAATGCACCTTACATATTTTGATTTAAAGCTCTCATGTATATTGCATCGCAAAACGAGTCTACAAGAATAAGCATTAAGTATCAAAAAATACGAGGGACATAGAAAGAGATATATAAAAATCGTACAAGCGAGGTTCAAAGCTAAAATTCCTCAGCACATCGGCAATCGCAATCTGACACAGGACAAATGTCATGCCTCCGCCCTGGCTCTTCGCCCTCGAACCATTCAAGGATATGTGCTGCATGTCCTCCATGACGGCAGGTCTGGCAAATGACGATGGCGTCATCAAAGGTGTCTAAACCGAAAAAGAAGTCAGCTAAGAGGCGAATCCACCTTAGCAGTATCTGTACGGACCTCGATGATGCGTATACCCCAGATCCACTTCCCGAGCAGCGTCGTGCACAATCGAAAGAGTCAGCAAGCATACAGAACATCTTGGAAGCTCGCGATTGCAGTTCTCGCACGCCGTCGGCTACAATCACGCCCAGATGTCAGTGGTCCTGCCATTATAGGAGAACAAACCAGCGCGACGCAACATACCCTCCATTTTTGCTGCGTTGACAGCAAAGCACCAATATTTCGTACAGGCTTGCTGCAATAATGACACCGAATCAGGATCTGTCGCGGAGCCCATTCCTCAGGGAGCATATCGCCTGTATGCATCCCACCCTGCAGCAGCTGGCCCCTCTCAATATCGAAACCGACCCGTAAATGATGAAGCTTGAACCCGTCCAAAAGGTCACGATACGCCTCGAGCCACCGCTCCGCCCTGCGATCCTTGAACTTCTGGGGGCACACGTAGGAGCTGAGAATAGCCGCCGTCTGGATGTCGCCCGTGCGGTCTACATACGCCTGTATGATGTCCATCCCTGTGTGCGTCAGGCCTGTGACCATGATCGCATCGATGCCGCCCTCAACACAAGCGCGCTTGACCGAGCGTTGGAGGTAGGAAGTGAGTGTTTTGTCATCTAAGAAGAGAAAGGCGATGATCAGGCGTTCCTTGAAAGGAATAAGCTCCTCGTCGAGAACTTCGCCCCAGTCGCCCATAGCGAGGTGCGTTAGCATTACTCGGAAATATGGGTCATGAAGCCGGTTGATGAGTCGGCTGTAATGGTCACGGAGGTCACTACCTCTCTGAGATCCTGAATGGCCTGGAGAGGGTGCAAGAGCCATGATGGTCCCCGACATCATTTGGTGCGTTTCATCTGACATGCATGTCAATTTACGAACGCAGTTCGAATGTGCATTGACCCTTACCATCGCTTTTCATAAGCATATCCGCAGCCTTACCAAATTGGCCTGTGAAGACAAGCCAGCACGCAACCTTGGAGATCTTGCCGTCTCTTTCCCATCTACAACTAGTTTAAAAAAGTTCTCAATCGTCAGATTATAGAAGACCACCGACTTTTTGATGTTCGCAGTAATTTCCTCTTCCCTCAGACTCCATCCGCAAACCGTCAACGCCACCTGCCTTGCGACCAACTTATTCGTAGGTACGGGCGACTTCCAACTCCATCGATCTATACCTCTCCTGTTCGCCAAGTCCGCCAGCGCGGCAGACCAATTGTCCTGCAAGTCGTCTACAGGCGAGTGGCTCCGCCGAGAAGAACGGCCATAATTCCCACCGCCAGTGCTGCCGCTGCGTGAGTGGTGGACATTAGGCACGGGAAGGTCGAGAAGGAGAGAGCGCTGAAGGGCGAGTGGGGTGTCATCAGAGAGGTTTCCAGGGGCGGTGCCGTCGATGGGCGCAAACCCTTCCCAGATGCCGAGTAGACCGTGATAGGAAAAGTCAAAGCCATTCAGGCGGGGCGTTGGGACGCAGAGAATCTCTTGTGAATCTGTTGAATAAATTTTAGCTCGAATTTTTAGGGTAAATATAGGACTATCTTACTCTGGATCCAAGACCAAAGGTCGGACAAAATCTGCGCAGTACTATCAGAAGACACATCGTGCGTAACGCTGACATTGAGATGAGGCTACAAGTCGCGTTAGTCTCAAAACTATACCCAATAACATCCAACCCTACCTGGCTGAGCCCATAACCAGCTTTTGCTCGCCGTCTCATGATCATCGAGATATCTTCTTGCACAACTCGTACGATGCCGCGCTTTTTAGCCTCCTTCGCTTTCTGCGGCGGTCGATCAATGGTCCGTCGCTCGACCGGAGGTACAGCCGTTTGTTGCGCCGGAGGCGACGCCTTGACAGGTTCGTCTGCGGGTGTCATATCGGCTCGCGATAGAGATCTTCTCTGCAATGCATTAGGCTCACCGCGCTCGCTGCTCCGGTACTTGCGCACAGACGCAGGACTATAGGTCCGCGTCTTCCCGGGCCTCGAAGCGGATAAGCCCATAGGTCTGCCAGAAAGCATCGGAAAGCCGTCGTCGTCGCCTCGCCCGAACAAGGATGGCACGCCGCTGAGCGGTGGGGGTATTCGAGAGCCTACCACGCTGTCCCCTCGACCTCGCACCCGGGATCCCTCGCGAGAGGGCCCCGACCTCGAACGTGATCCTCTTGTTCGCTCTCGGCTCGTTCGATATTTAAACGGTGCTGCAGATCCCAATTGTTGTGCGAGTTCTGCTTCGAATTCATCCTCTGTATCAGAGCCTTTGTAGCCGTCGATAGTTTTGAGGCCTTGCCCTGCGCCTAATGTGAGACCGCCTTTGGAACTCCAAGCTAGTTGCTTGGAGGTATCGTATATGGCGTACAGTTCTAGGTCGCCATCTTTGCTGACGACCATGACTTTGGAGGTGAGTGATGGCGGTGATTTCGGCTTCGGCACAAGAGCGAATGAAGCCAATGGGCGGTGGAAATACTTCGCTGCGATGACGTTGAGAAAAATCGAATATGAAATTTTGATTCATTACTTACTCCTTCGAGTGTCGGCAACGACGAATGAACGATGCGTAGAATTGTCGAGCGTTTCGCGTGGTGATGGGGTTTGTTGAGTTCCTCCGGTAGGCCAGGGCAAATTCGCGGCCCACGACCGCTTAGTCGCCCTTATTGAATCCCGTGAGCGACTTGTCTCCCCATCCGATGAACCACCTCCCGTTACGCTCCCTTCAACAGTGACAGCCCTCGACTCCGCCAAATCCCAGAAACGCACGTAACTCGAATCTTTCTCCAACGTCGCCACACACCCTCGCCGTGTACTTGAGAACTCAATGTGCACAAACGACGAGCCTGATTTGATTCGAGCGCCGTCGGCGATAGCGTCGCGTTCGGTGAATGACAATATGGGGTGAGTCAGGCGGCGGGCGTCCCATATCGTTACCGTCGAATCCCCGAAAGTGGCAACGCGGTGTGGGTCGAATGGATCTGTAGCTATCCCATTCACTTTGGAGGAAACATTCACGACAGGAATTGCTGCTGAACGAAGATCGAAAAGGCGCAACCAGCGGTGGGATAATCCTGCTAGGATTAAGTTCGTCGACGAAGGAAGGAACGCTAGAGAAGATACTAGCTCTGCGGGTGCATGCTGTTGGAGTAATCTTGAGTCGAACCTCGTTTGCGTCTCTAAACGTGGAAGAAGAGGTTGTGGTCGAGGTTGGGGAGTGGTGATAGTGTCAGGATCGGTGGGATTGCTTATTGGAAGCGTCAAAGATGGCGTAACCGTGCTGATATCCCAGATCATAAGACTGGAGTCCCCGCGAACTTTGTCGAGACCCACTGCGAGGTAATTAGGGTCGACATTGTTGAAAGTGACTACATTGCATGACCGTGCGCTGCGAATGGGGAGGGTAACCGAAGGTCCACTGGAAAGAACATTCTTCTTCTGCGCTTGTTTGCCCGCTTCAAGGCGTATGAGATCGACCTTTCCCGTACTCAATCCTATCGCCATTAAATCGTCGAAAGCTGGATCGGGAGACCATGCAAAGCACTGAATTACACATTAAGACGACTCAACTTATCAGAATGAAATGGTTCACTCACCTTCATGAAATGGAGATCGTGCTGAGATGTGACGTGCCTAATCTCTGGATATTCCTCCGCCCACTCGTAAAGCATAATCTGTGAGCCTCCTCCAACTACGAACTTGTTGTCATGTCGAGGATGCCATAGGAGGCGTTTTTCGATTTGAACCATATTCAGAGCTTCGTAGAAAGCTTACAAGCGTTAACTCAATATTTAGTTGTCATGTCAAAGATTCTGGGATTCGAATGAGATATAGAAAGATCAGGATGAGAGCAAAGAAATGGTGGTAATCGTAAGAAGGTAAGAAGGTAATCGCGACAATACGGACACGGTCCGCGCGTGTCGGAATATAAAGCGGAGTTCGAACAGTATTTCACCTGTGACCTGAGTGGATAGATCATAGCGATCAGTTCCTTCAAAAAGTTCTATGTAATTCAAGTAGGAAAACAATGTCTACAACATGCAGTAGCAATTAATCTGGCGGCCATTCTTACAAGCTATGTTCGCTTCTTGAACGACACTATTTCCGGAGGCCGAGGATTGGAAAAGAGGAATTATAAGGGACTGGAGCCTAAAAATTAAAGGGGTACCATTAAGGAAGAAAAAAATAGAGAATACAATAGCTAGAAGGATTATACCACTCCGTCTAATAAGATCATCAACGCAAAATTCAAATCGAAGAGTCTCCGGTGGGTAGATGATCTTGCGTCTGTTTCGAATGATGATCAATATCGATGAGTCTTCTGCTCTCGATGTGATGCGCACGTACCAAACACTTCCGTAGACCAGCGGTTGCGTCTGCCAACATCCAAAACTCCGGACCTCCTTTCCTCACCCCATCCCAGTATTCAGCCAAATTCAGGGGCGCATTGAATTCTGGAATCACCACCACCCTCTCATCGCTGACCACCCCTGACCTGGCGAGTTCATCAACGAATGCATTACAACGTGTAATGATGACAAGCCTCGTGAGGTTAGGGCATCGGTCAAGCAACACTCCAAGCGGTTCGACGAAGGCAAAGTGCGCGCTGAAAAGCTCTCCCAACGCGAGATGCGTCAATGACGGAAGTGCCGCGAGGCTATCCCAATGGATTTGAGGAGCTCCGTTGATGTTCTGGGGATTGACAATTTCGAGATGCGTGAGTTTGGGGAATAAGGCTGGGGTGAACTCCGTCGAGAACGGGGATAGGCCCCACAGAGTTTCGAGAGGAATCGAAAGGCGGCGAAGGTTCTGAGTTGGAAGTTGGCTCAGTAGACTATCCTTCAATGCGTGTGGGTAAACCCAGCATGTCACTTCAACAGCGCCAGTGCATGCTGTGAGGAGTCGGCGGGCATCATGTATCGTAATGACACCAGTTGTATACAGCCGCCTAACGTTCTTCGCGAAGAAACTGGGCGGCCGAGAGTTGAACGTCCGCATGAAGAGCTCTGTTGTGATTAAAGGTAGCTCCAGGACGACAGTCTCGTATATGATGGATTCCATCCTACGAAAGATTCATCATCTCGAAAAGATCAAATATTCAAGAACGCACCATGGTTGGACGTATTTCGACAACGTGCATAGCTTGCTGGCGTGTCCAGGAAATGCACGAGCAGCAAGCTCGAAGATATCGTGCTCCAATTCGTATGGCAGAACCACTTGAAGACGTTCTTTCTCCAGTTCGGGCATGGTGTTCAAGAGGAAAGCTTGACCTGAGCTCCGTGTTTCGTGTTGATATAAATCGTGTCGGACGATTCATTGGAGCATTGACCCGTCCCGAACGGCTTGTTCATAGACAATTCGATTGACCCTGCACGCCTCGACACTGACACGTCGTCGTAACTTCGCGGGCTGGATCCATTTCTGTTGAGGAAGAAGGAGCATAATTATGTGCTGAGGACTCGACAGAAACTGGCGCCCATGTTAGTCCAGCAAAGCGGAGAATGCAAGGAGGATGATGCATCGATGATGAACGGTAGAAGCAAAAATAGCGGCGGGCGGGCCAGGATCACGACTTCCGAACGGTTCGAGTCTGGCCTCCTTAAAAATATACGAATGATGCATGCTTTGTAAGTCATGAATGCTAACCGTGTTGCGAGCTAAATCCCTTTTTGCTTCCTTTTCAAGACCTCTTTATATGGGTGCTCATATGGATGCTCTGACCTTTTCTATTCCGTTAGGTTTTTTCTTCTTCATTGGCAATATGTGTATAGCCATGTGTCCGATGCTCGTCCTCAATCCGAGCTCAAACGTCTTGTCCAGGTCCAACATCGACGTCAACGTCAACGTTCAACAATTCGGAAGAATCCGCAGAAAACATAACTCGCGCGCCTTGTTCAAGAGCATTCATGCTCTTGACGCTGAAGAATGTGTCAAATAGAATAATGGCGGCCTCGTCTTATATCTCAACATGCAATTCAATTTGAACCCCCTGCTGCGCTCGCCCTATTCTCTTCCGAATCGTTACGTCGTCGCTGTCTAAATTTGGCTTCTAATCATGCGATTAATTGCGTCCATTATCACGGCACTTCTTCCTTTTCTCTCTTTCGTTAATGCAAACAGAATATTCACCATCGAAAATCATTGCCCTTCCACTATCAAGGTTTTCTCAGGAGGACAGCTGCGAGGTTCCATTGCACCAAGACGGTCGATATCCAAGACGTTTCCCGATGATTGGTCCGGGTTCATCTATACCGACGCCAACGGCGGAAGTGCGAAGGGGTCTAAAAGTACAAAGGCCGGATTCTTTGGCGAGGTATGTTTTCCAACGTGATGCTCAGGCTAAATCTGCCGAGGTATTCACTGGAATTTCCGTCTCGCAGACCGACTATTACTACATTGTAAAGGATCGTAAAGGCTTCAACGCAGGAGTCAGCGTTGTTCCTAAAGCCACACCTGTGCGTTCTCAAATCCGTCTGCTTACGCTCGCGTTGCTTATTTTATCCTTCACACATAGACTGGTGCATTCTGTGGTCCAGCAGAATGTAATTCGTCAACTTGTAGCGGAGGTTTCGGTAGCACTCCCACTCGATTTCCTGGTCCTGAAAACACTGCACCTGTGGCCCCTCTATTTGCTTGTCCCGGGCGCCGAATTGGATATACCGTAACGTATGGCCTTTTTAGGCGTCGTTAATCCTGCCTTCTCACTTCTTATACCCCTAGATTCTGCCCATCTGGGACTTTCCCAATCCCCAAGAACGCGGTTTCGCTTCGTCCCAACGGCGATGATCTCAAGTGTGTGAACGTCCACGGCGACAATTTCACAGAAGGATCCAGTATTGAAGTGTATGTCCTTTCAAAAATTTCCTTCTGTTTATTGACGACGTCGACTTTTCGCAACGCAGAGCCGATTGCAAGGACACGCCTTCCCAGAAGTGGATTCTCAAGCGCGGTCAAACTACAATCCAACTGGGCGGAACACCTTTCTGTTTGGACGCCGGTTCTAGTGAGTGTTGACAATCGCACATATACGGTCGATTATCTTATCATTCACCGAACAACCATTCCACATAGAACCCGAAAACCCTTCCGGCATCCGACTCTCGGCATGTACTAAGGGCTCTTCATCACAGACGTGGAAGTATGATGAGGACGACGAGATATCCTTGGACGGAACAAGTACGATTATCTTTACCATCATTACGACAATTTCTGACTTTCCGTGTCAACGAATTATTAGACCTGTGCCTCGATTTAACCAATGGGAGCGTCGATAATGGGAACCAATTGCAGACGAACCCCTGCAATTACCAGAACAAAAACCAGCTCTGGAAGATCAATTTACGACGCTCGCCATAGTTTTTGTAGTGAAAAATTCTCTTTCTTTCTGTCTATTCGCATTGCTTTTATCCTTACTTTCTTAGATACATATAAATGTAGATTGTTTTTTAGATGTAAAATCAATGTCAATTTCATTTCGGTCGTCAAGGATTTAAGCATCATAATCTGAAAATTATCGTGGATATATTACAACGGGTAAAAATAAGCATATTTTCCTCCTAAGATGTGTATTCCGAAATCAAGGCCTTTGCTGCATCGGAACGAGGGGTGATTGAGCACTTAAAATCCAGAGACTCGCTGAACACGATTTCAGTATGCGTCTCCATAATCAGAGATGCATAGACTTACCGAACAATATCCGAGTTGAACTTGATATCGGGGATGATTTCCTTACCGTTCGCATCCTTAGCGGGACGAATGTCGAAGGTCGAGAGAATGCGCGCCATAGAGATGAGGAGCATGCTGTCGGCGTAGTGCATCCCCGCACATATCCTATAGGTCGTTATCGAGTTTGTCAATACCGTTGAACACTGAGAAAAAATACGATATATAAATACCTGCGGCCAAATCCGAATGCAAACGACTCCGTATCCAGAGGAAGATCTTTAGGGTCATGGGGGATGCTCTTGTCAAACATCGGGAGGTAACGATTTGGGTCGAATTTTTCGGGATTTGGGAAAAGAGAAGGATCGCGAGTCACAGCCCTTGATAGCGATGAACCAATGTTTCATCAGACATCCAATATTTTAAACGGGGAAAAATGTGAAAATACCACGTGTTGGCCATCACAACCGTTCCGGCGGGAATTACAGCGCCTGTGAACCATGAGATGCGCCACAATTTCCATTTTGGTCTTTCTTACCTTTGTACACATCATCCTTGATCAGTCGATGAGGCAAAGCTGTGCATCAATCAGAAATAGTCCCGAAGCATCCATGTAAATGTAGAACTCACCCAACGGAGACACAGGCTGCCATCTCATGAGCTCCTTCATAGTAGCGCTGAGATAAGGCAGGTTGTCGCGGTCAGCGACGACAGGGAGACGGTCTGGACCAATAACGGAATCAAGCTCCTCTTGGCATCGTTTCTGAATATCCGGGTGGAGGACCATAGCCAGGAAGAAAGCGTGTACGGAAGCAACGCTCTAATAGGTCATAAGTATAGGGATTTAAACGGTATTGTACCATAACTTGCCGTATCAGCACCCGCTAATGCGAACAAGATCAATAAACAAGCAATTCAAAAAATTTACTGTGATTTTCGTACCAGAGAGCATGGTTCCGGCACACCACTTGACGATATCCTCGTCCTCTTTCTTATCCAGGTTGATTGACGTGAAGGAAGTCTCGTTTGTTCCCGCTTCCTGTAAAAGTCGTTCGGTAAATTCAACATGATTACCGATAATTGAATCTTTGATATTTACCATGGCCTTTTTTGTGATGTTAAAAGGAATGTTTACCATCTCGACGGCGAGACCTTTACCCTCCTCTGCGAATTTCTTCCACCCAGCTCCCGGGAACCATTTCGGGACGTGCACCACTAACATACCCAGAATCAGCGCCATTCAGCAGAAAAGAAACCAAGGGGGAAAGACTCACAAGCTGGGAAGAAATCGACAAGGAAGTTGCCCGGCTGAGCGGCGAATGTAGCCATCGACATGGCCTTCTCAGCGGTAGTGATGATCTGATAATTCAAAATAAGAATGGAGCCCACGAGATGTCAAGATCGTACAGACTCACGGGATCATCGGCGCCTTTAACGTCAATGCCATAAAAGTTGTAAAGAAGACTCCTTCCAGCAGCGCTAATCCGGGTAAAACATGTCATAGTAAGTACCCATAAATAGTATCTGCTCAGAGCACCTTATTTAAACACTCACAGACGGAAGTTCTCCATGAAGTGCTCCGGGTCTTTCACCAGCGACCCAAGGTAACGTGCGACCTCTTTCTCTTGGACAGGATGGAACTGTTTCGCTGCGTCCTTGCGCATCGCTGCTGTCGTCAATCTGCGGAAACGACGCCACCTGTCGTTATAAGGGGCCATGACCACGGCCTGGCTCCAACCCATACTGTTAAACGAATGCATTTAGCGCCCAGAAAGAGCAAAATCCGGAGAGTAAGACAAAATAATGAACTCACAGGATGTTTGCCATGACACCAACCGGGCGATCAGAGTAAATGTCGGAGCGCTTCTCGAGAATATCCACAATTGAGTTGTACGAGTTGAGAATGACGAGAGGGCTCCCCATGATTTCGAGGTACATGGCATCGCCTGAGCATAATAATGACTAAATGAGAACGCATTTCGAACTTGAATAGGGTAGGGTGTAGTCATATACCGTATTTCTCTCCCCATTTCTTATACGTGACCCACGCCTCAGACTCTGGCATCTGGAGGAGGTTACCGATGAGTGGAAGTCGGGGAGGGCCAGGAAGGTACTTGGGCCGCTTGCTCCATGACACAGCAAGCTTCAGAATAACCAGACCGATGAGGGCGGTGAGCAAGAGGAAGACATTGTCTTGGGTGAGCATATTGGGGTCCTCTAGAGTGATAATACCACTAAGAGGAAAGGGGGGGTAGAGAACGCATAGTACCTCGGTCAACTATATAACTTGTGCAGTCGGTAACTTTAGATGACTGAAGGGGATTAACATTTAGCGTATTATATTGGGGATCCGAGAAGATGGGACAACGGTCCCTGATTGTCTACAACTTATTACTGCACTCCGGAGCCTTGAATTCTGTGTTACGAACACAGAGGAGAATCTAGGCCGCTGAGTATTTCACTTCCAATTGATTTGTCAAAATCAAACGACACCAGTTACATACTTCGAATGATCAAGGAATGGATGCATCTGGAAATTGTTTTCACTCAGGTTTGCGAGGGAACTAAATTTGCACATGGAGCCGACGGTAGTAGGAATCTTATGAGGGGTTTCATCAAAGTGCTCCGGCCGTGATTCAAATATTATGGCCATGTAGGGCCCAACTGTAGAGAAAAAGAAGTCCCCAATGATTAACCTGCACAGAAATGACTGGCCAAAATGGAGCCAGGTGGTACATTCGGCTGAGAGAAACGAATCGGTGTTCCTATATTTGGAAACCATATTACTGAGTCGGAAAGAGCTACAAAATGAACAGAAAACAATTGATCGTGCTCTACGTGCGTCACTTTGTACACCACCTTTTGAAAGAGCAAAAACTTTGCAGATAGGAGCTTCTCTGGTTTTATCTGAATATGCAAATTCGAGCTCATTGGACTTCAGTAAGAATACTATTGGACTTGAGTAAAAAAAACGTCAAATGTGATCGCCGTGATGGGTAATCTCGTGGTGCTAATGGTATCTTGGAATAGATGGCTTTGACTGCACAGATGTTTCTAAACCAATTTTTCTGGGGTCTTCTTACGCGGATCCTTGAATACCGTCAATCATTTGACTCGCGACAATTCTCAGTTCTGACCCAAGGTAACGGAGAGTCGAGACACTAGCAAGCTTATATTAGACTCGCTATTTCTGTAAACAGATTGTATACATATAAAATATCTGAGCGAAGCTGAATGCATTGACCGTCGTCCGTTCCTGTTTGACTGTGTATGATAATGTGTGGGTTCATCGATCCAGCTACATCAATACCCGCTGCGCACATTTTTCGTATATGAAACATCTCCCCCAAAAGCCAAATATTGCTTTTTCTACTGCGGTACCGGTCCAAGCAACCGAAAAAAATGCTGTCTTTATCACCATTCTGCAGAATCGAAGACCAAATCATTTAATGCCTAAAATCGCGACAATTATTTTCTCATCACTCGTTATTTTGATATACGCTGACTAGAATCATAATCAGATAACGACCAAAACTTGGAGAAGTACAAGATACTCCTGAACGTTTTGTGTTTGAATTCTCTTCAGAAGACAACGCTCAAACAAGGTTGGGGAAACATTAACTTATTGTCGAGTTGGATTCTGACTTTCTATTTATAGACGCTTATCTTCCCGTATTGCTTCCGCAAGCCTTCCTCATTGACATCTCAGTAAGAGAGCTCTCAATTTTGAAATCTCCGCCCGAATTAGCTTGGACATGGCGAAATATTCACTGGGTTTTAGCGTCCATGCTCCCCCCGCCGTTTCTGGTGACATATCATCCCCATTTGTGAGTCTAGGGGGTGAATCAGATGATCGTGCTACTTCTCCGCTAACCACCAAACCTCAGGCCTCAGGCTCCCTGAACTTTCGATTGTACACGCGGCGCCGACAGTGGCTCCTACTCATGTGCCACTAGTAAGTCCTACTCGCCGTACTCGGTTACTACGTACCCGGGGTTTCCCCATACAAAATCATAAGATTGACCTCAAGAACGCAAAGGTACATTCATACATCTCACTACCCTTATGATCAGATACTCCACATTTACTTTACTGCTCTTCGTTCAATAGTCAACCTAGGACATAGCTAATTACTATGGATCCTCTGTCTGGCCGATCACACTACCCACAGCCGGAAGGACCACTGCGCGGTCACCACACTATCAACCCAAGACGACGGCTTGCGCCGTTGCTCAAGCCACCCAACCTTATTCCACTCCCAAATCCACTCCCTGCGAGCCTCAACCGAACTGAATCCTTTACATCGACACACTCACTCTCAGTCCATGTCGTTCCCGCAGCCTTTCCGCGCGCATGGGGGCCTACTGACCGCATCGTAATACCAACTCCGGATAGCTTTCCGGCAGGCAAAGAGGGCAAGGCTCAGAGAGTGCAGTGGATGAAAGATACGGCGGAGAGGATACTCTGGGAGAAGAGCGAGGCAGAGAAAGTGTTCCCTGACCTCAAGGCAGGGATCCAGGTGACGGAGGAGGGCATATGGGATGCTGTGTTGAGGATTCGGAGGAATACGCCAGCGCCCAAGGGGACGGGTATCACGCTGATGACCCTGCATCCAATCGGGTTTCACAAAGAGGTGAGTGGTTGATGAATGTTTTTATGGTGTTTGTGGTCGCTGAACCCGACGCTAGCTTTGGGAGCCGGCCTTGAAGCATCTCATTGAGCTCACAGAGCGTCCAGGGTCTCCCATTAACATCGATGAGATATGGGCCATTGATGCTGTCAACCATGGAGACTCGGCGCTGGTGAACGGAGTCCACATTCCAAAATTACGTGCGTCGTTTAACCACTTCCTTCTCGACCACATTCGCTTACTTTGAATAAATCAGCCGACAGATCAGATTATGGCCGCGACCTTGCGAACTTGCTCATTCACCATCTACCAGAAGGGCGCGATGCGTTTGGGAAAGACCTCCCGCGCGTGCTCGCACGCGTACCCGAATCACTCGCTGCCGCACGCATCGCAAATGGATTTACCGACCGCTACGTTGTTGCCATTGGACACTCACTAGGCGGTGATGGAACGTAAGTGCTTCCTGTCTTTGCGAGCAAGTATCTAACGCAAAGCTTTAGTGTTATGTGCGGCATCAACTACCCACGCCTATTTTCTGCAATCGTACCTGTCGAAACGACCATTTTCCCTCCAGTAAACAACCGCACGGAGAAGAAAGTCAAGATGATCGTAGCCGCGCTAAGCAGGCGCTCGTCGTGGCCCTCTAGGTTCGTCGATTTAACTGCTTGACTTCCCATAACCAACGAATACATTCAGAGAAGAAGCGAAGAAGGCATTCCTCCGCGCACCGCTCTTCCAAGCCTTCGATCCCGCCGTTCTTGACGCGTATGTCGCGCATGGGCTATACGACGACCCCGTCACTGGTGAGGTACGCCTGAAGTGTCCCCCGGCGTGCGAAGGGAGCGAGTATACCGAGGTGCGCACGATGATGGAGGCGTATGAGCTACTGCCCACGCTGGACCCTGCGGTGGAGCTGCGATGGATGCTTGGAGGGAGAGATGATGCGAGTATGCTGTGAGTGATTGTACGTTGGCGGTTTCTGGATTGTACTCAATTGTTTGTCTACCGTAGCGTTGGGGGAAGGCATATATCGCAAGCAGTGGTATGGCGCCGTCCGGAAAACGCGTCGAATGTAATGATTCCTGGTGCGGGGCATCTCGTAAGTTGCTTACTATCACATCCTGCCTATACTCCTGACATCTTCCAAACCTTTAGTGCGTACAAGAGAAACCTAGAGAATTCGGTATGTGTTCTATCTGTTCATTGAATGTAAGCAAGGGCTAACGTTTTTACATTTCGTGTGGTAGCGGAGGACATGGCCCTCTTTTTGACACACAAGTTCTCAACGTTGATGACCACCAGCTCACCGAGCGCTGGGACAACGAATATAAGGAATTCGGTTTCGGTGCAAATGCATGCGCATGCGAGGTTGTAAAGACTAATTTCAATTATGTTTTAGACCGTGGATGTTTCTCGAAGGACCTCTGTATTTTTAGCTGTTGGCAATGTATAACTTTCCGCTTCAAAATCTTTGCTCTCAGGGATAAGGGCATCACAGCAGTGCTAGAGAATATTTCTGTGACAGAGCATCCGAGAAACAGCGTATGTATGATCTGATGTAAACCTTATTGGATACAGAAGATGTCGCTAATTCAATAAGATTACATCCTAGTTCGATTATTCAAGCAAGTTCAACCACTTCTTGCCACCAATTAGACACACTCTCTGTTGTCCAGCCACCCTCGCCGACCTGTTTTTCATGCTCAACCAAGGCTTCCTGGAAGAGTGAAGTACTCTGCTTTCCAGCTCTATTGTATCTACCTCTGGTATTTGCAAGCCCAGGTGTTTGAGCATCAATTCCAGAACGCTGACGGTGAAAGTATACTCGACGGGGCTCAGTTCCTTCGTCATTCTCGCTGCACTTTTTGCCTTTGGGTCTGCGACCTTCGTAATCCGGGTCCCCTTTCTCGTGATCAGGCTCACTTGGGTCACTGTCATTTCTATCATTGTCATCGTGTGAAGTGGGAGCTTTGTCTGATTTCGATCCTTTATACGACTTCGAATCTTCATAATTCTTTGGCAGTTCTGATGTCCAAGCTGTATATATCCGAAAAATAGATCGAATACGAGCCGAATATTGACCCTGATAGTCAGAAAACAGATCGGCATTGGAGGTCATTTTACGGCCAAATTCAAGGATTGCAAATCTGGGATGAAGATGGGATAGAAGATCTGGGAAATTGTCGTAGGGATGAACATAGGATGTGAAACTGTTCTCATTCGGCTCGTGTGCATCATCTTGACGAGTGATACCGAACAGATGCATATTCTGTATAGGAAATAGACGGTAGGCGTAGACAGCATTCTATGAAGTAAAAATCTGAAATTTGTTTCAACACTCGATAAATATTGCAAGGACGCACTGGGATCTGAGGAAATGTTGATCGTGAAGCGTACGTCATGATTGGAGATGTGATGAGAGCAGCCTCATACTGGACAACAATATCCATTGGTGGCAACAAAGCCCAGTCGTCTATATCATGAAGGCGATGCAAAGATGCCCCCACTGTCATCGATAGAGTGAATGGTCACACAAAAAGTCCAAATCACTGATACGTACGACATATCGTATTATAGCGACTATTAAGATTGAGCGACTTGTATTGCATGTGCCAGTACCATTCAATGCGGCTCATCTAAGGTGCAGAATCATAGATTATGAGAATTGATGCAGCAAAGAGTAGGTGGACTTACATGTGAATGGTTTTTGGAAACTCGTCTCCCAACGATATGGCATAGTTCAACACCCCGTTCCTTTGGGCAATTTTCGAGAAGGCAGCGCGGTCCGTCGGGCGCCACTTTCTCGATGCGTTTCTGCAATGCGTAAGACCTGAGACGAGAATGGTGATTGTCGCGTGAGTCCAGCCTACTTAGCATTTTGGGAGACACGATGATGATGGAAGACGAAAAGCATAAAGGAAATGAGCCGGCAACTCGTTCCTCTAATAATTTCCCACAACGATAGCAGGGTCAAAGTCAAGTGTTGGAGCAGCTTGTCCTCGGCATGCCATGGGAGTTGAATTCGTTATTTTTTCGTGGTGGCAATGGGAAAAACCGATTAATAAGAGGGGCAAATTAGCGCGGGTGTATACGACGATGCCGCAATCTGACTGCGAAGAGTCAGGATGAACAACCTCAACAAATATCGTTCTGCTAATTTATCTCGCCAAACTTATGTAAGGTACATTCCGAGGCATGTCCTAAATAGAGAATCGGCGACCTCGAATGACTTGTCGTCGAAGATATGTGTCTACACTATTCACGAGAATCTGCTCGACGAGGCAGGGTCCCTTCGTCATTGCTCTCGTTGACATTTCACTATCAGATGCACTCTGCTGTCACTGGAATGATAGTGACTATCATCTGGTTTATACGAACCTGAGGCTTTGACGGCCTTTCGCGGCGGTGTCACGTACTGCGATCTGGAGAAACGTTGACCGTTTGGCGAGGGGGGTCGAGTCAAGAGATAAGGGTACGAGGGTATTGACATATTGATCCACAATATCTACCGGAGGTAACAAAGCCCATTTATCCTTGTCAAGAAGACAATGCAGAGATGATCCTACTATAGACACAGTGAGGATTTATTGCAGAGAGTATAAAACGTCAACACACACGACATATCACATTATAACGACTATCAACATTCAACGTCCCTTTTTTCATATTCAACCAGTGCCATTCGACGGCATTTATCTGCGATAAGTGAGAAAATGTGACAATTTCAGAACACAAGAGCACTTGCAAGTTTCTCATCCTTAGAAAGACGTCTCGAAACAATATGGGCAAATTCCACAGCGCGTTCCTCTGGGCAATTTTCAACCAGGCAGCGAAGCCCGTTGGGCGCCACCTTCTCAACACGTTTGCGCAATGAGTCAGATTCAAAAATACTTAAATTAGAACGCCGAATGACGCGTGAATCTAACGCGTTTGATGGTTTGGGAGACATGATGGTGAAAGAGAAGAGACGTGAATATGAGCTGGCAATGATCAATTTAAAATTGAATTCTCCAGTAATTTCCCACAACATTGCAAACAACGTTGGCGACAAGTTTTTAAATGCGTTTCTCCTCGTGCGCTGTATCGTATGCGTTAGCAGGTTGGATTCAGTTTGCTGAGAGAAGCTGGAATTCTCCGCGACTGAATCCAACCGTATGCATCAGTGCGCATACCTAGTGCGCATGTCCCGCCATAACACCCACTCAAAAAATTCTTAACGCACGTAAAAATCTATGCAATCATCTATGTACATCTATATCCAAAGCTCTACATAAAATCATACATGATAGAATAAAAAAATAATAAAACCAACACCATTGGCACGCCCAACAACGCACGCGAAGCAAGAAGCAAAGCAAAGCAATTCATTGTTTAAATCAAAATTAGTAAGTTAGCTCCCAAAATGAAACAAATCTAGTTCTTCTTTTCCTCCTGTTGCTCATCGACGGTGGGCATAATCCACGGTTCGGGAGTGACGAACTGCTCAGTAGGCACACCAAGCTCAAAGAGCGTCGACACGGCCTTAGAGAAACTATTCGAGCAAAGATCAATTCCCACTCGACGAAAAAAGTCCAAAAACTTACTCCTTGAACCACTCCTCCTGACTATCCGCATACACCTTCGCGTATTTCTTGAACGACTTATCCTGCACGAGCACATAATCCGTCGGCAGCATCATCAAGCTACGCGTCTTCTTGTCCTCGAGCTGCTTGGGCCCGTCCCAGCGCTTCCACACCCACTTCTCGTCGAACAGCAGGCGGAAGTAGTCGTTAGTCACCGTGGTGGGCGCGAATGTCCAGGGTCCTTCGAAGCCGGAGCGGTCGCGGTGGCAGCGTCCGAGAGCATGTGCACCGGAGAGGGCGACGATTTCTTGGTCGTTGAAGCTGTGAGTGGGGTTCGTTATTAGACGCTGGGGTGTTTGGGCAGACTAAAATGCGTACCCCATGCGGTAGAAGATGTTCCGGAGGTGGTCCGCGCCCTGGGTAGCGTCAGGGAGACGTCCATCGGGGGTAGCTTGAGCCTCAAAACCGTCAATGCGACCGGGGCGCCAGGGGATCTTAGGACCCGCCATTTCCTACATACAAAAATAAGCGGATAAGAAAATCGCGTATTTTGACGTGCGAAAGATGCAATTGCTCGCTGCTGCTATTATGGCTGTTCAACGAACAACAGCGATTCCCACTACCATATCTTCATGGGAGCGAAAAAGGCCCAGCTGCAAGCGCAATAATATGAGACCTTGCTTACCTGAATAGCGGCGACGCCAGCAAGCGTCCACAAATCGCCGTAGCTGATCCAGGGGAATTCCTGCTTGACCTTCTCCATGAGGTCACGCGCGACGTTCAATCCAGCATTGGCGCCATGTTTGGCCTCGGGATCGAAGCGCATGGTTGCATAATTGCTGAAGAAAATTTCATGTGATATCAGTAAGAATGTCAAATTTCGTCCCGCTGGTGGAGAGGGGGAGGTAGAAGACAAATGCATCACGATTGCCTGTCTCATCGCCGTCACCAAAATGAGGAACCATCGATGTTCCTGCAGCCGCCGTCAGTCGATTCCTCGACGCCATAGAATGTTTTACGAGTTCGCATTCCCATTAGCAAGAAACGAATCCCACTATGCAGCTCGCGCCGTCGATGATTACATAGGAGCAAACATTGTGTTACTCGTAAAAACAGCGACGATACCCGTTCCAGCCGTGACATTTCCACGGAGAGGATGAAAAGGATATAATTGAAGTGATCAACCCACCTTCCACCAGTCTTAGACTCCTTGTCATAAGTTCCAGACGAATGCCACGCGAGACGGACGAGAACGGGGCCGTAAGAACCATCTACGTATGAGAATTTGACATGAGAAGCAGAGGTGATGCCGAATGTCTAGATCACCTACCATCGTAGTCTCCAGCGTCATCGATGATTTCAGCAACTCTGTTGTAGACCTAAACAGAGACAACCGCTGTTCAGCCCAAATCCGCACGAAGACGAGAGCAGCGCAGCGAACGCACCTTAATGTAGTCCTCTTTAGTAGGCACAAAGTTCGCCTTAACTTTCGCAACTTGGACACCCGACTTCACAGCATTGCTGGCGTCGTTGGAAGTGTAGATGTAATATCCAGCGCCGCCGACAGCGGCGGCTCCGAGACCAACCCAAAGCGCGGTGTTCGACTTGGCCTCTGCGGCTGGCGGAGGCGTGGAGAACTTGCGATTGAAGTTGGAGCGCAACTGGAACTTTGGCTGAGCGGCTCTGCGTGCTGCAGCGCGGAGCGGGTTGCGGAGGGCGCTGAAAGACATGGATTTGACGCTTTTCGAGGTGAGATGATGGTGGTCGGTGTGCAAGAAGAGTGAGACAGCGAATCAGCGGAGTCACGCACGCTTCCAGTAAGCAAAACTCAACCACGCGGATGCGTTTCGTTGCTCTCCAGCCAGGTTCTAGTATTTTCCAATCCCCATTCATGGAGGCATTGATCCCGGAATATGCAAGCTCAGTTCACTCGGTGTTCTTTCTGCAGCTCACAGGACCCCCCGGCCGACGAAAAGCAGAGGCGATTACCGCGTCCTAGCCCCTAGTCCATGCCTAGTCCTCGAGCTCGACCATGACAAACAGATACCTCCGCCGACCAATCATACTCGACACATTTTGGAGAACATGATAAAGCAGTAACGTGATTGCCTAGGCAATCGTCCAATGGCATGGTGGCTTATCGAGACCGCGACGATCACGGCGGAGTAATAGCGGAGGCGAACTGGGCATTGCGCGAGCTCGTTGGCAGAGCGAAAGAAGAAAGAGAGAAAGGTGAGTTCTTCCCAAAGTCCATCTTCTTTATACTCTAACATAATCGTGTTATTTTCTGCACTGATCGTTGTCGAGAGCAGCTTTCTTCCCAGCGCACTGTCTTCGCAGTCGACTCAATTGACCTGCTGACGAGGCTCGGAGAGTTCCGTATGTCATCATGACATATCGTCATGACACGTGGACGCTCGCGTGGAGACGCGCGCACAGACCTTTTTTGTCCTTCAGACAAAACCAGAACGCGTCAAGCCTGTTTCTGTCTTTCCAGTTGGTATGCAGCAAATACAGTTATTCAAATGAAATTCTCACTTCTTATTATCAGGATTCACATCGTATCTCTACCAAACATGAATGCATGACAGAAGAACAAGAAACCTAGTCACCGTTCGACAATCACCTCCACGAGGCAACTTCATCCTCCCACTCAAAGTCAAATGCACGCCAGAAAATCCACTTCTATACCCACAAAGCTAGGTCCAACCATGCAAATATGCCGTATCGTCTCATTTCATGACTAGCTCTTCCTACCCGAGGTAAGCACCTTTACACCTATCACTCAAAACTTCCCAGCGCACTAAAAATACTCACCCTTTGCGGGGCAACCTCCATTCAGAAGTCATCTGCGCTCTCCCAGCTTCTCTCTCTGATCCATTTGGACTGAAACGAAGGGCAGAACACTGTCTTCTATGCCCAAGTTGACCATTCGACTCACGCGCGGCGGTTCATGATCACGACGGTGCCTGATAGTTTTCTCCTTCAAGGTTCTCTTCTGGATAATAGACTTGGATTGACCGGCGAGCTTCTCAACTTCCTTGTCATGTACTCACAACCCGCGCGTGGCGGCGCGGTGTTGATGATGAGTACTTAACTCAAGTACACATTGAATTCCAGAAAAGGCCACTTATCTCCCCCACTTAGGCTGAGGCCTGAAGTACCTTTCCCTCTCCTGACATTGCTCTGCATCTGCTCTGGCCTGATTCCCGACACGACCGCTAACGATCGACGAAAGCGCCTCACCCACACCAATTCTCCGTCTCTTGCACCCAACCCAACCTCTCAGCGTGAATATGGTTGACCTACTATCAATGGGCGTCCTCCCAACGATAGCCTCAGGGCTCGTCGCCTTCGTCATGCTGCGCCTCCTCACCAAGCTCGCGACGAACAAGAACCGCAAATACCTCCCAGGGCCACCACGCCTGCCACTGATTGGGAACCTACTACAAATGCCGGCGACGGATGCATGGGAGACGTATTTGAAGTGGCGGGATACGTACGGTGCGTTCGGTTATCTAATGCTTTTCTTGCTTGGAATTGAGTGGACTAATTGAATTTCAAATATAGGTGATGCGATATACCTCGAAGTCCTCGGCGCACCAGTAGTCGTACTCAACACCTACCAAGCATGCATCGACCTCCTCGAGAAGCGGTCCGACATCTACTCCGACCGACCGCGCAACGTCGTCGGGAATAAAATGTGCGATCTCAATCGCCCTTCAACCCCTCTGTTTACCAAACTCAGATATTTGCATTAACGTTCTCGCAGAATGGGCTGGGACAAATCAGTCGTAACCGCACCCTACGGAGACCGATGGAAGCGTTACCGCCGCATCAGCGCGCAATCACTCCGGAAAGAAGTTGTCGGACGGTTCTACCCTCTACAAGAAAAAGAGATCGCACGTTTTCTGGTTGGGCTTTTGGATAAGCCTGAGAGGTTCTTGGAGGGATTCCGGTTGTACGTTCCAATTTTAGTCCCGTTTGCGCGGGCAATACAAGAGGCTCGTATTGATTATGGGAATTTAAATGATGTAGTGCAGCAGCGCGAGGGTTGTTGATGGCGATGTATGGTATTGAAGTGACGGAGGAACACGATACGGTGTGTATTGTCTTCTATGCTTATGATTCATACAACTCAATAACGACATACCTTCAGATGATAACCACCGCCGAACAAGCCATGGAAGCAGCCGTATTCGCTGCTCAACCAGGGAACTTCCTTGTCGATTTCTTCCCAATCCGTGCGTTATGCCTTCAACAAACCTCAAAGTATCCTTTGAAACTAACCAACCTACGTGGGTATGATACAGTGGAAAAAGTTCCCAGCTGGGTCCCAGGCACCGGATGGAAAGCATATGCACAAAGAGGGAAAGAGCTCACGGATGATATGGTCAATATCCCGTTTAACAAGACCGTTGATTCTATGGTACGTAGCATTGCTCTTGCTCTGCTTTTTGCTTGCCTACCCCTCATTCGATGTTTAGAAAACGGGAAATTACGAGCCATCGTTTACATCGACTAATCTGGAAAAGAAGGAGGATGGGGAGATTGTGAAGTGGTGTGCTGGGACGATGTTATCAGGTGTGCCCAGTTCTCTTCCTTTATCAAGAACCAAGTTACTAATGTGATTTATGACTATTCCAGCTGGGACAGACACGGTGCGTTTGTCAGTACACGTCGACGATCCTAAGTACCGACTAACATCACCTCCTAGAGCGTCGCAAATCTACACAACTTCGTGCTCGCCATGGTCCTCTACCCCGAGGTGCAAAAACGCATCCAGGCAGAGATCGACAGCGCCGTCGGCCCAGGGCGCCTACCCACTATGGCTGATAGCGACCAGCTCCCCTACCTGAACGCGGTGCTACGCGAGCTTATTAGGTGGCAGCCGATATCGCCTATCGGTGGGTTTTCTGCTCGAGCTGTTGTTGATAAAGCATGAAACTCACGTTGATTGCGTTGTGATAGCTTTGCCGCATCGTCTTACGACGGATGATGTGTATAACGGTGCGTAGTATTCCATGAAGTATTTTATATATACCAAATCTGATAGCCTCTGTCTAGGATACTTCATTCCTGCAGGCACAGTGGTGATCGCGAACAGCTGGTAAGAGCACTCCCAGCTACTGTACTCTTACCAACTCACCCCAATACGATCTTTAGGGCAGTGAGCCGCGATCCAACGTTATACAAAGACCCCGAAGTCTTCAACCCCGACCGCTTCTTGCCCATGTTCGACAAGAGCATCCCGCACGATCCGGCTGATATCCCAATGGATCCTATGCTATATTCCTTTGGCTACGGACGAAGGTAGGTCATCCGCTCTCATCCATGCTCAGTGTAAGCGCTAATAACTACGTCATGCGTTTGCAGAATATGCGCAGGGAAGAACTACGCCGAAGCAATGGCGTTCACCGCTATGGCGCGCCTAATGGTCACTTTCAATATTAGCATGGCGAAGGATTCTCAGGGGAACGATATCGTTCCGGAGTTGCAGTTCAAGTCTTCGGTCGTCCGGTGAGTATTTCTTTAATCGTTCGAAGCTGCGTCTGACTTGAAAACACGTATAGCGAACCTGTACCATTCCCGTGTAAGATCACCCCCCGCTCAGAAGCTGCACGCGCATTGGTGATGGCCGCGGTGAATGGAAATTTATGATATTACCCTTTGTGCTTACGATTGTATCGCTCCTCGCATTATCGAAGGGGAATGATCTTGTAAGTTTTCGAGGTCTCGAAATAAGCTTGCCTGATATCTTTGATTATAATTTTGAGCTCCGATATCCCTCTTCATGATCATATTTCGTAAACTCAATTGAACGGCGATCATATTTTTCAATAATTTTCAATCGAGCAAGCAGTGAGCATATATAGATTTCAATTCATTTGAGCAACTTATACTAAGCATTCGGTGTCGGCATGACACGGAGATTTACGAGGACGTTGGGATACTTTTTCCTGCTCGGAAAGCACGGTGCTACTACTTCACTAGCTATTCGCCTCGGCATTCAACTGAGCTTCCAATTGTATCTGAGTAAACCAATCGTCTTTCATCCATGGCTCAATGAGCAACGCGTTGGGTGGAATGGAGTTCACCACATCTCGAATTCTGTCCAGTGCCTCTTGGGCGCTAGGGCGTTGATCTGAATCAGCGTTGGCCATATCGTCAAGAACCTTATCAATTTTGACAACAGTAATCTGTGAATGAACAATGTATAGTCAATATAACGGAATGTATACTCGATGAAAACGCTGATGGCTGACCCTGATGCCTGATAAACTCTGTGCCAATTGCCAAATGTCTAGCTTGAATGGATTGTATGGTTTTCCACCAGAGAACTCTGGTGCATGTGGCCGTTGATATCTCTCAAGATCTAGGAAGCTACCACCTAGAGGGTATCCTGTAGCGACGCGCTCTTCTATGGGACAATCAGATGGAAAATCTATGGCAACTTCAAAGTCTATCAGGTAGACTCGAGGCCTAGACGGGGATATCGACATCGTCTTGAATGACTCTGGCTGCCATTGAATGACGAAATTATCCTGAAACGCATCCTATTATTAATAGTATTAGTGTGGTCGCATGAACGTATTGATCAATTCGTGAATAACTAACTTACCCTATGCGCAATTCCCAAATTGTGGATAAAAGCTAGGCCCTGTGTACGAGTAGGTATTTCAGGCTATAATGCTCGAAAAAGGACAGACTACCGAAGCTTACCTCTAGCATCTGCATGATGACTTCAACTACATCTCCTGCAGAATTCCGCGCCCATGAACCATAAAGGAAAAACATGGAGGATCCAACCTTTGGGAAAACACCCAAAATAATGTCGTCAAACTGAACTTCTGCGAGCATTGGGAGAGCATGATTATTGCTGTACAAACTATTCACGCCTGTCGCGACCTTGCGCAAAATTCTCAAATGATTGTGACCCTCGTTGTGAATGACGACGATGCGTATAATAACATCGAGTCCATCGCTAGTTCTAGCGGTATGAATGTTAGGGTTCTGTCGGTACGTCAAAAGCAAGCTTCATATGCAGTCCATGAAGCTACGTACAGAATATTGGAATCTCTGAAGATCCCGTACCGTCCCCGGCCCTGTACCGTTACGATGGCCCCCGAGATGCATGTAACCGTTGGACAAAGGGACAATATCTCCAGGAGAGCGAAGAACCCAATGCGTATGCGGCCATATCTGAAGTCCTTTTTCGCGTAAAATGCCTTCTAAGTCAACCCACATTTGCTCAAGCAACTCCCAAGTGTTACCAGGCTGCCTCCAAATGCTCAAACTCTGAGGTAACTGACATATCAAAAGGTACATTTTCAGTGAGGTGAAAAAGGTTAGCGGCAGAGGCGCTTACCTTCTGTCGAAGCCGGCGCCTTTTTGCACGTGGGGAGTGAGCTTGCCATAGCGCATACAAAGACAGCAGCGCACCAATGGAAGCTACCACTGCTACAGGAACGAAGACCCGAACCGGGGGCATGAGGGTTTATGTTGAAGGGCTGAAGCTCATTGTGATGTCAGCAGATTGTTCAAGTTGTAACTCAGATTGCCCCCGCGCACCCACACGCGCGCGTGATGGCGCACGCTTGCAATTGCCACGCTGAGAGTATTTTCCCTCTCAGAACCTGACAACTTATGGCTGAAAGCGAAGCAGAGGTCAATTTCAGGCCTGCGACTGACACCGAGCCTGCTTATATTCACACTGCGGCTCCCGATTTTCGACGCCTTGAACTTCTTGATAACACCGTAAGTTGCGGGTCAATAAACGCATACGCAACAAATTTGAACACCTTTCAAGCGAGTCGAAGAAGAAGGGTGCTTGGGAATTACACACGAGAAGAAATACTTTGAATTTGAAACCTATCCAAACGCCGTGTTCATCAAGCGGAACCTTACCCCGAGCGAATATCTCGTTAATCGTGCTGGTGATCTCGTTCCTCCGA
This sequence comes from Pholiota conissans, assembly GCA_015484465.1. NCBI lineage: Eukaryota > Fungi > Basidiomycota > Agaricomycetes > Agaricales > Strophariaceae > Pholiota > Pholiota conissans. The sequence goes on from MU155157.1 coordinate 169,445, forward strand.
CGTTGAGCATAGAGAGAATGAAGAACGAAGTTGCGGCGATTCGATTTATTCTGAAACACACAACAATCCCGACACCAAACGTCCGATGCGCATTTGAGGACCATGGGCGCTACTACATCGTAACGGATACCGTTGGTCCAGGTAGGATAGATATCGGAGATGTTCCCGAAGATAAGAAGACTACAGTATACGCAGAACTCGAGAGAGATATAGCCCAAATGCACCAGCTCACATCAAACGTTAACGCGTTATGGGCGGCATACTGGGCGACGTGATCACTCCCTATCGTATCATCGACGAACTTCCTGTCAACCATGTCCTGAAACTTCGTCCAGCAGATACACCGGAGTTCGTGTTCTGCCGCAATGACCTTTCGCAATCTGGTGTCCTGGTCGACGAAAAAACGTACAAGATCACTGCCATCCTAGACTGGGAATATTCTGGTTTCTTTCCTGTGGAATTCGATGCTCATTTTTATGTGCGTCCTGGACCTTCTGTTGCGGAATTGCTAGAGATTCTCGAACATTGGAAGGCTTAATTACCCAGAGAGAAAACACAAGAACAGGCTTCAACAGACTCAAATCTAATACGCTATCTCCTACCGTTCTCGATATATTTGTAGTATGTGCATAACCTTTCCTCAAAAATCACCGACATCCCTCATTTTGTGAAAATTGTAGTTGCAAGCATGTAGTTATGAGTAGACGTGATCACAACTAGTTTCAATATAATAAACAGTCTAAGAGTCCCAAGAACACTACAAAAATTCACCCCTCATTCACGAATGCAGCTTAACTACCCACGTCTCATCGCACTTCCGCTCCATAGGCAAAAGCCTCAACTTCGCAAACTCATCATCCTTTTCCAATCCCCTAAACAGCGTCATATCGCCCAAGATGTCGATCCTCTTCGGCCGCTTATCCGCCTTCGTGTCCGCCGCGAGCCTCTTTTTCACCGAGTTCTCAATGGTCTCCAGCTGGCCCTTCTCTCGCATCAAGAACCCCCACTCCGAGTCGACGAGATTGATCTGCAGTCCATTATGCAGCCCACGCCATATATCCTCACAGGTGATGTTCGCTTCGGAGATGATGTCGATGGACCACGGGAAGGCCTTGGAGATGAGTCGTATGTGCCTCGTCGGCGCCGCCATCGCGAACTCGCTCCGCGTCGTCTGGAACGCTTGTGGGATGATCGCTTTTGCGGGGCGCTGGCGAATGTCGAAACGGATGAGGGTTGTATCTTCAGCGAGCGCCGGGTTGAGGTTTGGGTATTTCGACGAGCGCGGCTGGGTTGCTGGGATATAGCGTGTCAGATTTTGTTTGGGGGAAAAATACTGGTACAAACCCGGTGGAGACTGTAAAGGTTGTTGCGCGTAGGGGTCCGGAGGTGTGTACCATTGAGGGTGTGGGTGCCCATAACCAGGCTGGGAATATGCGAATCGAGGATCGATGGGCGGTCCATACGGCGTCCAACCACTATTTCCATGCCAGGCCATTGTATCAACGCTCTCTGTCTCTTTTGTTGTCTACAGACGCAGAAGGGCGTTCAGGTATAGGGGGTTAGCAAAAGATGCGGGTGGGGCGAGATAAATGTCAAGCGAACAACTACGCACCTGGGTATTTATATGATGGCCAGATCTGCGTTGGAGATAAGATTAGCTGGCGTGATTGTATTGCTTCCCCATTTAGCTCTGTTGTCGGGTCCTACGTTACGGCAGACTCTTCACTGCGAGTGGCAGTTACGGTACAGACATTGTCGAGTCAGTCGGCATCGGCGCGAGGCTGTATAAAAGCGGATAGACCTCGGTAATGTTCTGGTTCTGCGCCTCGAGCGAAGCCTCGCTAAGGAAGAAAGGTGTGCAGAGATGGCATAGAAGGCTGCTCATAAATTATGCATGTAGATGCTGCTCCGTTTTTGGAGAGGAGGATGCTGTGCGGCGTTCAGGTTTGGACTTGATGTCGCAAGATGACGACGAGGGCGGTGGTGATGCTGCTGATGGGATGTTCAGGAGGTTGATCTACAGTTTAAATGTCGTGTAACATGAGCATTAGCGTTTGAGATTGAATGGAAGGAGCGAGCGAGCGAGCATATCCATGACGAGAGCGAGTGTAAACCGGAAAGGTACGACCATTGATGGAAAGAGACCGAAGGAGGCTGTGTTAGTTGAGGCGTGAGAAAATACAATTTCAGCCGTTTGCCACCGTTATTTTTTTTTCGGCAATCCTCAAACTCCCGATGGCTTCCTAAAATTTAACGGCCATCGCGCTAGTCTATATACCTCACGAAAGCAGAACATCTCAACCGTTGACAGAATTACATGTATGAGCGCTCGATTTTACCCTATTACTGCGGCATGCCCCCGCTTCGCTCAAGCTTCGTTTGCCTCGAGTCATCGCGAGCCTACATGCATCATAAAATCCGTAGCCGATTCGTAATAAAGTGCACGGAAGAGTACGCTCATAGGTGAAATCACATCCCCACTTTGAAAGGACCCACGACTGTCTAGTTGTGTGTGAAATATCTCACTAGTGCGCAGACGTCGGCGTGATAAGCATGATGAGCTCGGGGATGTTCAGCTCACGCGTATCGACATACCTGGGTATGATATCCCACATGCTTCTTCGGCTCATAGTGCCGGACACAAGTTGAATGCCAGTTGTAGGCGCTAGCGCCCAAACTAGCAATGTCCACCATCCAAAATGCTCTGACAGGTGTGATTCATGTGAAGGTGGAACGATCGTTCTGATGCCTCGACCCTGGTACAGCAGCGCACACTGGTATATAGGTCTTATTAGGTTTCTGAGTTTGAACATAAACTGCCACTTGCATGGATAGATGAAATTACACCCAGAGCATCGCCGATCAAGACGTCATTGAGCGTAAGGCGGTGCAAAGGGCTTGTGTTGGGATTCTGACAGATATCCCGGCACTGACGGAAATAAGCGCCTGCAGCGCCGAATAGGCGCTTACCATAGGACGTGACTATTCTTTGAGACTGCGCAGTTTCTTCACGAGTCTTAACAGCTCCAATAACGATATGGTCATTGTTCCGCACAGCAGATGGGGGTATCGTTGAAATTCTGTACTCAACATTGCATCGCAAGCGGCGCTATACCCTCTCCATTCTCTCCTTTACGAGCTCCTTCACCCTCCCCACCCAATCATCCCAACATACCGAAAGCAACGCACTATCCCTCCCATTTCCCTCGCCCCTCCCCTCCGGCGCCGGATGGGGCCCATCCTTGCCCTTCGGCAGCACCCAGGTCCAACGCATCACAGCCTCCTTCGTGAACCCCATCTTCTCCGCTGCGGAAATACTCTTGTCATTAAACGGGTTCGCAGTCCACGTCACGCGGCGGAATCCCAATCCGCCTTCCGCGGGGAGGTCGAGCGCATAGCGCAGCAGCAGCCCGACGGCGTTCGCCGTCACGAAGGTGCGCTGGAACGCGGGGAGCACGATCACAGGACCGATCTCGTATGTCAGGTTCGCTGGGGAGGCGTGCAGCCACCCGATGAGGCCTGCGATTTGGCCTGCTATTCCCGGGTGGGTGGGTTCTTTGGTTTTATCGATGATGGTGAAGAGCGTGGAGGTGGGGTCCTGGCGCACGAAGTTCTCGATCATGCTGAGGAAGGACTCGAAGGTCGGCCAGGAGATGGGGAGGTAGCGCTCGATGTCGGCTTGGTCCTGTTTGAATGTGGTGTAGAAGGATTTCGCATGGATGGCAGGGATGAACGGCGCGAGCTGGACGCGCGCGGTTTCGAGCGTGGGGACTGGGATGTTGGTGTTCACATCGTACGGGTCTTGGAAAGAAACTTCGTTTGGCAACTCTGCGTATGCGGGAGCCTTGTAAGTATTGATGAACGACATGGTGAGCTTTGTCTCCTGGCGGTAAAGGCGGAAAGAGGGAGCTGGTCGCCGTTTCGGACCTTTTGGCGATGCGGGAGTTTGATAGTTATCGATTTTAATATTTATGACTCATCCGCGGTGAGCCGGGTATCATAAACCCCTAGCGCGTGTTCCTATCAACCGATACTGTGCACATAGGCGCCTAGAGAATGTGTCCGGTGCCAAAGGAGAGAGAATGATTTGCGGGGTTGTTGAACATGGTAGATGGAAGTCAAAGCAAGAACTTGAAACATTTTGAGCCAAGAGTCTAGCGTCGAAGCCAAAGAACGGCCCGCTTTTGAACGCACCTTTTCCCTCTTCGCATTCATCACCGACGCCTTCTGCGCACCCTCGTATACCCCTTGGAAGAAACAAAACGGCTTCGTTCCGCGTTACAACGCCTATTCTCAGTTCCCAAAGTTTCGTATCTCGACAAAATCTTTGTAGATGCCATGCGTAACCCTTGTCCATACCATCTATCACAAGGCCCACCGTATTGCGAGAGGAGTCCCGAGGGTTGAAAGGTCAGGACAGCGACAACGAGGCACAGGGAGACAATAAAAGCAAAAGACCGGGTAGGAAGACATTGAGAAGGTGCGAAAGACCTTGTGGGCGTTTGGGGAAAACGTGTTCTTCCCGTGACCCCATGCTCCTAAACAAAAACGCATTTCCAGATATATGATCGCACTGAAATTCAACCAGACAGAATGCTCACCAAAGTACCCCCCTTAGGTAAGCATACGAATATTATTCTCCTTGTCGGACCTAACTTGTGGTGAAGTTATAGACAGAGACGATGATGAATGGCCTTCGATGCACCAAGACCAAACTTGGTCCGAGCTTGTATATCTCGAAAGCCATCTTGTGTCCAATGAATGGGAGAGAGTGGTCATAAATTACGAAGTAAATCCGAGGATCTACGACTCAGGACACATGCTTATCGTGGCCTACATCCCCAACTGGGACGACCCAACCGCCTTCGAGAATGTGTTGTTGGATTACAACCCACCCCCAGGCGTTGAGCCTCTCAAAGAGGTTTTTACGGAAACAAACTTCTCGAAGTGCTCCTCGACCCGTCCTTGTTCTATCCGACAATGACACTCATTAGATTGGAGACCATGAACGGAATCCTCACTTCCAGTGTTACTGAAGCTGTGGACGATATCATTCATTACCTTCCTATTCCTTCCCATCTGTCCCACATCTGCACTGTGCCCATCACCGAAATTCGGAAAGTGCGCATGGTCTGCATGGACGTCGATAAAGTGAGGTGGAATGGTCGTACCTTTGCTTTCAAGAAAACAGGTGTTTACCCCGAAGGAACTCTTACGGAACTCGCGATCTTTGATAGGCTTCGCGATTCGTCTCACATCATCAGCCTCGAGGCTATAGTTGTCAACCAGGATAATAAAATTCGAGGATTTTTTAATGCCATATATCTATGCTGGCGACTTGGGAGAACTCTTTCATAAAACGCGACGAGAGTTAAGGATGTCTAAAGATGAGCACAAACTCGTTCTTGACTGGTCGCTCAAGTACACCTGGGCACGTCAAATCGCGCAAGGCGTTTCTGATCTGCACTCCGTCTCAGAGTATAACGGGGATCTGAAGCCCGACAACATCCCCATTGGCGCAGAAGGACAGGTCATCCTTATCGACTTCCTTCCCATAGGTATCTCTAGGGACTTCGCAGCGCCTGAAGTACTGGAAAATGGGACGACGAGAACTCGGATGCTACCCCCGATTCGTTACTGTCAGGACCTGCGGATTTTTATTCTCTTGGCTTAGTTCTTTATGCATTGGCTATGGAGGACACTAGTGGAGTGCGTAGACCGGTGTGGTCAAGTGGCCCGGGAAGTGCAATGAGGTGGTACAGAGATCTTGTGGAAAGGTATCTCGTTTTGGATCCATTGAAAGGTCATCTGCAGCGGAAGTGGTGTCGGTTTTGAATCATCCTGATGATGGATCGGTTTAGCATAAGTACCACTCTGGAGGTTCTGATATGATAGCAACGCAGTTGTACTTCGCTTGGGTATTAGCGCGAGCCGGATGCGTCCTGTTTCGAGTGTGGCTAATTTTAATTCTAACTGTCAAACGCACAGTAAGCTCATGGTGCATATTTTTAACGGTAAAGCATAGACCAAATTCTAAGTGAGGAAGGAAGCTGAGAAATCGCGTCGGCGTCAGAAGTCAAATGGCGGCATAACCGGGCCGACGAAGATACACATACGATTACACGTGATCAACTTTTTTCTCTTCGCGTTTTTGGAAACTCCCCCTCTCATCGCCAGCGTCTTCCGTTGAAGTTACGCATTCTCGTTCAGAGATACCCCTTTCCCCCATCAGACAAAAGTACCAGCGACCTTAGACGAAGCAAAAGGTACCCCAAATGGTTTCGTTCCAGTGCGTTACAACGCCCTCAGTTTCTGACGTTCCACATTTTGCTCATATTTTTGGTTCTCGTAGATGTCATGGTTAGTCCTCGTTCACACATACCTCGACATGGTGTCCTTCCAGAATGTGTAATTGGGTGGTTGACGCTGGGTGATCTCATATAGCATGCGGGGACGTCGTGAAAAAGCCGAAACTCGATCAACACCGGGCGCGATGCCACAGTGGGTACGATTGTATCGACTGTTCAACGACGTTCAACACACCCGGGGAATATAAGGGCCACACTTCCTGTATCAGCGAGGCAGAGAAGTATCAGAAGGGCCTGTATAAAGGACCTAAAACCGTGCGTTCTCCGACTTTCTTCCTTCTTTCACTTTCGTTTCTTATCTTGGTTCTTTTACTCTACCTAGGGCGCGGCCAACCCCAATGCTAAACCCCAAACCCACACACCCGCACCAAAAGCGGCACCAAAAGCAGCCGAGCCACAGCCCGAGCCTGCTGCCGTCGCACCAAGAGCGTCTAACGCGCAGTGGAAACCTGCACCGCCTGAGAAGGAGCGGTATGGCGTCTGGGGCCGCCCGCGCACGATGCGGATGACGGGCGCGAATGATACGCCGCTTGGGGTGAGTACGAGGCCTGAGCCGCCGAAGCCTGTGGTTGTAGAGCCGGTGGTGGTGCAGACGGCGATGATCGAGCCGATGAATGGGTCAGAGAAGGGGAAGAAGGATAAGAAGAGGATGTTGGAGGATGTTGAGGTGTGTTTTTGTTTGGTGGTGGGTTCGGGTTATTGATGTTGGTTCTTCTAAGCCTCAGGTTGCGCCGAGTAAGAAGGCTAAGGTCGTAGAGGAGGTTGTCGAGGAGACGAAGGATAAGAAGGAGAGGAAAGAGAGGAAAGAGAAGAAGGAAAAGAAAGAGAAGAAGGAGAAGAAGGCGGAAGAGGTCGTCGATGTGGATGAGGAAAAAAGGAAGAAGGAGAAGAAAGAGAAAAAGGAAAAGCGTAGGGAGGCGGCAACCGAATCTTCAGCGAGCAAGGAGGAGCAAAGCAGCAGCAAATCCGACAAGAAGGACAAGAAGAAGAAAGAGAAGAAAGCGAAGTCGTCTGAACCCGAGGCTGCTGACGATGCCATGGACGTCGACTCACCGCCCGTTGATGAAGAATCTCTGAAGAAAAAGGAGAAGAAGGAGAAGAAGGCCAAGAAAGAGTCGAAGGAGAAGACTGCTATCGAGGATGACGCTGACGAGTCATCGAAAAAGAAGGGAAAAAAGGAGAAAAAGGAGAAAAAACAAAAGAAGGACAAAGAGTCGAGTTCAAGCTCATGATATGTGAGTGTTGTTGCCGTGACTTGCTTATACCGTTCTGATCCCTCTTCAGTGCCATCATCTCCCGCTTTCATCTTCGTTAGTCGATCTATCGTTGTGCATCGTCGCTATCTATTATCATCCTTAGAGTCGTCTGATTGTATTCCCCCCATGGTTTTTTTTTGGAATAATTACCCATGTAATTCTACTTTTGGGCGTCTGGGCCCAGTCTGCCCAACAATAAGAACTGATGATGGGCGTTGTCGCGATGCATAATTGGCAACAGATTGAGCGAGCGAGGAGGGCTAATTTAGACGAGATGATAGGGCACGTGGCTGCAGCACTGATTTCCAAGTAAACCTTGGTTCTTTCTTTTCGTTACTACCACCACCACTTCACCCACGAGAAGAACAGAACATGCAGGCCATCCAGGTAAGCTCTAGGCAACCGAACAACAACGCTCTGTCGCTGATCCGTGATCAGTCCCAACTTATAGCCGTGCGCGAGTATCTGAGCCCTGTAAGTACACTATGCTCTGCGGTCTGCACACCACACGACGATCAGCTCACCGATGCGGCGCTCTAGGTCCTCAAGGAGAGCAAGTTCAAGGAGCACGGCCGTATCACGCCTGGTACGTCGCTGATTCGCCTCTAACCCACCCTATGCTGACTGCAGCCCTGTTACAAGAGGAGTTCGTCGCTGCGGGCGATTTCCTGGTGTACAAGTTCCCCGTGTGGACGTGGTGCGCCTTTAATACTCTTTTCTTGCGTCACCCAGCCTTCTGATATGCAGGACTGCGCAGGGAGAAAGGCGACGCCACTAAAACCCGCGACTTCCTCCCCGTCGACAAGCAGTACCTCGTCACCCGCGGCGTGCCGTGCTTGCGACGCGCGACATCGCTCGCCTACACCGACGCGGATGAGGATGCTGAACGTCTGCTCTCCTTCGCGGACTCGGGCACCTCAGGCGCGGACGGTGACGAGTGGGTCGAGACGCACGCGGGGCGCGCGGCGTCGAGCAAGTTCGGTGGCGCGGATGGCGGGGAGATCGCGGAGATTCCGGATATCGATGGCCCTGGGGACGACGAGGACGTAGGTGTGCGGGGGATGAGGGCGGGCGTGGGCGCGTTGGGCTTGGGCGCCGGGAAGGAGCCGGAGATTATTGATCTGGACGATATCCCTGATATGGAGGAGGACGATCTGGAGGATGGCGAGGACGAGGCGACTGCAGCCCCAAAAGCAAAGAGCACCCCGCCTGCAGCGTCCAAACTCGTGTCGCCTGCAGCTGCGAGGTACGTGCATTGTTTACTTAGCCGGCATTTTTTGATGACTCACGGTCGCGCGCTTAATTGGCGCTTCCTAGTTCACCAGAGCCTGCCAAAGGTAACCTGCTGCAAGTGCGCACATACGACGTCATGATCACATACGATAAGTACTATCAGACACCAAGAGTCTGGCTGATCGGCTACGATGAGGTGCGTCTCGCTTATCTTCCCCCTCCCCTAAATAACTTCCCCACACTCACCCACAAACCTCCACCTATCGTTAGAACGGCACCCCTCTCACCCCAACACAAATCTTCCAAGACATCTCCGCGGACCACGCGCACAAAACGGTGACCATCGAGCCCTTCATCCACTCCGCCTCGCTGCAGGCCGCGTCGGTGCACCCCTGCAAGCACGCGAGCGTGATGAAGAAGGTCATCGAGCGCATGAACAACAGCGTCGTCGCCGAGCAGCTCGCGCGCAAGTCGCCCCCCGGCGGCGCGTCCTCTTCGGCAGCGAAGGACACCAAGGAGAAGGAGAAGAAGAAGTGGCCGTTCAGCAGGAAGGCGAGCGGGAGCGGGAAGGAGGCGGTCGCCGCGGCGGCATCGGCGGGTGGGGAAGACGAGGATGTGGAGGGTATGAGGGTTGATTTCTACCTCGTGGTGTTCCTCAAGTTCATTGCGTCGATCGTGCCAACGATTGAGGTCGACTCGACTACGTCGTTTTGAGCGGGCCGTTCACTTCACGTCTTTCTTTTTCTCTCGCGCAAACGATCATATGGGGTGGGATTGGGGGGTCGTGTGCTGGGACGACTAATACCCTTATGATTTCACTTGTCCGTTGAATACTTCCACGGTGTATATAGATGTGTAAACAGCTGCCGAGATGGTGTTTTTTTTTTGTCTTTTTGTATATGTACCATAGTCTTTTTCTGGCGCGGTGCCTCTTTTTTTGTTGTTGCGTGGATGACATGTTTGACTTTATCTTTGAGCGAAAACAAAGTTTTTGGAACCTTGAAGAACGTATAAGCGCGAGGACGGCTAAATTTATCCAGCAGGGACAATATCATATCTAGGGTCTCTCCTACAAAGAACAAGAAAAACCTAAATCACGAAGACTTGATCAACTCAATCGCGCCCTGCGTGCCCACAATTCTCTCCAGCCTCATCCGATCATACTTCGAGAACAACACCCTGCAACTCACATCCGCCGCCTCCACGCCTTCATCGAGGAAAGGGAACGACAGAAACTCAGTGAAGTACTGCGGGTGGTCTGGGGGCCCGTAGAACACGATATTCCGACTACCCCGGATTTTGTACCGCTTGTAAAAGTGGAACCGCTCGCTGACGAGCAGGAATGCCTTTTGGCCTTTGAAGAAGGCCTGCCGCGCGCGCGATATGTCTTGGTTGGTTGAGTATCTAAGTAAAGAAGAGTTTGGGTCAGCAAATAGAGTTGAGGGAAAAGGAAGGAGACTCCGAGCTTACTCTGAGAGAACGGTGAATGTCACTCCGGCGGATTTTCTGAAGTAGTTGTGTACACGGATGAAGTCGAAGGAGGAAGGGACAAATATGATGGTGTTGGTGCTTAGCACTGCGGATTTTAGGATGGAGGGAAGGAGCTAGACGGGCGTCAGATTGCGTTGTATGACTGGGTGGAGAGCGGACGTACTTGGGTGGTGAAGTGATGGAATCGCTTTTCTGGCTCGTCTACGGCGTTGGTGCAGTCGAAATGGACGAAGGTCTGTGTATCACATTAGGGTCTTCACAATTAATGAACTAAACCGACAAAACGCACCTGGTCAATCCCGGCGGGTACCTCAATCGGTTGCCATGTCTTCTCCGTTCGAATTTTGCCCGCTACGTTTTTGAGTGAATTGTTGTACAATGACCGCGTCTCTGCGGTCTCATATGCGGATAGCAATATTGACTGCCGAAGAAATGCGGCGCTGATAATGAAGCCGTCAGAATCAATGGAAATTTTATCAAGAAGTTGGTTAACGCACTGTCCATCGAGATACCACGGCTTTATACGCGAAAAGTCGGTGTCGTGCGATTCTTTGGGGAGCTTGTTCATGTATGACATGACGAACTGAGGAGTAGATAGTCAGACTCTGATGCCCGCGAAAAATAAATACAGCAACGCACCTTCACATGTTCCCAGTTTTGCATCGTGAGCGCATCCATCTGGTCAATGACGAGGACCTCTATCGAGGTCAAGTAATCCGCATTCCTAATGGAGGACGATCAGAATATACTACGAAATTGTAAATGTGATATTACGCACTTCTCTTTCTCGATAGACCTTCGCAGACCAAGCGGACTGGCAATGATGATATCGCATCCATAGAAATCCGCGAACATCTTGACAGTCTTTCGCGTCATTTTGATTCCAACTCGGAAATTATCATCCACATTCCCTTTGAACGTATCGACGTGGTCTGGAGGATATGTCCCAGGCTCTGCTGTAACGAGCTTGTCGACGACGCCAGCGGGCAGGCCGTATTCAGAGAGGAACCGTGATTGATTTTCAATTTGGTACGTAGGATTAGGCGTGTGGGATGTGATAGCGCGGAACCAGTCGAGGGCGGAGGAGCGGAAGGGAAGGAGGATGAGAACTGCGGGCCGGGTAAAACCTTGGTCTTGGACGTCTTCAGGTGGTGGTGCGTCTGGGTTCGCCTTTGCGGCGTGCGTCAAGCGCTCGTTGTTTTTGAGTACTCGTCGGCGCTTTCTAGCAGAAACTGCTAAGTTTTTACATAATAGACCCCACATTTGAGGAGACGCACTTTGTAACGTGGTTTAGAGCGTGAAGAGCGATAGCTTCGCGAGTAGCTCTTTTTGTCGTAAGCTGGGTTGAGGTGATATAGAGATCTTTGCGAGTAGCAAGCGTTGAGAGAATATCGTTCTGCAGTTCGATCTGATCTGGGAGGTTTTTGTGTGTTAGAAAACCGTAACATCATTCATTCAGCCCTCCAGACGAACTTTTAACCTGCTTAGCTTGTCTTGTAGTGAAGGAAGTTTTCAGATTGTCAAGAATCTGATGGTATAGCATGAACACGTAGTCATTCAATATATATTTCTAGACTCACATCGACTTCAGACACCGCTGAAGATGTGCTTGATTCCGAATTGGCTGGGATTGAAACGATCGCTGAACCGAGCTTGCCCACTTTTTCTCTCGACGTTGACCATGAGCGACCTTCAACAGCAGTCCTGGAGGATTCAGATAGAGATGATGGGTTCACACCGAAGTGATTTTCGTATAGGTCATTAGAGGAAGCAGGTTCTGAAAAAACATGTATGTTAGCTTCTTCGTTCAAACTCGAGAGACACGTAACGTACCTTCCATATCCACATCCTCAGCCTCCTCCTTGGCCTCCTCTTCTGCAGTGGCAAGGGGCACAGCAACCTCCTTGTCTACTTCCATGCTCACATCCTCCTTCTCCTTCTCGAAGTGAACTTCGGCGGCGAATGATGTCGTCTTGCGCTTGTTCAGCTTTTCGGCGGGTACAAATTCATCGTGGAGGTGCTTTCTTTTGCCAATTTTGGTAGCAGAGACATTCAGGAGCGTAAGGAGCTTAGTGGTTACAGCGTTCCCGGCGTCCATTACGGTAGTAAAGAATGCACTTCAACTGAGTTGGGGAATCCTCGATCTCAAAAATCAGATGCCGCAGAACAATACGACCAAACAATGCGTGCGCATCACGCGCGCGTTGTGGGCGCGACTTCCAATTCGGCGCCGGCCCGACGCCTATCATCCACGATAGGACTCGGAACTGGTTGAGCTATGCCCTCGTTAACTTTCTGATCTTCTCCGACTCATCGTTTTGATACACACTTCCTACTTCTATCCCAGCTCGCAGAGTAATGTCTCTAGAGGTCGCCCACTTGTTCGCCCACCGTCAAGTTATCCGGCGACACTAAATTTGCAATCCTGAATGCGGATCCGAGGCAAATTCGAAGGTAATGCTGGTAGCCTCCTTAATTTCTGACAATTAAACCAATGAATCGGACTGAATGCGAAGCACATAATAGACTACGCAAACTGAATATGCTGAGCGCGCTCTCACCTGCTGAATAAGATATTCACCATTTAGATACGTCAACTAGATATTTATCACATATTATTACAAAGAAGCCTTTCAGATACGTAGGTAGAAATAAGAACCAAAACTCCCAAATGATCTAGAGGAAAGGTTCAATAGTATCTCTGGGTATGGAAACACAGCAAGGGAATGTATAGAGCACGAAAACAATTGGTTGTTACAGCGAAACACGGAGGGCCAGGAATGGGCTAAGTCAAGGGCACAAAACCTACTTGTTGGACGTCTGCTTGGTTCCACCACCATTGCCATTGGCAGGCTTTGTGGTGGATGGCGCAGGCTGGCTCGGGCCCCCAAGGCAGTTGGGGCAGCCACCGACCTGGGTTACTGAAAAAGTACCAGGACAGGTAGGGCATTTGACGATCTTAGCCATCTGTAGCACAAAAGCGCGCAAATGGGATATATTAGCTCAAATATAGGAATATAATCAGATGCACAACGTACAGTGTATATGTTAACTTCAACAAGTTGTAGAAGGTCGATAAGTGGATTGAAATTCTAGATCTGCGATGGCTTTATGAGCGATGTCGACAATGTGAGAGAAACATTGGGTCTATTTTACCTGCTCGAGAGTGAGGGACGTCTGTTGGGAGAAGATACGACAAATTGCGCAGGGTTTTATACGCAGAGTCCTCGGTGGCAGAACTCGTGTCGCCAGGACTGATTTCTATGAATACTAACACTGACTCATAAACTACAAATTCTCTCCCGTACTTATTCACAGTCTTCTCCATTCGGTATTCTTCAGCGCTGCCCAAGTACTCCCAAAACGTCACAATGCAAGACACCGATCTGATTGAACGATAAATCGGCCCATTTATTGACCATAAGGTGGCTTCCATTTAATTGCATGATTGCCCGCTTATGAATCTTGAATCACGATTGTCACCACAATTCACATCCTGATCCTAATCCACGATATTCTGCATCCGTACGATGTCCTTCTCTATTGAAAATTCAAGAAGGAATTTTGTAAGTAATCTACTGTCATTGAAGTATCACTAATTTTATCAGTGACGGCGTCCTTAGTTGGGTTGTCGAAATATACAGTACATACACGTACAGTATCGTCGAAAAATCCTTTGGGGCGTGACTTGACAGTAGGTTGTGTTTTTATTTTTGACTCCTGACCGATTTCTTATAACGGACTTGTGTGCCATCCAGTAGACTCGATGAGGCTTGATGAGTAGTGTATTGTGAAAGGCAGAAGATATTGGCACTACTGAATCCTAAGAACCCGTACAAAAGCACAACCACCGTATGATCAATTATATTGAATCGTAAAAGACATTATTCGGATTACACCATAATCAAGCTTTCCACTGCTCGAGAATCTGTAACAATTCCCCGACATCGTCTTTCTCTCCATCAAGTGCCGCAGAAGGGCCGGGACGGAGGTAAAAAGGGGCCTCAAATTCTACAGGAAAAAAACCGGAGTACTCCCAGTCTAGGATAGCGGTGATTTTGAACGTATCTGCGTCTACCAAGACATTGGACTGCGAGAGATCATTGTGGCAGAAGACAAACTCCGGGGTGTCTGCTTGACGAAGCTTCAGTACGTGGTTGATAGGAAGCGCTCTGCAGACACGGTAAGGGGGAATGACATCGCCCAATAAGCCGCCCATAACCTTTGAAGTGAGCTGGTGCATTTGCGCAATATAGCCCTCAAGTTCTGCATATACCATAGCCCTTTTGTCTTCGGGAACGTCACCAAGATCTATGCTGCCTGGACCAACCATATCTGTGATGATGTAGTAGCGTCCATGGTCTTCAAATGCGCATCGGATATTAGGGGTAGGGATGGACGTATGCTTCTGGATAAATCGCATCGATGCAACCTCATTCCTCATTCTCTCTATGCACAATGTCGGAGGAACAAGGTTGCCCGCAAGATTAACGAGATATTCGCTTGGGGTAATGTTCCTCTTGATGAACACAGCATTAGGATACTCCGGAAAGTCGTAATATTTCTTCTCGTGTGTAATCCCCAAGCATCCTTCTTCTTCCACTCGCTAGTGGACTTCAGGATTCTGTTTATACCCGGAGTAATTTACGACTTACAGGATTATCGAGGGGATCAAGGCGTCGAGGATCAGGAGCCACAGAGTGAATGTAGGCGGGCTGAGTGTCAGCGAGCTCATCGCGATCGGCCTCTGCTTTGTTGTCAAACATGATTAGAGGAGTCCTGGGGGATAATGAACGAGCAGCAATGTGTTGATGGTAGGTCACAACGAAGTTGCAAAAACAAGTCGAACTCATGCTCAGCCTGTCACATGGATATAGCCGCCTGCAGCCGCAGCGGACCGGCAATCAAGAAAAGCAACAATGTCAACATGACCTGCACACCATTGACAAGCTCCCGTTTTTGATAAGAGATCCGGCGTTTAGGGCATCGGCTCACCAGAAAAATTGACGCAACGACATTACTTATTCTATCAGTTTTTTTATACATATGGATCTATTCTTGGACTTCGAAGAGCGGTCTTAATGGCAGGTGGCACCAAAAAAAGCTCTGTAGCACCATGAATGATAGCATCAACGGGTGCAGATTATCCCAAGAAAACCGCTACGGACCGGACATTTCCCTTTTCTCTGAGATTTGCATATCAGGTAGATAAGGGGCTCCGCCCATCCTATAGATCCGATGATTAACCACGGAGGTATATGATTGTGTTCCATTGCGAGTGAATGAGGCGCGACAAAATTAGTCGAGATCATGGTGTATTGTCATTGGTTTGATCACAGATCAATATTCGCAGAGTAGCGCCAGAGTCCATGGTTTGAGGGCGCATAGCTTGAACTCTATTGAAGAGCAGGATAAAACCTGCACAGCGCCATATGGAAGCGTCATTTGAGTTCAAGACCCGGGCTATATCAACGAGGTTTTCTTGGACATCGAGAAAGTGTCAAGATTTCCGGCATGGAGACTAAAGAAGATTGATTGTGGGCGTTAGTGTTAAAACCATTAGGAGATCTCGCAAGCTCATGAGTCCAAAAAAGAACCGGATAGTGTTTTGGCTAGAAAACAGATATCACAAAGAATGATTGCGATCGGATTGAGTTTTTGACATGCAAACACCATTGAAGTTACTGCAGCCGAGGCATAAGAAAGCGATGGGGATCTGCGACTAGATAGCTGCTCATCAGCATAGCCTTGGAGAAGTAGAGTTTTTTTTTCAGACATGCAAATGCCTTCCTTCCCAGTTTGTATCATGATGTCGCGGGAGCTCTCGGAGGCGGGAGATTACCAAGAGACACCTATGTGAGGTAGCGTGAAAGGCTACCTCGGATCTGTCCCAAAAATTCGGTATAGGGCTGCATTTCTCAGTCGTGTGCAGGGCAATGCGAGGTAGATGTGAGAGAGATACAGACAAGATGCAGCGTCATGGGTTTCACAGAAGACTGCTGGCGCCATTACCCTAACCCTAATGTAGGACCCTGATGCCCAACTGATGCCAGCAAAATCAAGCTTGCTTTCTTACCGGTACCACTTACTAGCGATTCCAACATTATGCAACAACTCTTCTTCCTCATTGCAGGTTATAGTGACAGCCATAAATTCTTTCCTCTCTAAAGAGGCGGCTTTGATTTTGTCCAAAGTCGAAGAAACTCCGCTCATCTTCGGACATATACGGGCTCCTTATGCACTCATCCATTTCTCCCTTCTCGTACCCTGAAACAGTAAATTCTCTCTCTCTCAGCTTCTGTAGCTATTCGACTTAAGGTATTTTGAACATTCTTTGACAGAACACTTTTCTCATGACATAGGAACATCGGCGTTCGATCTTGCGCTCAACTTTGCGAATATCATCGCCCTATTACACGCATGCTGGGATCTATCAGGGCTCTTTACCGCGCAGAGAATGGAAGGGCGCTGGGAGCAGCATGGATACACATTAAGTTTGTCTTTATGACTCTTTCTCCCATTCACTCGCTGATTTATACAAGGTCCACATATTCGGGCTGGTATAGTCACCCGCATCATAGGTGATGAAAGCCACGGACATTCCTGAATTCTCCGAAAAGCACACTGGCGCACTCAGCTTGGTTGGAAAACAAACACGCGCTCCCACCAGTTTTTCGGCGTCCTTTTGAAGTCCGGAGTATCCATTGTTAAGATTTTTTGCGCGCAACGCGTGTTCGATTATTCTTTCATCATGAATCTGTCATTCAGCACTCAGCAATAGACCTGCAGGAGCTTGATTCAGTTTCGCGATCTCAGTTTTGCGCACATAGACACCGTTAGTTCTAATCAGCGGATCCACTCGGAATATTCATCCTGTATCTCACATAGGATGCGCTTCAAGAATAATTCGTTTGGTCCAGGTCCGTAGGTCCTCAGCTCGATATATACTTCTCTTTTGGCTAATAGCAGGACAGAGAATTGGAAGATCGCACTCCCGAAATACGGTCCAAAGTCAGTTATATGGTTGAATGAGAATGATGACTGGTAGATTGCGCTGCATTCAACACCGTCAGGCAACCTGTACCGAGCGCGAATTGGACATATTGACGGGTCAGCAGCACTTGTAAAACGTCCTGGGCTCTAAGTTTTCCCGCGACGACTCATCGGCAACAGCAATTTGATGATCTTCAACGATGACTCGTCCAACAGAATATCCCTGTACATTCTTATTTTCAACCACAAGACGTTGAACTGAATGAAGATATCTTGCAGCACAACGACGTTCCGGGGCTGTATGACGATATGCACGTCTTTGGGTTCGTGTCGCGGTTGAGTGAATCAGCGGCGTGTAGGACCAAAAATCAGACTTGTCATAGCTCCAGGTCCGTGTTACCCTTTTTTTCTTTCGAGATTCCGTTACATAGCTGACTCAGCGTATTGTGCAGATTTGACCCTTTACGAGTTCATTGATTTCTCGGAAACTGAAGCGGATGGGCTGTTGCTATTGAAGGCTCGTGCTGTCGTAGGTACTTATCATACTCGTTCTGTCTACGCGAAGGCCTGATGTACATCCTGCAGGTCCTCATCTCTCCCAAGGATGATTTCTAGGATTGATTGAATTAGTGGAAGAATGGCTCACTGGCGACGGAACCGAGTTTAAGCGTGGGTTTGGAGTTCGCGTGTTTAATTAATGTTTAACATTTTAACATTTATCTCCGTTCCTCGCGAGTCGCAAACCATCGATCTCACGTCATGGATAGTAAGTTAACAACATAAGCTTACTCTTTTTGTAATTTTCTGGAGTAAATTAGAGCATCAAGAAGATATCCTACCCAATCCGATGAGAAGCGCTTTCGAAAGCATTTCAGGAATTAGATGATAGCGCTCAGCGTTGACTCTCGGTCGCGGAGCTGTAAGCTGAGTCAGAACACGTGGACACGTTCAAGTTCAAACTCGTCCAATGCTTAGCGCTTATGCGTTGTGACTATGTCTGCCCCTTGTCCATACTGCCATTACCCTCGTTCCAGTGACGACGGGCCTATCTGCAAATCAAAAGACACCACAGCTTGCGCGCCCTGTCGAAAAGTCGCCGATCTGGATGAAGAAATTCATACTCTGCGGAAGAAAATCGTCGAACTGGAAGAGCGTCGCCGACAATGGAAAACGCAAATGAACGCCTCTCACGACGGGCTGACACGCAAAATTCCCGTTGAAGTTATGGCGGAGATATTTGAGCTCTGTCTTCCCGAGGATGTCTGTTCATTGGACATGCAGTACCGTCTGCGAATGCACGTATTAGGCATGCCTCTTATTCTCTCGGCGGTTTCGCAAAGGTGGAGACAGATAGCGCAGGCATCTCCCCGTCTGTGGTCCGACGTTCCAGTCCGTATACTGGATCGAAACATTCCGTCGTTGCCTGATCTCGTACACGATTGGATAGAAAGATCCGGGCAACGGCCTCTCTCGATCAACATCCACACTGCAAGGAACTCCAAGTGCGCCAACGGCGTTATCAAGGTACTCAATAATTACGCGTCTCGATGGAAAAATCTCGCGTTTTCCGGCGACTGGCTTGCCCTATGCAACTTTGCGAGCGATATCGAGGGAGTTTCGAACATTCAAACGTTGTCTTTGAAGGCGGGTGTTGGAAAATCACGGCAAAAATCAGGAAAATTTGACCTGAAAAAATTCATTGTGCAGCCGAAGACCTTGGTGGTCGAACCTATCATTTTCGGCGCGATTAACATTGACTGGAGTTACCTAACGGAGCTGGAGGCGAGCACAGAATCAGCATACGAGTGCGTTCAAGTCGTTCGTTTGGCGCCTCTATTGAAGAAGTGCAAATTTTCGACATCATCGCAATACGTGTTTCAACCCAGCGTTGCACCTCCCAATCCCTTTTTGCATCCCCGTATCGAGGAACTTATCGTGCTTGGACGTCGATGTGGTACCCTTTTTGACTATTTTCGTTGCCCTGCTTTACAAAAATTGACATTTGGCCACTGCCACCACCCCGGTACAATGGACAAGATTGTCTATTTTCTACAACAATCCATGTGTTCCATTACGAATTTGACCACATACCGGATGCAGCTCCAAACGCCAGACACCGACATCTACCTACTCTGTCAAGCCATACCTACGCTACAACACTTGTCAATCGACTCGCGATCGATGTCTCTTTTTCCAACTGAATTTGACACCTATCGCAAGAGTCCAATTGGTCATTTGTTTCCGCTCCTCGCTCAAGGATCTACAACGAAAGGGAATCAGACACCATATCTACCGGAATTGCGCTCATTGATAATCAGCGACTCCATTCTCCTTCCTTGGAGTACCGATTTCTGGAACACCTTCCTATCTATTTACAGCGCAAGAACGAAACTTGATTCTGTCATGTTGTTTAGTGACCGCACAAGCATCCCCGAAATTGGTCCAGGATCGCTTGTTGAGACTTGCGATGAAAATACACGGAGGAAATTTTTGGCTCTGAAAGAAAAAGGTGTAAAGGTAAAGGTACCCCACCCTAAGACTGGAAAGGATTTGATGCTATTGTTGTAGTAATAATTCTGTATCGTGCAAAAGTTGTATAATTGCAATGTCCTTGATAATCCCCAGTTCGTCGTAATATTATCGCTTTTTCTTGCTCTCCAATCCACTTGCATACACGGCCGCCGGCAACTGGAACGCTTTGATGATGTCCTGTTTCCGTTTGTCCTGGTTCACCACTTTTTGAATCGCCAAGCTTTGAAGTGGACGACAAACAAGGAGAACACAGTTCGCGGGAGTTCAGAAATATCACCACGTAGTTCGTAAATAATCGAAACTTACGCGCTCATGTTTGTTCCCTGTCAATACTGCCACTACCCTCGCTCCAGTGACTATGGCTCTATCTGCAAACCAAAAGACACCACAGCTTGCGCGCCCTGTCAAAAATTCACCGACCTAGATGGCCAAATCCTGACTTTGCGGAAGAAAATTCATCGAGATGGAAGAGCAACGTCGGCAGTGGAAAACCCAAGTCAACGCTATCACGACGGACTGACGCGCAAGATGCCCGTTGAAGTTGCGGCGGACGTATTCGAGCTCTGTCTCCCCAAGGACATCTGTTCCATGGATATCGACTACCTGAATAGACGCAAATTGGGAGGGCCTCTCGTTCTCGGCTGTTTCGCAGAGGTGGAGACAAACAACCAAAGAACTCCAAATGTGCTCACGACGTAATCGAAATAAATGAATATGCATCTCGGTGGAAGACCTCGTGTTTGAGGGCGGCTATCTTGCTTTGAACAGCTTCTCCAGCGATCTCAAAAGAATTTAGAATATTCAAACGCTTTCTTTGAATTCATGGATTGGCAAATCACGAAGCCAGTCCGGAAAATTTGACCTGAGAAGCTTTGTTGTACGGCCAAAGAGCTTGGTGGTCAAACCACTCATCTTCAGAGCAATCGTTATTGACTGGAGCCACCTAACAGAGCTGGACGTCAGCACGAATTTCGTCGACGATTGTGTTGAAGTCCTTCGGAGGCGCCTCTTCTCAAAAAGTGTAAATTATCCGGATATCATGACTCCTAGATCTGGCACCTTTGGATCCTTCTACCATTACCCCCGGCTAATCCCTTTTCATATCCCTGCCTAATAGATCTTACCGTGGCTAATGCCCATTGCAATACCACTTTCCCACTTCTTATCTGCCCTGTTCTGGAGAAGTTAACGATTGCCGACTACGAACAACCCGGTCCAGTGGATCGGATGGTTCACTTTTTACAGCGATCCAAGTGCTATATTACAAGCCTTAATATCTCTCGCATTAGGCTCCAAAAATCAGACGTCGAGCTGTTCTGCCAATCCATCCCCAAACTAGAGCACCTGCGTATCGATTCACGATTGCCATATCCAAGCACAGATTACGAGAGTCCTGACGACCACTTGTTCTCGCTCCTTGCTTAAGGATCGAACGCGAAGACCAAGATGAAGCCATGTCAGCTACCAGAATTACGCTCATTGACACTCCTGAAGCGTAAAGCCCTTTCATGGGATGATGATTTTTGGACTGCGTTCCTATCTATTTTCGGCGGCAAAAAAACAGTGTCAAAGAAACCTAGAGTCCGTCGAGCTCACTTTCGGTGATACTAGGTTGAGCCCTGAGTCGCTTGCTGCGACCTGTGATGATGGCATGTGGAGAAAACATCTGTCTTTAAAGAAAAAAGGAGTGCAGGTGAAGGTAGCACCTGGACACGACGAACCGGATTTAATACCGCTCTCGTAAAGGTTTCCTTATTGTAGAGACTTCGTATAATGATAATTTACTTGCTTGACTTCCAAGAGGATGCACATCAGGCCAAAAATTGGTTCATACAGCGGCCTGCTTAAAAGCTACATTGTTCAAATGATATTAAGAAAGAACCGTAAGCAATTTTATAGAAGAACAACTTTACAAATTATGAGTCGTCCAACAGTTATGCAGTGGAAATGTTGACGACGGCTCCCTTCGTAAGTGCACGGCTGTATGGGCAGAACTGTCGTAATAGTCAGCATGCATTTCAGGTCGTATATACACATTTTTTTAATCGTTACTCACATCATGACCAGCCTTGAGGAGCTCCTCGTCGATGCCCTTGACCTTGATATCCACCGCAAGTCCGAAGCCCTTCAGCTCAGTAGGCTCCCCGAGGTGAACGCTGATGTTGACCTGGGCGTTCTTAGCCATTTCTTCCTTGCCTAGTTTCTTAGCCACAGCTTGGATAGCACCAAGCAAGCAGGCTAGCGAAGATAGGACACGTTCCTTAGTAACAATAAACGTCGAGCAAAACGGATTACGCACCAGAATATCCCATCGCGAACAGTTGCTCGGGGTTTTCGCCTTTACCGCTTCCACCAAGCTCCTTGGGCAACGCGAGATTGAGCTCCAATCCATTACTTTTGACTGTCCCATTACGTCCTGCCCCTTGTGCGGTTGCAGTAGCAGTGTACTACAAGTTTCAACCAATCAGCATTCCTCTCATAGATAATGCCGCTGCCTCGAGGAGTCCTTTACATACCTTGATATCCTTCAGAGTGACGACAGTTCGTGCGTTGACGCGACTGAACGCGCTTCGAGGCACCGCAGTAGTGCGCAAGGAGGATGCGAGGAATGTACGTGCGGCCGGTGGGAACATGGTGGTTTGAGATAGAGAGGCTCTGCTCACGACACGGACAGCGAGATCATAACTCTAAGCGAGAGCACCGTGTGCAACCCCTGCGTCATCATCGGATTCGCCCGAGCACGTTACACCACATTCGCGGAGACTTTTCAGGATTTTTTGATATGATATTCATGGTTCCTAGTCCTCGTTATCTAATTCTCCATGACTTTCAATTGAAGGGGTATGGTATATCGTCATGATACGCTTGCCGCGGACGTTGCGTCAGGGGTATTTATCGACCCTTCAGCGGGCTGTGCGCAGTAACAGCGAAGCCGTTCATTACAACGTTTATTCGCTTCTCTTTCTTCGACGCCGACCATGGGATCCAAGCCAAACCTCAACCTATGGCTATGGATCCTACTCGAGGGCCTTTACATCCTCGCGCTCACGCTCAAACCTGCCCGACATAGGTGGCGGCAGCTCTTATTCGTCGCCATTTTCTCGATAGCTGGGTACGCACTCGTGTACTACAGGACGGATTACCGACATCTGGGGGTTGGGGAGAGAGGGTTGAGTGCGCGACTTCCTATTCTCGTGGCGTTCGCATCGAGCAATCTCATGCTCTGCGAGCCGCATAGAGATATACGACTCATAGGGCAGAAGGCGAACATCTCAGAGTTGCCGTTTACTGAGCGATTGTGGTGGGCCGTCTTAGTCTGGGCGAACCCTCGTGGGGTGAATTTCGCGCATGAACCTACTGCAAATCTACCGTCGCGTCCGACACATACGACGCACATTTCCTTCGTTCTAGAGCAATTGCAGTCGATTTTGGGTTACATGTTGCTGTTGGACCTCGTAGGGGCGATGAATCGCGCCAACCCGTATTACACAAAAGATGTACCAGTTATAGTCGGGATGCAGCGTCTATGGTGGATAGCGGGGTTTGGGTTTGGAGCAGCAATCTGGCTATTGGTGTCGATGCAGTTCATGTTTCTATCGATCATGCTTGTCCTTCTGGGAGCGTCGAATCCGAACGACTGTCCGAGGTTCTTTGGATCGCCTTTCGATGGATACACTGTTCGCCGAGTGTGGAGGTGAGTTTCATTCGAGCCAAGCTTATTTCTGGCTCAATTTTTTTTTCATTTTTTTTTTTAGCAAGTTCTGGCATCAGATGCTGCGAAGAGTGCGTTGCAAATATCAACCTAAAGCGTCTTAAATTTCTAATGATCCTTTCAGCCATGTGTAACACACGCCGATTTCGCTGCTAAAGCACTGCAACTCGATCCAAACAGTAAAAACACCTATATCCTGAAATTAACCGTCGCCTTTCTCCTCTCCGGAATCATCCACTACATCAGCGAAGCAGTTCCAGCGGAAAGTATCACCGAGCCTCTCGGGTGCCTCGTGTTCTTCCTCCTACAAACCGTCGCCATTGTTTTTGAGGAGTTTGTGATCAAGCTCGCGCGTGCGGTTGGGTTTGGGGTCGCGAAGTGTGATAGAAGTAGGAAAGGAGGTCCGAATGCGAATAGTGAAGGAAAGCCTTCGTGGTGGGTGAGGGTGGTAGGGTACTTGTGGGTTCTGTTGTGGATTGACTTTAGTCTGCCGTATTGGACGGCTGCCGGGTATCGGGCTGGATGGACGGAGGAAATACCGCAATTTAGCGTGATCTTGGGTTTGTGGAAGGGGGATTGGTTTCCGTTGAATAAGCCGGTGATGTAGATGGTGTTCGAGGCTTGTTATGTTGTCGACGAAATGGTCTTCATCATGATTATCCATGGTATTTCTATGTTGAGGAGCGTGTCGCGTTGGCCATAGCTAAGCCTAATATTGAACGGTTTGAAGATTCTGCGTCGTGCACCCAGAAGTTTGTTTAGTAGTCTTATGGACAGATTACTTGAAATATGTCTGTTTACAATAGCTATTCAATCTCTACAACATAGATGTCGCTACAGGGGTAGCACAAAATCATTTCCCCCAAATCTGGATTTTCACCTGGACCCCTTTTCCCTCTATAGATAAAAGTTGTTCTCGGACACGGTCGTTACAAGTTGCAGCAAACAACTCGGCGCTTTGTCTACTGTCAGTAAAAGTGAAAGTTACGGTTTCCAGTTTCCTTTCATGCTGTAAAGATTGCGGATTGTCTGTGCTGAAAATAGATAGAAAGGCAGTCCAAAAATCGGAATTCCATGGAAGACAATCGTTGGTAATAATCGCCAAAGAACGTAATTCCGGTAGATAAAAGGGCCTCGCATTCGAACCATGAGCAAGGAGCGAGAATAGATGAGTGTCAAAACTTTGAATATTTTCCCCATAAAATTTGTGCGAATCAACGCTTAATCGGTGTAATGTAGGTACAGCATGGCAGAGTAGATCGATGTCTGTTTGTTGCAGCTTCACCCGAGTGATTGTGAGATCTGTCATCGGGCAATGGGACCGCTCTAAAAAAAGAATTACGTGATTTATTCCACGAAGGTCGTCGCATTCTCCAATCGTCAACCTCTCCAAAGCAGGGCAAAGGAAACGCGCGAAGATGGAAAAAGAACGATCCGACAACACCGTAAGATCTACGATGCATGGATGCACAAAGGGATTGACGGGCCCAACGCCTGGATCAAAAGCATCTCTGAAGTCGGAGGAGACTTTGCATATTTTAAGGCGAGGTGTCGTACGAAGGACGATGATGAAATCATCGATGGAAGCCGGCATTGACACCTCCAGTTCTGTTAGGTGACTCCAATCAATAACAACCGTGGCAGGGAAGAAAGGTTTGGCTATCAAACGCTTTGGCCGTACGACGAATTTTTTGAGGTCGAACTTCCCCGGCTCACTCCGTCCTTCGCCAGTCCGCGATTTGAAAGACAGCGTTTGAATATGCGAAATTCCTTCTAGACTGGTCGAAAAGGTAGAGAGCGCGTGCCAGTGTCCGGAAAACGCGAAATGCTTCCACCGAGACGCATAAGCGCAGATAATATTAATTATGTCCTGAGCGAATTTGGAGTTCGTCGGCGTATAGATGTTGATCGAGAGAGGTTGTTGTCCAGACCTTTCTATCCACTCTGTTGTGAGTTCAGGCAACGACGGCATGGTCGTCTCATTGATGTGAAGCGGAACGTCGGCCCAGAGGCGAGGTGTTGCGTGTGCTGTTTTCCTCCATCTCTGCGATACCGCCGATAGGACAAGAGGGCTACACCTTCTGATTCTGATCCCATGGCTGTAACTGAGGTCCCATGAACAAATGTCCACGGGAAGACAAAGGTTGAATATCTCCGCTGCGACTTCGATAGGAAGTTTGTTTGTCAGGCCATCGTGAATGTCGTTTACTTGTGTCTTCCACTCCCGACGTTGTTCTTCTAGCTCGATGGTTTTCTTCCGCAAAGTCTGAATTTGTTCATCTAATTCGGCGACTTTTCGACAGGGCAAGCATGACGAGGTGTCTTGTGACGTGCGGATAGGGCCGTCGCTACTGGTGCGAGGGTAGTGGCAGAATCGACAGCGAACAGACATACGCCTAAGTATCAAGTCAGAGCCACGTTGAACGTCGACGTTGTGGCCTCGAGGTGCATTCGAACCTCAGTTTATAACTCCGCACATGCATGTTCGCAATATGTCTTATCTCTCTCTCACCTTCCTTCTAGGCGCATCGAGTCCGAATAATCATCCGAGGTACTTAGGGTACGTGTGGGTTCTGTTGTAGGCTGATTTTAGTTCGCCGTATTGCACGGCTGCCGGGTATCGGCAAGATGGAACAATTTAGCGCGATTTTAGGCCATGGAAAGGGGATTGCTTTCCGTCGAATAAGCCAGTTATTTAGATGGTGTAGGAGGCTTGTTAAAAGTATTGATAGTCGTCGAAGAAAGGTTTTCATAATGACTTTTCATGACAATCCATGAAGTGTGTCACAAAGAGATTGAACATCATGATATTTCTAGTCATGGCGCCCTTGAGTTCGCCTCGTAGTCTTACATACAACATTACTTGACCCATGTTTTCATTTATCCAAGGTATAATGACAAAAAGGTATTCTAGATCTCTGCAACATGGATGTCGCTACAGAAGGAGCATCAGATCCTTTCCGTACCGCCAAAGCTGGATTTTCACTTGCACTCCTTTTCCTTTCAAAGATAGTAGTTTTGCTCGGATACGTTCATCACAGGTTGCAGCAAGTGAGTCAAGGCTTTGCGTATCGTCATCAAAACAGAGAGTGACGGTTTCCAGTTTCCTTCTATGTTGTTGCGAAGATTGCGGATTGTCTGTGTTGAAAATAGATAGAAAGGCAGTCCAAAAATCGGAACTCCACGGAGGGTGATCATTGGTAATGATCACCAACGAGCACAATTCTGGTAGAAAACGTGGCCTTGCATCAGATTCCCGAGCGAGGAGTGAGAATAAATGGTCATCGAAACCCTCGAAGTTTTGGCGATATAAATTTTGTGAGTCAATACATAATCGATGCAAGGTAGGTATAGCTTGGCAGAGGAGGTCGACATCGGTTTGTTGAAGCTTTATCCGACAAACACTAAGATCTATAATAGAGCATTGGGACTTGTTCATGAAATAGATAATCTGATGTATTGCACCAAGTTCTTCGCAATCGCCAATTGTCAACTTCTCCAACGCAGGGCAGAGAAGATGCACAAAAATAGCAAAAGAACGACCTCTCGTCACCGTAAGATCCACGATAGAGTGATGCGCAAAAGGATTGGCAGGAGCAATACCTGGAATAAAGGGTTGGTTGAACTCGGAGGAGAACTTGCATTTTTTAAGTTGGGGTACCGAACGAAGGACGATGATAAAGCTTTCGATAGAGTCCGATGTCGACACTTCTAGTTCCGTTAGGTGACTCCAATCAATAACGATTGCGTCGAGGACGAGAGGTTCAGCCACCAAACGCTTTGGCCGTACGATGTATTTTCCGAGGTCGAATTTCCGCGGCCGACTCCTTCCTTTGCCAGCCCGTGCCCTCAAATACAGCGTTTGAATATTCGAAACTCCTTCTAAATTGGTTGCGAATGCAGGGAGGACGTGCCAGTGACCAGAGAACGTGAGATGCTTCCACCGAGACGCATACCCGTTGAGGATCTTGATTACGTCCTGAGCGCATCGGGAGTTCGCGTATGAATGGATGTTGATCGAAAGTGGACGTTGTCCAGACCTTTCTATCCACTGTGTTGTGAGTTCAGGCAATGAGGACGTTTTTGTATCCCTGATACGCAACGGAATGTCGGACCACAAACGAGGTGTCGCATGCGCTATTTGCCTCCACCTCTGCGATACGGCTGATAGTTCGAGAGGGCTTTTACACCATTGCTTCCCGAAGCTGTAGCTGAGGTCCGAAGAACAGATGTCCGGGACAAGGCAGAGGTCGAATATCTCCGCCGTGACTTCGATGGGAAGTTTGCGCGTCAGCCCGTCATGAGTGGCGTTTACTTGCGTTTTCCACTGTCTTCGTTGCTCTTCCAGCTCGACGATTTTCTTCCGCATTGTCAGAATTTGTTCTTCTAGGTCGGCGACTTTTTGACAGGGCGTACATGACAATATTTCGTTTGATTTGCAAATAGAGCCGTCGCTACTGGAGCGAGGATAGTGGCAGAATTGACAGGGAACAGACATAAGTGCATCAAGTATCTGTCAGAGCCAGCGTGGCAACGTTGAGATCGAACCTGGAGGTGGATTATTCTCAGTTTACAACTCCGCACATGTACTGTAAAAGCGAGTATTTTCTTCACATACACTCTTGGCAGTTCAGACAGATATAGTATACACATACGAAAGCAATACAAAGGCAAGCAGTGGATTATTATTTTGATTTGAACTTTAGCAGCCTGGATCTGGGATACCGGATGCCGTGACGCGGAGATGTAAAATTCAGACTGAGCCACAAACTAACAACAGCCTCGTTCGCATCATGTCTCATCTCTTTTATAATTTTTATGTACCTTGCTCTCACCTTGTATGACTATGGCTGTTCCTTGTCCTTATTGCAATCGTCTTCGTAACCCCGCTCAAGATCAAGATGGATTCATATGCTCCCCGAAAGATCCCAATGCTTGCTTGCCATGTCGAGAGATGGTCGAACTAGACGACAAGATCGAGGAGATGCGTACGGCAATCGTCGAGATGGAAATCAAACGTCGAGAGCTGAAAATGCATGTAAACTCTAGCCACGATAGGGTCACTCGCGATATACCACCCGAAATTACGGCAGAGATATTCCAATTGTGTCTTCCAGAGGGTCTCCCGAGCGCCAACATCGCTTACAAAGTAAAATCCCTACGTACGTTGGGCATGCCGCTGATATTGTCAGCCGTCTCGCGGAGATGGAGACAAATGGCGCTTGCTTCGCCGCGACTCTGGTCTAATGTTGCCCTTCGTCTTATGGAACGGAATCTGCACTCATTACCCATCCTCACGAACGAGTGGCTGGAAAGGTCTGGCGAATGTCCTCTCTCCATCAATATCTACATTAGGGCGTCAACAACGACTACCAATACTTCGATACAGGGTCGAGAACTGATCAAATTGGCCTGTCAATACTCTTCCAGGTGAGTAAGCCTGAAGTATGAGGGGAGTTCCGGTCTCCTGTCTGCCTTTTTGAGTAAAATGGAAGGGATTGCGATGCTTCAGACCCTCAATTTGTATCCCCGATGCGGACCTTTGCTTTGCGGAAATTTTAATCTTGGAAAATGTATCTTGCGGCCACGGACTTTGCTGTTTGAAGATGAAGACGGCTGCACTTTAGACATGATCAACATTGACTAGAACCACCTGAAGTAGTTGTTCATAGGTCGGAAAACGGCATCCATGAACATCGATCAATGCATCGAGGTACTTCGACGGACACCTCGTCTCACAAATCTCACACCTCCACGATGGGTCGACGACACATTTGATGTGGCATTGGAACCTATTCTAAATTGTAATCTTACGACGCTCACAGTATTTGGTTACTTTGGCCCGGCTCTGTTGACGCATCTAATATGTCCTTCCTTGGAAACGCTTACAATGTCAATGCCATTTGCGTATCACTCCATGAAATACATGTTCGAATTTGTTCAAAAGTCTGGATGTCGTCTTACTTCTTTGGATATGGACGACGTGCGGCTGGGCGACGATGATTTGGATCTACTTTGTCAAAACATCCCCACGCTACGCCATCTTCAATTCGCAAGAACTGTGCAGGAGTACCAAGGGTGGTACAACTTACTTTCACTTCTCTCCGAAGTATCCGATGAAGGAGTTGAAATTGAGTCTCTGTACCTTCCCGAGCTACAGTCGCTGGATCACATCCTATTGAATTTTGATTGGATCCCTCCCATCTTCATGTCCCCTATTTCCGGAAGCTTACATCGACATAGGAGCAAACTTGAATTCGTTGAAATAACTCTTGGCAGTAAATTCCCATCCACGCAAAAGGACATTCCAGACGCCGATGTGATTGGAGATGAAACACATGAAGCGCTCATGACATTGAAAGGACAAGGAGTGAAGATCAAGATACAGGTTGACGAGGACTTTCTATAGGGGAAATGTTGGAGATCATAGGCATGGTAGTGGTCGAACATATTTGTTTTGATAACAAAACCTGATAAGATAATTACATATCGTTGCAAGAAGTAGGGCATTGAGTCATCGGAAAAGGCTCAAATTCAGAGGGGCGGCGCAAATTCGATTACATAAAAGCAGACCACCAAGAAATTTACACAACACCAATACACAGGACAACGTCGCAAAAAATACCAATATGATACTATTATCCTAGAACCCACTCGCCGTTACCCTCAACTGCTCCAACTTCTTCAACACTTCGCCCACCGTCCGGTCGAGCTCGCCTGCGATGGATTGCTGCTTCGTACCGGGCAAGCGAGCATACGTCTCGCAAAGATCGCCATCAACAACAGCCTTGGCGGGCACATAATATCCGCGCCAGCTCAGTTGGTCGCGCCCGACCAAACTGGGCTGCTCTGTCCGCATGTGCTGCTCCAGGGTCGAAATAAAATCGACGTCTTCCTTGGATACGAACGGCACCAGAATACCAATCGTTCCGTGCAGGCCTGTGTACAACAGCACCTCGCGACCACCCGCGACGAGCGACACTTTGTGGATAGACGTGATAAGGTCGCCAACGTGGAAGTGTGCAAGCAATTTTGTCTTGTGGGGTGCACCCATAAGGATCCCCTTTTCATGCAAGATACCGGCGCCTGTGGGGTCGTCGTCGACCTGATCTGAGACCTTGGGGTCCAGACGGTTAACGAACACGTTTCCGAAGCGGTCGCCAGCGACGACGGTGTTGTAATCTACCATCGTCATTGCTGATATCCATCGTGGCTGAGAGTCGTCTGCGAAGGTGAGGAGGCGATTTTCTGGTGCTTTGTATACAACAAATTGAATTGACTCCTGCATGTCGCCAACTATGATGTGCGATCCTTGGGTGGCGAGAGAAATAATCGCGGTGGTCGACGTCTATATGAAAAGCCCGAGTATTTTGAGTTTTGTATGATACATGCATGTTAGAATGGACGTACCTTGTTCTCTACCTTTCGCAGCAGTTTTTTCTTTCCGATATCATAAATTCTCAGAGATTTTCCAACACCAGCAAGCAGACGACCTTGGAAAGCCAACAAAGAGAGAGGAACATCATCGACTTCGGTCTAAGCCCACAAATATGAGTACAGAAAGAGAGGATTTCTGTAAAACCTGACGCACTTTGTGCTGGAATTCCAGACCTGTACCATCCTCCGTAAACTTATATGTCCGCAAGAACCCGCTCGTACATGACCGCGGCGAGACGTGCGTGTCGGCAGCCGTGCCCACAACCAGATGCAACTCTCCTCCACGCGCGGAAAATGGTACAATGGCCAGAGAGAAGGCCGCCTCGTTGTCTTCCAGTTCGATGATGTTCACTGTTCTAGCCTCTATAGGGTCGATAATACGTATACAAGAGCCCCATGTACCGGCGGGCGCCCTGGGACGACCAAAAATTTCTGGTGGAAGATTGACGACTTCTTCGTCGATCCGTTTGCCTTGTTGGCGCTGAAGTGGTTCCATAAGCCAGAATAAACGAAAAAAAAAGTAATCAACGCACTAGTTCCGCAATTTTCTTGGCGGATGCGCTCTCGCCGAGAATGCGATGATCACCTTCTATCATGTAGAAGTAATTGTTGGTGGGATGAGTGATGAACTTGCGCGGCGTATACGAAAGCGGGATTGAGTCTTGTTTTAGTTTCGTCCCCAGCTTGGGTACTTGGAAAATGCTAAAAACGAACTATATAAGTAAAGCCGTCGAAAAGTCGCTAGTAATTTTGAATATTACCGAAGGACGCTACCCGCAATGCCAATCAGACCTTCGGGACTAAGCTCTGCAGAGAAGCTCCATGCATAGTCGAGGTTGTCGTAGATGAGCGGTGTAAAGTGCATGAGATTTTGATGCGTATAGTTGAGCCATGAACGCGATGACAAGGCAAGAATTGCTGGGTTGCGGTGGATTTGCACTCGGATGAGTTTGACGGGGCGCGTTCCCAAGAATCTAATCATTAGGAAATGAGTCCGAAATATTCATATGCAGAGCGAAAGGGAGGCCTACCGCGTCCGAGTATCCGTAAGCTGACCATTGATAGGGTCAAGCACCGTACGCAGCAAAACACCATTTTGCAGACCAATGTTGACGAACATGGTTGGTTGCGCCTTGTTAATACTGGCATCCAACATATCCGCAATACATATCGATGACGGAGGAGCAGTCAAAGCTTGCAGACTGATCGTATCGAGAGTGCTCTCAGGATCCAACGAGATAATACGAACGGTTTGATCTTCGCAGCCCACAGCCTAAAAAATTGAGATCATTGCCAGTGCCAATAGAACATGAACTGTAGGATGCTTACCAGATAAGGCGTCCTCTGCCGGCCCTCAGGCACCTCCGCAATACTCAGCGCCAACACCGTGCTTCCCATGGCCTTCCTGTCCTGATACTCGTTGAGCTGCCCATCCAGATCCAGCTCGAAGTACACCAGCTCCGCCGAGCTCAGCGCCACGACGACCTGACGCTTGTTCGTCGTCGCGCAGACAATAGTCTTGCCTTGCGGCACTCTCCATTCGTTGACACGTCTGTCGGCGAGGACGTGGCGGATACCTTGCGGATGGACTTGCAGGAGCGCGTCAGCTCCAATTTGTTGCACTGCGAGTGTCGGCGCAGCAGAGAGGAAGCCCGTGTCTTGGACTTCTTCGATGGTCTCTCCGATAGAGAGCACGAGAGTGCCGTTGACGAAAGATAAAATGATGTAAGAGTCATATGGGTCTACAAAAATCACGATAATCAGCGACAGGTCGTTCTTATCATTTTTTACAAACGTACCATCTTCCGTCCGCTTCGTCGTCCACACAGCGTTTGGAATACCAGGAAGGTCGGAGCTCACAGATTCCTCCACTTCGAGACCATGTCGCAGGGTTCTGAATGTACTGCGCGCGCCTCGGCCACATGCAGCGAATATTTGAGGGGTGTCAGAGTTGGGGAGAACATTGAGGACTTTTGAGTCGATGATAGGGTCGAGCGACTCCAATTCGTCTGCGACGACCAAGTTGTCTAGTGGTCGGGGCCTGAAGAATGCTCGAGGTAGAGGAATGGTAGGATCAGCCATGCCAAAGGAAGGGTAAGAGGTGGAACTGAATTCGGGTTCATTGTCATCATCGCCCAGTTTTTGGAATTGGTAGAGGTAGCTGAAGGGAGAAAGTCGTTTAGAATGGAGTAAAGATCAAAATCAAGTCGTTTGCTTACTGGTTACCAAATTCACTCGCAACAAAGAGGAAACCGGATTTCAAAATGCATAAACTTGATGCTACTGGCACAGTATCGAAATACTTGATTTTCAGAGCTTTTACTTCCTCTTCTTCATGTTCGATGGTGACTTTGTATAGATCCCCGTCCTCGCTTTGCAGAAGGAAAAAGAAAGCACCCTAGGAAAAGGTCTGAGCAAAAAGATCAGGAACGCATAAGCACGCCAACACACCTTCATCTTATGCATGACGGCCGCGACGATAATAAGTCCCCGATTTGAGTCCTCGAGTGGGTTCTTTCGCCGTGGGATAGGTACTCGATGTTGAGGTGCGTCCATGTGTCGGTATATGATATGGTCTTCGCAGCATACGAGAACACCGGAGGGCCCGTCGAAGCGGTCGGAGGACGCGAGCTGACCTCCAGGCACTTGCACGAGCAGGTTGGCGCGCGGGTCTGTCGGCTCACTCCATTTTCTGACGACGTGGTTCAGTCCAAGGTCGAGCTCATAGTACGTCAGCATCTGACAGACACGCGTCAGTCCTGAAAGATGAGTGCAGAAAAAAGTGGAGCACCTTCTCCGCGTTGTTGAAAGCCTCCCCTGTTGGATCCTGGTCCGACTCCGTGTAATCCACCTCCAGAGCTGCGAACATGGGGTTCTCGAATCCGACATCCAGACCGACGATGTGGTGGATGATAGCCGCGTTTTTGTGCGCCTCGAGCGGTGACGAAATTGTGAGGTTTGCCGCGGCGTCCCTGTTCAGAATGTAAACGAGCTTGGCTTTTTCCATGGATGCTATCATCACACTTCTTCCTTTCGGGTCCGTCGCGAGGTACTGCCCAGGAACGATACGCCTCGCCCCCGACTTTCCATACGTCTCCTGGTGCAGCTTGACGAAACTGCTCGTTTTAGGATCATAGTCCAGGATAACGATGCGTCCAGAGTCCGACCCTACTATGGCGTAATCTAAGATACGATGCGCGGATGAGCAAATAACTGAAATGGGATACATACGAAAACCTCACCCTTGGTCCCGCCTGTCAATCGGAAAGCAGCGAGCGAGCGAATGGACCCAAAGACGTCTGTCGCGATCACTGTTGCGACTTTTCCCGTCTGCGCGTCGGGTCTGAGCAGCTCGAGACGTGTTCCATGGGAGACGATGATCTCTTGCTGTCTGGCGCCGGAAAAGTTGCCAACGATGGCCTGCGTCGTCGCCGTTGGAGGTTGTAGAGTTAAATTGTACAAGTGCATCTTGGTATTTCGCTAACAATCAACAAAGATTGCGAAAAAAAGACCTAGATGGACGTCGCGGACGAGAGAATAGACGAGGATGGGCAGTGTTTAACGGAGCACCTAATTGAACCTGTAACTAAACATTAATTCTCGGCGGTTGTTTTGGTGTGTTTAATTTTGACGGTATCACCTGCTATATATGGCTACAGGTATGCGACAATCCTCATCAGAGTCATTTCAACGAAGGAGGTCAAAATTCGAACGTTATCTCATACATGAATATTTAAAATATACACATGATATATCCTAAAAGTAAATCTCTACTCAAACAAAACCTTTCGATTTTCCCCGACCTGTATTTTCAACTTCACTCCTTGTTCCTTCAACAGCAAAAGTTCTTGTCGCGTCTGGTCGTCAACGATCATACTGGGAACTAGGTCCGTTACAAACGATTCCGTTCCAAATATGAATTCAAAACATTTAAGCTCCCGTCTTTGACGATTTGAAGCTCCAGCAGCATTAAAGATACGAGGGAGAGAAGACCATTCCAAACAGTCTTTTGATACCTGGTGTATTGTTAACGAGCGTAAGTCTGGAAGGTACGAAGGTTGATGCTGGCTGGAACTTTTGGAGAGGATGTTAAAGAAGTCGCGGAAAAGAGATGGATTGGGCTTATTAATTTCGATATGTAGGTGACAAAGCGTGGAAATAGTCATGCAACTCAATATAAAGTTGACGTTTCTCAAAGGCACGGTATCAGCCAACACATTCAAGGTTGTGAGGGAACAGTTGGACTTTCGCAAGAAAATACCTATATCAATGCCTAATTCTCCTGCGAGCAGGTTGGAGATTGTCAATGTATCCAACGATGGGCAAATGAGATAGTCAAAGATGCGGTCTGCGTTACGATCCGCCAATGTGAGATTCACGATATGTCGACACAGGATGGGTTCGGAGTCCTGAAGTGATGCAATATTCCGAAGGGATGGTGATGGAGTGAGGTTGCATGTCGTGAGTTGAGGTGCTCTGCGGAGAACCTCGAGGCAGTCCGTGAGTGATAATCCCGAGTTGGCTTGCACCGTCAGGTCCGTCAGTTTGGTCCAATCAACAGTGATCTCGTCGAGACTAGAGAGATGTTCAATCACTAAACATCGTGGCTGGAGGACAAATTTTCCCAAGTTCAGGCATCCCTTGCGACCCGACCTTGAAACCCAAGCATTTAAACAGAGTGTCTGTAAATTTGAAATGCCTTCGATGTTGCTAGAAAAGTGGGATAACGCAGAGGATTCGTCATTGAATTTGAGATCTTTCCAACGCGAAGAGTATTGGTTGACTACGTGGATTAGTTCGCGGAATGATTTCAAGCTTTTGATATCAGTAGCGAAGATGTTGATTGAAAGAGGATATTGGCCGGACCTCTCTAGCCATTCCTTCGCGAGCATCGGTAGCGACTGCATGTTACTGGACCACATGCGCAGAGGAACTTTGGACCA
Source organism: Pholiota conissans (assembly GCA_015484465.1). NCBI lineage: Eukaryota > Fungi > Basidiomycota > Agaricomycetes > Agaricales > Strophariaceae > Pholiota > Pholiota conissans. Next base: position 205,410 of record MU155157.1, read on the forward strand.
GAGTTCTGGAGTCGCGTGGGCTATATTCCTCCATCGTCTAGAGACAGCCGATAGGAGTAGCGGTGTTTTGATCTCGTACGACTTCGATGGCCCGAACTCCATGCAGATCTTCAATGTATCCTCGGAAAGGTAAAACGTAAATATCTCTGCTGTAATTTCTGGAGGAATACGTCGAGTAAGGTCATCGTGATTGACGTTGACATGCACCATCCATTGTTGGCGCTCCTTTTCGATCTCGGCGATCGCTTCCTGCATCTTCTGGATCTTGTCGCCCAGTTCGACCACTTTTCGACATGGATGGCAAGTGTCGGGGTCTGTTGGCCGGCATATGAACCGTTTTTCACCAGTGATATAATTGCGAGAATTATTGCAGTACTGGCAGGGAGTAGGCGTAAGCATTGTGGTTTGTTACCCCCTACTGTACGGTGTTCGAAAAGCAATGGTTGTCGTCAAATTGTCCTCGTGCCCGTGACTGACCGTCGCGTACATGTCACGCGTTCGTCACTCGCACGCGTCGAAATTTAAAACGCTGTCCTCTTTGCCACAACCTATACCTTACTTGAGCCATTCATGAGAGTCTTATGCGTCGCAGAAAAGCCATCTATCGCCAAAGCCATCTCTCAGATCCTTTCAGGTGGTCAATTTGCAGCAGTACGTGCACCAGACACCCGCCTCTGCGCGATTTTGAGCCTTTGACTTGCAGACGAACACGCGAAACAAGTATATCAAGAACTATGAGTTTGATTACCCTCAAACCCAGTCCTTTTTTACGGTAACGGCTGTGTCGGGGCATCTTACAGCACACGACTTTTACGAAACCCACCGTAAATGGCACGCATGCGATGCATTTGACCTTTTCGATGCTCCGGTAGAGACGAAGGTGCCTCCTGACAACAAGGACATCGAGAACAATCTCATGACGCAGGCTCGACGGGCGCAAGTGCTGATGATTTGGACGGATTGTGACAGAGAGGGCGAGCACATCGGGATGGAGATAGCGAAGGTCTGCAGGAAAGCCAACGCTACTATCCGTATAAAGCGGGCGAGGTTCAGTGCTATCATTGCCCAGTACGTCTTTCTTCTATAGTTCTTCGGGGGATTGCATTAAAAAGAGGTACAGACAAATCCACAATGCAGCGCAACATCCAGTCGAACTTGATAAGCGGCAGGCAGACGCAGTCGAAGCTCGGATCATGCTCGACCTCAAAGTCGGGGCAGCCTTCACGCGGTTGCAGACCCTTATACTCCAAGGGAAGATTCCCCAGATTGCGGATGAGAAGAACGTTGTCTCCTACGGTACGTTGTTCGTGTGTACTGCGCGTCCCTTTGTTCAATTGCCACAGGCCCTTGTCAATTCCCCACTCTTGGATTCGTCGTTCAACGATATAGTCTTGTGAAAAACTTCGTCCCAGAGTCGTTTTGGTATATTTACCTCTCTCTAACACGGCCCTCACCTTCGCAAGGCACCGCGGAAGAAACCAAGTTCAACTGGAAACGCAATCACCTTTTCGATGAAGTCGTTGTGGCGAATCTCTATGATAGGATGGGCAACTCGCTGGCGGTCGTAACGAAAGTCACGAACAAGACCACGAAGAAATGGTGCGTATCGCATTGGTTGATTCAGCTCATTTTATTAAGCAAATTTTCAGGAAACCGCTACCTCTCACAACCGTTGAACTTCAGAAAGCTGGTTCGCGACTATTGAAACTCGCTCCAAAGAAAGTACTAGATGTACGCATATTCTGTTATCTTTCGTAAAAGCTCTTTTCATATCTCTTGCATAGGTTGCCGAGAAACTTTATCAGCAAGGTTTCGTTTCGTATCCGCGTACGGAAACCGACGAGTTCGACAAAGATTTCGACCACATGGGCCTGATAGCAAAACAAACGGTTGATCCCAGCTGGGGTGCCTTCGCAACTTCGTCAGTATTCTGACTTTTCACCGTGTACGCTTTATAACCCTCGCCATTCGTCTGTCACCAGACTACAACAAGGCGGCTACAATTCACCTCGTAAAGGAAAAAATAACGATAAAGCCCATCCACCCATCCATCCTACTGCCCATGCTGGAAACTTGGCCGGAGATGAGAAGAGGGTGTATGAGTACATTACCCGAAGATATCTGGCATGTTGTTCGAAGGACGCGGAGGGATGGCAGACGACGGTCGATGTTGTTTGTGGAGGCGAGGAATTTTCTGCCACAGGTGTGTGTGTATAAAACCATCTGACTATCATAATCTTTGCTGATGAAAACCGAAGGCCTGGTCGTGAAGGAACGAAACTACCTCAACGTGTACATCTACGACAAGTGGACAGGTCATACGGTCCCGGATTTCCAAGAAGGAGAAGAATTCCAACCGACGTTGTGTGAGATCCGCCAGGGCGAGACTTCGAGACCTAATTATCTGACCGAAGCCGACCTCGTCACTCTGATGGACAAGAACGGCATTGGCACAGACGCGACCATCGCACAGCATATACAAACTATCATAGATCGGGACTATGTGATTGAGCGTATGGAAGGCGCGACGAAGTACCTTGTGCCGTCTACCCTTGGAATCGGCCTCATTGAGGGATACAACCAAATCGGACTCGTGAAAAATGTCAGCAAGCCACAGATGCGTCGTGAGGTATGGTCTTTGATCATTGTTGGCTACATAAGCTTCGCTGACTATCTCGTCTAAATTTTCTAGACCGAGCGAAAGATGGTGCAAGTATGCGAAGGCACCGTAAGCAAGAACGATATGCTCATCGAAGGTCTCAATCAGTATAAGGAGATGTTCGTTATTGTCCGCAGAGAATTCCAGCGAGTCACTTCGGTATGCGATTTTTTTTGCTAATTTTCATACAGAGGATTTACTGAGTTTGTAGAGTGTGACACGGTATCTTTCTGGTGAAGGTGGTGCTCAAGACAACCATAATGGGAATGCGCCAGGTGGGGGTGGAGGCGGTGGTGGTGGTGGTGGTGGTGGTGGAAACGGGGGTGGAGGAAACAGCGGAGGAGGCGCAGGTGCAAGAGGTCGTGGTGCTACGCGTGGTGCGGCTAGAGGTACGCGCGGCACTGCGGCGCGCGGTCGAGGACGAGGACGAGGAGGCACTACTAGTGCTACACCCCTATTCCTTGACTCTGACGACGGTAAACTGCTCTTTAAAACCTGTATACCTATCTCAACTTACCTCGCCATTTTTTTCCAGACGACAACGCTGTGCCGTCGGCGCCTCCTCCACCTCCGCAGCGGAGTGCAACGACCACAGCTTCATCTATGCAATCGGGCCCCTCTCGCACAGCATCAATACCACCTACTCGCCCTCCTCCTCAGCCCTCGTCGACCTCATCCACTCTCGTAGCCTCCAGCTCGCGGCAGACAGCCCCTGTCTTCATGTCGCCTACGTGGCAGGCTGGACCTCCGCCCGCCGCCGCTTCGACATCGTCTGCGAAGCCACCCTCGGCCCGCACGGATTATAATAAGCCAAATACAACGATGACGGGCGATGAGATCATGTGTCGCTGTAACGTGCCTGCGGGTCAGAGGACGGTTACAGGAGAAAAAGCGACGAAAGGGAAGAAGTTCTGGACATGCGATACGCGCAAGTGCGACTTCTTCCAATGGGTCGACGAGGGCGTTGGCACGAGTGTACCTGCAAAGCGGTCATATACAAATGTGCGTTTCATTTCTCCTCGTCGTCCTTTCATGTGCGCGTGTTCAATCTGGATACCTTCTGTTAGACAACCAATAGCGGTACCGGAGACGCGCGCCGGTGTAATTGCAACGAGGACGGGATTATGCTTACGACGAATAAAGAAGGCCCTAATCAAGGACGAAAATTCTGGAAATGCAGGAAGCCTGTCGACCAAGGGCCATGTGGATTCTTTGAATGGGATGACGAACCCCCTCGAAACTCGGGCGGACCTCTTGCTCGAGGTGGTGGTGCTGGTCCTTCGCGGGGCCAGTCATTCAATAGTACCCCTTCTGGTGCATGCTTCAAGGTGAATGCTTAACCGCCGTGTGGTATCATTTCGATTTTATTGATTAATTGAGCTAGTGTGGCGAAGAGGGTCATTTCGCGTCTGGTAGGCATTTTTGTGTGTTAGACCGATGAGATATTTGATTATTTCTGCAGCATGTCCTGGAGGGCTTGATGCTAGTATGCGATCTCGAAGCTTTGGCGCTAGCGCGAATCCTGCCGCTGCTGGTGCAGAATGTTTTAAATGCCATCAAATCGGACATTATAGTTCATGTTTGTGATCTCTTTCCCTCGTATATACACTACTTATGGTTTGCATAGCATGTCCAAATGGTGCCTCATCTAACGGCTCTAATTTTGGCAAGCCCAAGTCATTCGGTAATACTAGTAATCCTGGGACATCCAATGAGTGCTACAAATGCGGGGGATCGGGTCATTGGAGTTCGAGTACGTGGCCTACTTCGTTATCACCCATCGATTTTTTTCTGATAAAAATATCGAACAGACTGCCCTGAAGAACTTGGCGGCGGAACTAGTCACGGCGGCGGTAGACGATCAAGCTCATCGTCTGGTAAGAGGGGTAAAGGAAGTTCTACGAGAGGTACCACTAGCAAACGTGGACGAGGTAGTAAAAAATCCAAATTCGGCGCCGCAGACGGCTATTGAATTCGTCTCGCATTGTGATTGTTCACATTTTTATGACTCTATCATTACATACTTTATGATCAAGCAGTTCTGGAACAGACGGTACGCTACTTACATATGCAATATAAAATGGAAGCATGCCATGTCCTTCCTGGAAAACTCAGCAAGATGTATGCTTGATAGACCGCACGTCTGAAAACTTTGCAGGCTCTCCTCCGAAGTACTGTCTGACTGATGATCGACATATATTCATGAAAAGAAAAGAATTGTTTGTCCGGGATGTAAGTATAAATATAGAAATACATAGCGTGGAAAAACATGCGGCGGACCGTGGGCAGAGCAAAATTTGAGTTCACCAGAACCCATCCGTCAATCGATAACGCTTTCTTCACGCCTCCATCCATCTTCCTCCTCCCAGTTATCATGCCACGCTTCAAAGCCGCCTAGCTTCTCTTCTTCGCTTCCCTCAGCTTCCTCGCCTCCTTTTTCTTCGCCAGATGTTTCTCTCTGGTGCGCTGCTTTTTCTCCTCCTTCCTCTTGCTAGCTTCCTGAGCATCTGCCTGTGCTTCGTTAGAGGGGACTCCAAGGACGCTCTTCAGGAGATCTCCGCGGAAGTTCCCTTCATATTCGTATTCGATCTCATCGGAGGAACCGCCGTCGTCGTAGGATCTGGCTCTCTTCACTCTGCGACGGTATGTATTCGCGACGGTGCGCGGCTTGTAAGGAAGTAGAGAGTCGACGCTAGCCATGCGTTGTGAAGACGAGGAGCCGTCTGACATGGGCTGGATGTCAGGCTGGGAGGCCTAAGATGACAACGATAATGAGCTGGTGGTACAAGCTGGAGGTTCTGGGGCGCGTACCTGCGAAGAGGACGCCGCCGATAGCGGCGGTTGGAACTGGATCCATTTGCGTTTGCGACGGGATTTAGCTGGTGATGCCCGGCTGTTCATATACACACCATATGAGCATGCATATCCGAGAGAGGTGTTGTGCATTAATGTACCTTTGGCTATCGTCGCTGTTCGTCTTGCGTTTTTTGCGCGGAGGCTGCTCGACAGCTCGAAAGCTGGAGCCGTTGTCGATCTGGCCGGTTTCTGCTTCGTGGCCAAATCTCACTTTAATAGCTCCATCCCTCTCTCCAGGGATGTGTGTTTCAATGGTTTTTTTTGGACCTGTATTGGAGAATTAATATCATTCCAACAAATATGTTTGATTATGCTCACCTCTATCTCGATAGGGGATCACTCGCTCCTCATCTTGACTACAATCGCGCCATCGATCTCGTTCGATCGGCACACTGGCATTTCCAGGCAAGGGTGAAAGCCTGAGCGGAGGTGTGATGGGTGGGCGGGGATCTACAGGAATAGACGACGAGGGGGGGATAGAGGCTGAAGTATGCAGACCCATATACCAGAGTCAGTATCCTTTCTCCCAACGGATCTAATACACTCACCCGTATTTTCCAATAGTGGAAGCCCAAGATCCTGCAGCGATGTGACTCCAACACCGGATTGGAAGAGCAGTCCACGTTGGCCTTCATCGACAGGCAGAAAATTTAACAGAGGCTGTATGCCTATGTTGAACCCACAGATATCGGCCTCGATGAGCGCGATGCCGATATCCGAGAAAATATCGATGGGGACGGGGAGTGGGCGATCTTGCGTCACAGTCGTCTGATATGCAGTGATTGAAGTTGTATCGGGTATGACATTGTTGAAATGCGCATCCAGTCCCGTAGGCAGATCGAGAGGTCTGTACGCGTCGGTAACGGATTCTGGTGCGAATGTTTTGTAAGTGGAGTCCAGAGCTTCAAACGAAGAGATTGGCTGACCATCGCTGCTCGAGTAGACGCTGCTGGGAGATGAACACAATAGATTCGGAGACCAAGCTGAGGCAAGGGAAGATTCGGCGGACGGGCTCGCAGCGGAGCCCATGGACGACACCGAAGTGGGTGGAGAGTACGAAGCCTCGCTGCCTACATTGATCGTTCTCTCAATAAGTTTCTTTCGTCAAGCACCTTACGGAAGCTTAAAGAATTCACCGTATTGCTCGATCCAGCTCTCATCGAAGTATCCGCCGTCCACAAAGTCATCAATGTCATCTACATGAAGACCCTCGTTCAGTCTTGCGTGGGATGCGCGAACCCGTAGGGCGGACTCACCTGGGCTGGGACTGCCCGATCCGCTTGATGTTGAATGGGGTGAGGATGGGGCGAATGGAGCGCCATACCACACTAGAGGGATGTCGCTAAACGGAACGCTGTCGGTTGATGCGTTCGTGGGCTGAGGGCAGCAGTGCGCGAGCATCTCTGAGATCGTGCTCTGAGGATACTGTTCGCGGTCGAAGGAGTCGTTGGGGGCAAAGTACATATTATCAGGTATAGATGGAGGTGGTGGCTGAATGCAAACTTCAAAGCTATGGAGGCGTTCTGTATGGAGGGAAACAAAGAGATGGGGAAGAATGGGTTCGCTTTGTTCTTGAAAAAGGTTTTCTTTTGTTCCCAGTTCTTATTTTTCCAACAAATCATAACAGTGCGTACAACGCGTGTTCTGCGCCCACAAACCTCGGAAATCGGAATTGACGCACGATGAGTCGCCCTTGCAGTCTGATTCAGCCGCATTTGGGTTATGCCCACTTTCTCCCGAGTCATTGCTCATCCCTGATTGACCATAGCCTTAGTTCAGGTGTTCGCATTCGCACGAGAACGATGGCCCATAATTTCAATGACTCGTCAAGAGTTATTGGTGCCGGGAAGAAAGGTCACATCCCGCCGATGATATCGTTTCTCTTTAGATCAGCGAACTACGCGTACAAAGGAAATGCGATTAGAGGCATGGCGGCGCTACACTCGACACGTTTCAGACGTCTGAAGTCCTGCTATGAAGTTCCCGTGCTTTGGCCTCGCAGTCAAAGCGTGTCCTGCACAGCTCAGTCATTCGTCGTTTAATTTTCAAGTCCTTTCTGATGCGCAGCACCCGGCGAGCCAAAGCACACACTCGAACTGATGCTCAGGGTCCTTCGGGCGCAGAACAAAAAACGAGGATGGTTGGCAGTGTCAATGCAGCCTCAAATATAATCGTACACCCTACATAGCGACTTGATCAATTCGGAGAATTTATGATCGTTTTGGTGTCCATTCTCCCTTCCAAAGTCCTAGAATCAGACTTACATTGATACCCTTGTCCATAGTTCCAGCGTGGAAAGTAGGCTCTAGCCACAACGGCAACGAGAACGAGAACCAAACGAACACCCAAATAAATCCTAGCAATTTGAAGAAAAGATTTTGTCGGTACCCGAGGCGCCTTCCCAGCGCGATGACTCCATCTTCGAAAGTGATGGCGGCAGCTTGGAGAGGGAAGAATATCATAGCCCTTCCGGACCAGTTTTGCAGCAGGGTATATTCTGGACCATAGTGCACGAGGCCCGAGATGAAAAAGCAACCGAATAGTTTGAAGTACGTCGTGAAGGTTCCCTTCGGCAATTGGAGTAGTCGTGCAATAGAGTCCATGTGGCCCGTAAGGAACTGAGATAAACAGTTACAGGGAGTAATTTGATCGACTTTGCAAAAGCTCACCTTTCGCAACATTTGATGCCACACACGACCCCAGCAATTTCGAAGAGTGTACGCATCTCGTACATTACCAAAAGGTCGTGGCCAGTCCTTGGGCTCCCATAGATGTAACGCCACCCCGACGACGCTGGCTATGCAATACGTCATGCATAGCGACGAATACACAACAAATGGGTATATCCAAACCGTCGCGCGCCATGCCCACCCCAATTGACCAAATGACGGCCCACCAGTCCCAAAGCATGGATTGGCGCGGACTAGAATCGAAAGAATATCAAATGACACGAAATAATACGCGATCGACAGGATTTGCGAGATGATGAAACGCGTTCGGGATGTCGTCATTGGACGTGGCGCGATGTGGTCGGTCGGTTCGTGTGCCCAATTGATCCCTCGTGGTGTGAGCTCAAGCTGAAGCGCCCACTTCAGACGCTCGAGGAGGGTCATTTCCGTCGTGGGCTTCTTCTGTCCTATCATCCTCGGCTCAGGTTGAAGCCTTCGAAGCAAAACGAAATCCGACGCGGTAAAGAATATCGACGTGGCTGATGTAGCGAGGACATAGTCGGATGAGGGATTGTCGGACGCGCTCAGAAATATGAGGTAGTAGGAGAGAAGTCCTATGGGGATGATGAAAAGCTCGTTGAATCGTGCATTTTTTCGGCTTGCCCTAGCTATTGCGATGACGGTGATGAGGTGCATCAGACCCAGAATATTTGGGTTGAAGTCGTATGGTCTGCCCCTCATTTTAGAGATTCAATGATGGTGGAGAGCGGAAAAGAAAAAATGACCTGCTGGGCCTCTGGGCGCCGGTCTCAAAACCATAATAAGAGTCGTGTCGTGGCCTAATTTATGTCAATTGCGTCCCTTATTTTGATGTTTGTGTTCCTACATATCAATTGATACTGGAAACAAGAAGTGAGATTTCAGTTTGAATAAGTATACCTTCTGCTTACCATGTCATATTGACCGGGACAGTAGGGAACAGGCTTGAGGTTTCGTCTGAAAGTGCACAACGCGGTCAGAGCTCCACGCTGGCGGTGATGTTGCGGTGTTGAACTGAACCAGATAAAGCCGCCGGTTCAAACAAACAAACGTTCATTCTTCCGATTTCTCCGCCTCTCACTTTCGAACTACGATGCTAACCGATATATCCATACGTACGCATTTTTTATTTCTACACTTAACGAAATCTGATCCGTTTTCAAAGTTATTGACAGAAATAGTTTTGAATCACCTGAACCTCAATGTAGAGTTCGGTTCGACGTCGTTGGTCTCGAATCTCACCCCAGATTGAAGAACTGGGAGAGAGCACGCATTCTTTACGAGGCTGATCCTCAAGTCTATGACTCTGGAAACATGCTGCTTGTGGTCTACAGGCGAAACGAGGCTGAGCCAGATGCTATCGAAAACCAGGTCTTGGATTACGTCCCACCGCCGGACGAGTTCAAACAGAACGCAACTTTGAGGGCGCTTCACAAAGTCTTTCCGGACCCTTCAACATTTTATCCGACACTAACACGAATCGTATTGGAAACCGTCAATGGAAAATTTACCGCCTCCGTGACGGAGGCCGTGGACGAAATCATCGATTACCTACCCATTCCCCATCACTTATCACATATCCGTACTGTGCCGATCGTTGAGCTTCGCAAAGTGTGCGATATTGCTCTGGACGTGGATCGGGTGACGTTGCAAGGCGAGTCTTTTGCCTTCAAGAGAACAGAAAGTAACATTGAAGGACCTCTGACGGAGCTCACGATCTTGGACAAATTGCGCGACTCCCCACATATCATCAACATCGAGGCTATAGTGGTCAACAAAGACAACAAAATTCGTGGATTCTTAATGTCATATGTCTACGCTGGCACTCTGAGCGATATTTTGGCTAGAGCTCGACAAGGCGTATCGGAAGATAGGAACGAACTCGTCCTCGATTGGTCAATTAAACTTACTTGGGCTCGTCAAATCACGCAAGGTGTCTATGATCTCCACTCAATCTCATCATACAACGGGGACTTGAAGCCCAACAACATCCTTATTGGTCCAGACGGACAGGCTATTCTGATCGACTTTCTCCCTATGGGTATCTCTAAAGATTTCGCGGCGCCTGAATTATTGGAGGAGTGGAATGACGAGAACTCGGATGCCATCCTTGAATCTCTGTTTTCTGGGCCAGCAGACATGTATTCGCTTGGTCTGATTCTCTATGCATTAGCTATTGAGAATGTCAGTGGCGTACGCACCCCGGTATGGTCTGATGGCCAGGGAAGTGCGCCGAATTGGTACAGAGATCTTGTAGAAAGTTGTCTAGTTTTGGATCCTTTCGAAAGGCCATCCGCTGTGGACGTGCTTTTAATTTTGAACCATTCAGATAGCGGAATAATTTAGTGCTGAAAGTCCAACTTGGCACACTTTCTGGTGGTGTGCATATAGGTCTACAGATTACGTATCGAACCAATAATTGCTTGAAAATAACTTTAAATAAGTATCCCTGACGTCAACCTAACAATTCAATTCAGAAGCTGACAACTGATAAATGTAGAAGTCCTCTTCATCGCCTGGCTGAAGGTCGTATGTCGTATGGTTAAAGTCGATGGTGTGAGGGTAGTGCGCGACATCCTCTTCCGGCACTTTGAGCTGTGAAAACCACTGCCTCACTGCTTCCCGCTGTCTCACAGCATATCCCATCCTACCAGTTCCGCAGCGGAAGCGCTTCATGGTAGATGATACCTTTATATTGAGTCTTTCGGAGTGGTATTCCAGTGTCTGCGTTGAACATCTCAACTTGATCAAGAGGAATTAAAGTTAGAAAACATCTAATTAGTCATGAAATCTACAATGCTTACCAGCAATGAAAGGCCTACGGGACCGGCGTCTATGCATACTTTAAAGTTCCAGACAGGCGTAAACATGTATTTCCTCCCAACTTCAAATATCAACCCTTCTGGAATTGTCGCCAAGTCACAAGAATCAGCAATGGTGGTCGTGGGTGGGAGGACCAATGAAAGAGAGTGGAGTGGAAGAATATTGTTGACGAAGGTCCCTTCAATATCACAATGTATCCTTTCAGCAGATGATGTGTGAAGTAACGAAATTTCAAGCCGCTGTAAACCAGAGTACGAAGCAAGGTAGGTTAACAGAGGATCGGAGAGGTAAGAAACAGTTATGTCCTCGAGCCAAATTTTTGCAGTCATCAGGTTCTTCCACAATGACGGACCACTATGATCAAGTGGGTCGATGCAACCCACAATATTGATACGTTTTAATGCTCTTAAGTGATGAAGGACAACAGGGAAGTTCTTGGACTCAATGTTTTGTAAAGTGAACTGAAGGGACTGGAGGGAGTGGAGGGTTTGCTTTGGGGGAACATTTTTTAGCAGCATTTCCAAAGAAGTACTAGATGGGACACCATCCTGCAGAACACTAAGATGGTTTAAGGATGGACTTCGGCTTATAGCGATCGAAATATGGTGCGCCAACCCATTCTTGTTGTGATGGATATTGGACATGGCAACCACAATGCTACGAAGGTCATGGAATCTATCAATCCCTAAGGCGCCCAGTTGATTGGATTCAGATCCTAAATTTAGACTGAGAGAAAGAGCCAGGTCTTCAAGGGAAGGAAGGGAGCTTAAGGCATTCATAATGGAGATGCTTAGCGCGTTCATTTCTTTTATGTCCCATCTATCCGAATTAAAATATTAGACGCAAAGACTCGCAAACCAGGAAGAATTGACTCACTGTACGCATCGTAAATTTTGGAAGGAAAGAATGGCCCTTTCCAAGTTGATTGAAATAGACCGTTCGATAGATTCGGCTTTCGCTCGTAGCTTTTCGTCTTGGTCCAAGTCGTACTTCCGAAACCAACGTCTTCTTGGATGTTCGAAATCATATCCCTCTCGGATCGGCTCAATGCACTTTATGTAAAGAAAACGGGCTTGAAAAGAGGATGGCGTCCCTCCTCGGGTAAATAAGTGAAGGTTTGATTCGACGTCATCGGCGGAGTCCCATCGAGTCACATGAAGGTTGAAAACGAGCGACTTGAACGTCTCTCGCTGGAGAACTGCACCCAAATATCGGCAGACTAAGCGCAGGTTGGCTAGGTCATGCTGACGAGGAATAAGGGGCGATACAGATATACGTTGATCCTGCACGTAGCTTAAATCCCTTCTCGTTTCGCGCAGCTCGTGCGATGAGAGAATGTGGGATGATATTTCCAGGATCAGCTCTGGAGATAGGCCCAGGAGACCTTTGCAATGAGTTCCTGAAGTAGTGCAATCCAAAAGAGCAGTATTATCGGCCATGATCTGGAAGTGATACAGTCAGTACTAGAATTTGTTGCTGTAGATGAGGGTCAAACTTCAAGCTTTCAAGGATGAGTCAACGTTGACGTCGACTTCGCAACTGCCAACGGCCCCGAGTTGATCAACCTAGTATTTCCCACGGCTATTTTCATATAGGACTGAACGATTGCTATAACTACATCTCTCTCCATATAGTTCCGAGCTATATTGTAGAGAAAGGGAGGGAAATGATTCTCTTCATTTCGGGCAGTTATCTATTTTTATTTTGTGTAGAAGTGCTATATTATGAAAACAATGTTCACTTCAGAGAAAGCATATATCTACAGTGACGAGCATGCAAGGGAAATTGATAGCACTACTTATAACTTCCAGTATTCAAGCATCTCCAGCAAGTTAAGAACATCATCTACCTCTCCTTCAAGCGCTACAGACGGTCCAGGTCTCAGATAAAATGGGGCCTCGAACTCTACTGGGAAAAAGCCTGCATACTCCCAATCGATAATTGCCGTAATTTTCAGTGATTTCTCGTCCACCATCACATTGTGCTGCGACAAGTCACCGTGGCAGAATACAAAGGGTTCCTTTTGCTCCTGGCTTCCAGACGAATCAGCCTTGCGATACCGCTGCGTGATAGCCACGTCTTCGGGAAGCGCATCGCCGATGCGGTAAGGCAGGATCACTGGATCATCTGGCCTCAACAAGCCGCCCATCACATTCGACGTGAGCGCATGCATCTCTTTTATATAGCCTTCAAGCTCCTTAACCACCTCCGCTTTTTTCTGCTCTGGAAGCTGCCCTAGCGTAACACTCCCCGGGCCTACATAGTCTGTAATCAGATAAAATCTTCCATGGTCTTCAAATGCAACACGGATGTTGGGGGTGGGTATATTCGTATGCTTCTGGATAAAGCGGATTGCAGCAGTCTCATTCTTGATGCGCTCCATTGACATATGCGGAAGAACAAGGTAACCGGCGCGATTAACGAGATACTCGCTTGGTGTTAAGTTGCGCTTGATGAAGACGGCGGCATTTGGGTATGTTTCGAATTCGTAGTACTTCTTTTCGTGTGTTATCATGAAGCATCCGTCTTCTTGAACTCGCTAGTTATGCCATTGACATTGTTATTTAGAGAAAAGCAGAGCGAATGCTTACCGGATCATCAAGAGAGTCGAGACGCAGTGAATCGACAGCACAAGAGTGAATGTACCCAGGTTCAGTTTCTTCAATATCTTCTCGTATTCCATCGTTAGAATAGCTCATATCGATCTGAGTCATTCAAGAGGACGTTCGGGAGAAAGAAGAAGAAAGAAAGATAATCAAAAGAGATCGCTGCGGGCTCGCGCGAATCCTATTGTTCGTCAACGTAATCGAAGGCATGTAAGGACCCACAAAGGCAAATATAATCATCGTCACACTCTTTATCGGAGCCTACCATAATGCTAGCAGAATTAACTTTTCTCAAAGCAAAACTACGTAATCTACCAAGTGCACCGGAAGCAATGCCGAAGGAAAGGTGGGACCGGGAAGTAGGGGCGAAGACGGCGCACGGTTCACAACAAAGCGCATTGTCGACCCTCCGTGTGTGATGTCACGAAGGTCAGGGTCTTCAAGATGAAGAAAAGGCGAAAAAAGAGGTAGACATTGGAGCCTTGGTGCAAAGACTTGATGATCGTTGACTAGAAGGGGTGCGTGTTGTTGAATTATGCAGCGTTTGTCCATAGCGACAGTGCAATGTAGGCGGTGTTCATCCTGGTTGCCCTTCTCAGCGAGCAAAAGCAAAGAATAAATCGAAAACGTGTGTCAAATTTTTACGACGCACCTCATCTAGCAGTGAAAATACAGGAGCTCTGATAGATTGGCTTTTTAGGCCGTACGCAGAGATCCAAGCGCAAGCATAGAGATGTCAGGGTTCAGATTAGGTCCAATTAAAAAAAGAAAACAAAGGATTACAACCGATGTCAGAGAAGCACTGGTCCAGCCGGGCTACCTTTTTTCTTCCCCTCACTCTCTGCCGCCGACGAAACAAAATTTCTGCCTTTTCCTCAAGATAAGCCCAACACTCGATGTGGAAAGGAAAATATCCCGAACGCGACTCAGTGGCGCACAAAGGCCAACGCGGACATCGTGCGAGTGTAGAGGAAGACCGACCGTTTGGAGTGGCGGAGTTGGCTGCCGCCCTGCGCCGTACTATATTCCTCGACTGCGTCCAGAGGCACCCCAACATAACGACTACGTAGCACCCCAGGAAAGAGTACCCAGCAGCAGGGGCGCCGGGCATCGCGCACGTCGCCCACCAATGTCCGGTCTACAGTGCGACATACTGCCGATGATCAGCAGGCCCACCCTGCATTTCGAATGTGAGTTGTCTTTGCTGTTTGTCAACCAGATCTGCAATTCAACGGCGAACACAGCGAATCGACTCGTCCAAGAACGAGAGCTAAACTTTACAAGATCTGAAGGCGCCGACGGCGTTGATCACAACAACCCATACGTCGCGAGCATAGAGGCTTCAAATGTCTCCATGCGACTTCCGATGTATGTAACGCCCAGTCTCGCCCTTGGATAGCAACCTCATTCTTCTGCCACCAGTGCGAATCCGTACCCCGAAGGAAGGCACGACACCCTTCAGAGTAACACCCGGGAGGCCAATGCGTACCAAAGAACAAACATTCAGGAAGATACTGCACTTCCATATAATGGCGGTTCAAGCATGCCCGTCATAGAATGTGGTAGCGTGGACAACATCGTTCCGTCGCGGATACTGAATGTGCAAGAATTAGCGTCAGTAATTATCCGTTCAAAGATTTGTCATTGGATGTTTGAGCTAATTTTTGGACATGGATATATAGATTGCAGACGTACCAAAGCGCGTCTAAAAACGCCTTTCCGCAACCAGTCGCGAGTATTCCCCTAGAGGATCCGTTTCTTGGGCAGACAGGGTGGGCTAAATTCTGTGTTCGACGCGCAAAAGAGGCTGATAAAAATTTTAGTGTCCGTTTAGCCGATGATCCAAGTAATTCCCTCTTTCTGGGAGATGTCTCCTCCGAGTTGCTGGACTTGTCCACCTTCGCGTCTCAGCTTGGGTCATTTCCCATTAGCAACACGGAATGGAACCATAGTTTCTACCCTCTCCAAACCGTGCCCATCGAGATCCAACCGCGTCCTGAACCATCAGGGGACGAATGTGTGCTGGCCGTGAGCTCTGCCGCGCCATATCAGGCGGTGTCTCTGCCAGAGCTAAATGGATCGGCGACTCAGGAGGAATCTCTTCCTTCTCCAGGTCAAGAGAAGCCACTGGTGATGCCAAAGCCACAATACCATCCCAAAATTCGCGCCAACCAGACATCATCGTTGAGCGCCCTCCAGGCGGGGTCCATGTGCCCAACGATACCCATCTCGGAGAGCTGCCCACGCAACACAATACCTGGATAGAAAGACACGACGTACTCGTAAACCTATCATCGGAGCTGTGGGCTGGTCTGAATCATCCTCCAGGACCGTATCCCGCCATGCCGCAGAGATCATCGCAGGCAGACCTAGCGAGACAGATCATGGCACGCTATTCGAGTACTCGGATGTCGTTCAGCGACCCATATTCCGCGCCAGAGTTGCTGAAGAAGCTCGGATATCGAGATGGGCAACGAGAGCCTCTTGTAGTCGCGAGTGTTAGGTTGTTGCTGGAAGGTGATAACAACATGGATCGAGCTTACAATGCGCATTTTGTAGATTCTGGTTAAAGATGCACGGAATACATGTGTCGAAATGTTGGTAGCATCATACGCAGTGTAGAGTACAGGGAGAATATTGTTCTGTCGAAGGGTCGAAGTCGGACGATGGACACGTTCACGTTCACGACCGTCCCGTGACAACACGCTGTCGCGCTGTGACTCTGATCTTCAGAATTGCCGTCCACGCCAATCGCCTGTGGTTAGAAACAAAGAAAGTATTCTTTTTGTGGAACTGCAGGCGGAGGGTATTTTTGAAAACTCAGGTATTCGCTCGACGACGAATTGTAAAATTAGCTATTGTGATTATTGATAGATAGACTTGTGGTAAGATTATTTCGATCCCTAGTGTAAGGATAGTCCTTTTCCATTAACGGTACCATGATCATTTGAGAAGAGAATCCGACTAAACCTCCCCAATACAATACCCCAACCAATCATTATTCGGCGTACAAAATAACATCGCGAAAATGCCATAATACTCCAAATTCAACCTAACAGTAGTCTTCAACTCAAACACCACACCTCGATGTTCCTCAGCCCAGTTTAAAATATGAGTATCTGAATCGGGCGCCGGACGAGGCAACCTAGGCAAGAGAGAAAGATGAGGAAGCAAAGTATTGAAGAAATACCACATATCGCAGTCCCTTTCGCGCGGCATATCAGCATCGTCGATCATATACACGCAGAGCCTGCATAATGTGAACCCAGAGTACGAGGCGAGGTAATCCAGTAGGGACTGCGACAGCTGCAGAACCATTATATGTATCTTCCAATTCGACTGGAGCTGCAACGAAGTGAGGCCAGATATCCGCGCCGGTGTACGTACCGCCTTACTTCATACTCAATCAGAATCACCCCCATAAAATCACCAGTAAAAAGCAGCTTTCAATTCCAAGAACGCGCTAGCACTACATACAACAAACTACTGTACCAAATGCACCCTACTCCGCACCCTGCATCCCCAATCCACCCCAAAAACCCCAAAAACCCACAACACCCAAACCCAACACCCGCACCCAACCCAACACCATACCACCGCGCACCCCAACCCAACCCCAACCCAACCAAAATCACAAACAACATGCATCTCGAACCTTTCGGGGAGCTGCAGCAGCGTGAATTGATGGGGCGGGAGTGGTCTTGAGTGGTAGGAGGGTGGGCGCGGGGCAGGTGAGAGGAGAGGAGGTGAGGCGAGGGGCAAGGAGGAGGAGGAGGAGGAGGCAGAGGTGAGGAGGGGCAAGGGGCAAGGCAGAAGGGCGAGGTGAAGCGGAGGCAAGGAGAAAAGGAGGAGGCCCAGGCAAGGGTGGAGGCCCAGGTGAATGATGTCGTGCCCAGGTCAAGTTGACATGGTGTAGTGTGCGCGGTGCATAGCGAATGCACTGTGCAGCGTCACTCGAGATTTAGATTGATATATGCGAAGAAACCAAGAAAAAGATGAAGACAACAAGATTGATGGATAAATAGATGATTTCACAAGATAGAGATGAGGCGAGCTAGTTGAAGGGATATGATACATGGGCAGAGTTGTAGTCGAGTGATTGAGTGATAGCAGATGTCATTTTTTGCAGGGGTGGTGGGTTGTGAAGGCACGACGGCGGGTGCTTGGACGGTGGTCGGCGCAGGCGCGGGCTGTGTAGTTGGGCCGAGGCCGGTGGGAACGCCTTGTGCAGCGAGCACCTTGACGACAGCGTCCCAGCCGCGGTTTGAGATATCTGAGAGGAGATCATAGATGATGAAAAGGCATGGAGCAGAGCTCCCCGGGTCTGATTAGATGCGTCCAGTGGGACTGTGGGAAATACAAATGTAGAGGATATTATTGGGCAATCAATGCGCGGGAATTACCGGCTCGTTTAGCATAACAAAAAAGTTGGCTGGAGCTCGGGGTACAGGGTCTTGCATAAATTCTTTCAGTTCATCATTCTCGCGAACCTATTTGTACTTATTTACGACTTACTAAATATAGTAGAGCGTCACAGCCTGTCACGACTCCGCGTCAGCACTCGGTGATCACTCGTTATCGACCATCGTTGACTTCGAACGTTGAACTCAGCACTCATTCATCTTGTACCTCCTTTATCATTGTTGTATCCTTCTCACAATATCAAATACTCTGACTTTTACTCCCCTGCAACTTCAGCAAGCAGCCTCACCCTCATAAGAATGGATTTTGAAGGGTCTATACACTACCGGGGACCAGAGAAACCCCGTCGTAATATCGTTGCTTGATTCTACCACATTTTCAATAGATTTTGTAAGCCTTTTTCTCCGTGAAACACCAAATAGCCTGACCCTCTTCAATAACGCGCAGAGACAATATGGAAATGTGAAGGTCGCCATCTCGGTCTCAAATGTTCTCCTCAATATTGCTTGTTGCTTTGCAAGAATGGGCGCTATTCTCCACTCCCGCTCAATAGAATTGCTCTCCTTCTGGCGCAACTTCAAGTTACCATGCTGATTTCAAATGGAGGGCACGGAAACATATAAAATATGGTACGCCTTTTGCGATATCTTCATATCTAAGATGACTTCTCACGTCTTTCGCGTTCATCCAGCTGTTCCCAAGTCTCCGCCTGGTGCTCGTCCTGCACCGCTTCGACCGGAAGGTCCAAGCTCGACTCCAAGCTCTGCACGTCAGGTCTAGCCACGTCGCC
>MU155158.1:0-221130 GCA_015484465.1 Pholiota conissans
CAAGGGAGGGTTTTTTCGCGCCTGCGGCGCCATAGGACACCCAAAGGCTGCATAATTACTATGACTATAATATAGCTCTAGAATGACATCGAGAAGTTGTTGTCATTATGATCAAGCTGGGTTTGGGTTGAATTGGGCTGAATGTCAGTTGGTGTCTGGATATCTCTGTTTGCTGAAAGAAATGTTGACAAGCGGAGGGTTCAAAGTGTGTGTAGCTAGCCATTTTTGAATGTGATGCACATGCAGGAGAGGTGGTATTGCGAGGCCATGCAGAAATCCAATGCTATATTTTGTTAGACTGAGCGCGCGATATGTGACTGAGCGAGATAGTGATTCGCACAAATTTTGTCCAAGGGTACAGCGGGTACGGATACGGGTTGGGCATGTCCGACCCTCGCCAAACCCGTACCCGTAGGCAAGGGTTTGCGGATACGTCACCACCCAGAGCGTTGCGTCTCCACACCAAAAACGACCACAAATGTAGTGATTTTTGGATGCCTAGACGGTGTTTTTGGGGGGTGCATAAAGTTGGTCGAGCTACTGCAAGAAAATTGATGCGTACTTGAAGTAGTACTTGTGCTCAGCCCGGAGAGTCACATGACTATCTGGTAAAAAACCTACCAAACCTTCCTCGATGGGAGGTAATTTACCGGTAATTTACCAGGTAAATTACCGGTAAAAAACGTTTTGGTAAAAAACCTAGGGTTTTTTACCCAACCCTAATCTGCATCACCAGGCATGCACCGCCACATCAGGTGCAATCAGGCTTCCCCGGATGCTTGCGTCGCAGTTCTTTCAGAACTCCCACCTTCATCTTGGCTAATTCGGGTCTGCAAGGGTCCCAAACCCCGACGAATGGCCACCGATGGACCCACAGGCACGCTTCTTCGCGATATATCGCCCAGATTTACTGGTCTAACGCGTCAAATCATGGTGTATAGGAGATGTCGCACTCAATCCGACCATAGACTTTATCGCCGGGACTATCGCAGTGCGTCGGCGCCTGATATGATTTTCGGAATGTGCGTATTGAATTGGTGTAGGGCATGAGTAGCCTTGTCGTTGGATTTCCTTTTGATACAGGTTCGTCGCGAGATTGTTACTGACGCGGATGGATGTGTCTTAGCCGTCCGCCCAGTGAAGGTCCGATTCCAAAGCCCAGCGATCGCTTCAAAATATCACTCTACGTTCAATGCTATTGCAACTATCGTGCGCGAGGAAAGGTTTATTGGACTATATAAGGGTATCACATCTCCTCTGGTGCGTAAAATATTGTTTCTGACCCATGTCTTGGTATTCATGTCCCTCTAATAGGCCACTGTCGCACTAATGAATGGGCTCGTGTTCGCATCGTATCGCTTTCTTCTAAAACTGCAGCTCCCTGACGCAGCGTGTGTGCCTACCCTCGCGCAGATCGCGCTTGCAGGTGCAGGCTGTGGCATTGTGTCTTCGTGCGTCGCCATCCCCTCTGCAAGCGAAATATTCTGCTCACGCACCCCGTATCGGTTGATTTCATGAACCCATTTCGATCCGGCTTCGCATCCTGCAGCATTGTAACCACCCCCACCGAGCTGATAAAGATCCGACAGCAGGCGCTGCTTACACCCACAACGGCGCGTCAAGTCGCATGGCAGATCTTCCGAGAGAATGGCGTACGCGGCCTGTATCGAGGATTGCCAGTGACGGCGCTACGGGATTGTGGATATGGTGCGTATTTTGCGGCTGTGAGTACACCGACCTTCGTATATATCTTCTCGCGCTGAATCTTTGTGAAATTAGTATGAAGCTACCTGTCGATACTTCTCCAGCCCTCCGCCGAGCGCAGGAACCAATATTCTGGCGGAGGTGGAGAGTCAACTTACCCAACTCTCGTGGCCTGCCCTCCTTTTGGCAGGCGGGATTGCAGGTATCGGTATGTGTGTTTTTACTTGCGGCGATAAGTGCGCTGAACAAGCAACACATACACATCTAGCCGGCTGGGTTGTTACCTTCCCCTTGGACGTCGTAAAGACCAGAGTACAAGGCAGTCAGCCAATGTTAGTCCCGGTATCTGAAAGCACAGGTCCACGCGGCGGAGTATCACCCTCGTCGGGCTCTTCCAGCTCTCCTGGCGGCGTTTCTGGTAGAGGGGGCCTGCATAAGACGCGCCTGCATGAGGGGACGCCGCTCATAAAGGGCATGGGCCATCCATTGCCAGGGGGAAATGAAAACGGTAAGGTGGCGGCGAAAACGAAAATGCGAGACGTGAATCCGTACCGTTCGACGTGGTCGACGATTGTGCATTCGTACAGGAACGAGGGGATGGCCGTATTCTGGCGCGGGCTGTCCCCCACTTTGATTCGGTGAGTGTCTCTATGGGTTTAAGTTGGCGATTTAGTAGTGCTACTATACGTGGATGGGGAATCGTGACCTTTTTCCTGTTTGTTTGCTTCGGTTCGA
This sequence comes from Pholiota conissans, assembly GCA_015484465.1. Taxonomy (NCBI): domain Eukaryota; kingdom Fungi; phylum Basidiomycota; class Agaricomycetes; order Agaricales; family Strophariaceae; genus Pholiota; species Pholiota conissans. The sequence goes on from MU155158.1 coordinate 2,440, forward strand.
ATGGCAGTAAATTGACATGACTATCCCCTTTTTTTTACACTTTCTTCTGTTCTAGAGCGATCCCGGTGAACATGGTGACATTCGCGATGTTCGAGGCGGTGGTGCATACGCTCTCATGATTCATTATTCGTGGATGAATTACCGCACGCATGCAAGATACAAATTGAATCGATGCGATCGGGCGAAGGGGATTTAAATTCTAGAATTGGCTGGCCCTCGCCATTTGTGCACTAGTCGACGCATAGATAACGGACGAACTGCCTGGAGGTGAAAGACACGCGTTTATGGAGCTCGACGATAGAGAGGAAAGGTAAAATCAGGCAGGGGGGATCAGGGGGAAATGTCAGATACGACCACACCGGCACACAGACCCTCCAATTGTTCTTTGTGAACGGAAATAGAAATATAGAACTCGCCGGCGGGGTGAAAGACTAGAGGTCTACGAGGTCGAGAGCGTTCGCGGTCGTGATTGGGGAGTAAGGGGTGAAACTTGGGATCAAGGAAATTAGGTTGGTGAGATCAGGAGGACGTATTGGGGCCTGCGCTTGTGGGTGGTTATTAAATTGAGGCGGAGGATAATATGGCGCGGTTGATCTGATAGGACCACGAACACAATGGAAGACTTCGTCGACGTTGTCTGGACCGACTCGAATTCGCGCTCCTTGATTGAAAGTGGTGATCCTCGTAATCGAATTCGGTTATGACTGGACCAGTTCGTATTCGCCTTAAGACGAAAAACCAATTCTCGGTGGACTGTCGGCAGCATGCCTACCTCGAGGGATTGCTTTTGAACGATATATGGCTTATACACACTCCCCCAGATGACCGGACACTCTACTCGAGTAGGCGCACGCAAAGCGCGCGTAACGTTATGCCGATTGGAACGCCAGTCTGTGCGTTTAATTATACACGCGAGGGTATTCAAAGGCGTCGTGCGTAGGTAAGTCGACGTGCTTTCCTGTTCCAATTTACGTCGCTCCATGTATAACCTTGAACCTCCCATGCCCTGTCAATGTTTACCCATTCTTGGTCTTCTTTCGAATCTAGACCGCCGCGAAGGTAAAAATGGCGATGACGCAGGCTTTTCTCCTCGCCAGACGTATATACTTGGTATGTACAATGAAAGATACGATGCGGTGATTGCTTTCGATTTTCCAAAGTATATGTTTGTTTTCGCATGTCAAATACGTTCTTTTTCTGGTCGTGTCGTTCTTTAAATTGTGGGTTCGGTTTTGGTATTGGGTGACGTTTGGGGTGCTTGCACCGGTGGGATTGATTTAGGATGTCATAAGAGGGAGATGACCGTTCGAATGCACCCGTTTTTGCTGCTCGAGCGCGGGTGAGCTGGTTGGGCGGTTGGAAAGTGAAATTAAACGGAGGATTCATTCCTCCGTTGTGTATCATGATATTCTCGCAGCAGAGACGTGTGTTTTCAATCTTCTATGATTTCATTGAGGCATTCTGAACAAGTTCTTTTCTCGGCTCTTGAAATGCACCGTTGGAAATAAAGTCTCGAAGATACGCATGCCATGTTAAGACATCAACGAAGGAAACAAAGAATAATAGCTCACTAATTGGAAAGCTCGCTTTGAACTCACCTGGTCGCAATTCTCAAATTTGAACACGCCAATACTTGAGTCCTCTCCTCCCTTCGACGCGTTCCAACAGCTCTCACCGACCTGACGCCATCAACGTCGTACGCCATACCTCCCAAATAAAGTAAGGTTTTCAAACACATGGGCGATGATGTCGATGTTCCGCATCCTCCACATTAACAGCCGCATCGAACGTTCAACTTGACATAATTCGACTTCCCTGGGATCCATCAACGGAGAATACCCTGGGAGACGTCATCTGCACCCGCGGCTATAGCACTTCTCAAAGTAATGTTCTGAACAAAAATTGCCATATCTGGATTTCATTTCCTTGTTTTGTGTGTTCTCTTCTCTGAGAGAGTGCGTTAGAATTATGCCGCAGATGCGATGCTATGTATTTTTTTTTACAGTAGGGCTATGTAAATTCCACCTTATACCTCCCGGAATTCTATACGCTGAACGCGGTTCTCAAAATCAATTTGACCTGGAAACCCTCCAAGGAGTTTAAGTGGCGTACATATACATTCAGATTTACCAAATACAGCTGAAAGGCCCTAGCCATTCAGTCGGCAATGAGAAGGCTATAGCTACTACTGCCAAATGAAGACGATCTGCGTTGAATTGTTCGACGATGATGCGGGATGATGATGCAGATTCTAATGCCACCAGTGTGAATGAATGAATACTGGGAACTGATCCAGAGGACTGGACAGAACCTTATCGCTCCCTCCTGCAAACTCTCTCTTTCAGAATTCTCAAAGGAGAATAGGTGGGTCACCGGTATAGGTTCTTTGACCTGGCTCGGTAGATAAATTAAAAGGATGGTGATTTCAGTATGTGGTTGGCAGCTATGTTTTTGTGCGATTAGGAAAGGGTAGAGATATGCCACCAGTGACAGTGCATCCGAGACCACGCGTAGTAATTAGTCGACTTGGTAAGAGTAGCGGCAGAGGGAGTGGTGTATTTTTATTGTCCAATATCCGGTCTTGAGGGGTATGTAGCGAGATAGGCGAGCTCGGACTCGGAGAGAGAGGTCAGAGCATTGCACCCTCGATCAACCGTATCCGATTAGCTTCCAGAAATGACAGAGTTACATTCTAACTTTGAGTGTGCACAACTCGTCAGTGGGAAGGCAGTTTTTCCGCCTTGAGCAAGCGTGGCTGAACTTGAACTGACTTCGACGAGGGCCAGACCTTTGCCATGCTGTAATTCTGTGCGTTTTTCTGCGATGAGATGATATAGATGAGTACGACTCGATACGTAGAGGGTAAAGGTATATCACGAGCTGCGAATCAAACTGACCACCGTACCGCACCGCACCGCACCGCTGAAAAAAGCGTGCAACATGCAAGAAGAAGCCACCCCTTCGCCTTCGCTGTCGGGACTTCTCAGACGACGTAGTTGCAAGCCTGATGAATGAATAGATTAGAATAGATAGGTGGATCAGATTGATGTTCTGTTACATACCTATGACAAAAAAACGAGCTGCGGTGACCTCATTTGAATAGGTTTTCTACCACATACGTGAGAGCGAGTGAGGCTCTAATCATGTACACGGCGTCCCTCTTCCGCAATGATGCAGCAGAATGTGGAAGGAAGCGCACAGAGACGCAGAGTATTTGTCTGTTTTTGTTGTTCTATCGCCGTAGACCCGTATGCAAGGAATGGTGCTTACCCAGCACGGGTGCGCATCTGACTACACATACGGCATCCTCTACGCAGAGAGCTCTGTAACAGGACATGCGTTCTCGCCGCTCGGGAGGCTCATGACAAAGCGCTGCGCGTCGATGCGGCGGCGTTCATTGATCATGGTCATGATCATGATGATATCAAGTTCATTCAATGTGCTGAGAAAGAAGTAAGAATCAGGTATGATTCAGAACTTCAGATCTGGAGAGTCCATAAGCACACATGCCTGTCATCGAGGAAGAAGGACTTCCCGCGAAGGTTCGTACTATGTACTTTGTTCTTCCAGTCCCTATCCAAGCCCAAGCCCAAGCCTAACCTCGAAAGAGCAATCGAGTCGGCGCAACGTCGGGTGGCCCTTGGAAGAGCTAGAGCGATAACGCTCAACGAAAGTCAGCAGGGGACACTTGCGCGCGCAGCAAGCCCATTGGAAGGGGTCCAGACCCCCTACACCCGATTGGCTGGCTTCGCGCAACCCCGGGCCCATTCAACAATGAATCGAGCCGGGTGGTTCGTATCTTGCCGAGTCAATAACCGGTTCGCCCCCGCCATCCGGATTCGGACGAACTAGTGTACTGCTGAGGGTCCAGACCCCCGCCCCGCGTTGACAAGGACAATCGGTGTGAATGGTCGGTCGTCTTTATGTTGCCGGGCGCCCAATGGCGAAAAAGCAGCGTCGGGCCATATGTTTTCTATGCGGTGGGTGGGTGGTATGATTGCCTCTTGATAGTTTCGACTTTCCCAGGTCTTCTGTTTGAAGGCGTTGTTGTGGCTTTGGGGTTTATTGTACTTCGCCTGAATGGGAGGAGCAGCGCTAGTCCACCAAAAGAACCCTTCAAATGGCCCGTGGAACGTGGAGAGAGAGATTCTAGTCACCTTCCCTTCCTTCAACGTTCCACATGCAACAAATCATGTTCTCTTCCAAGTCCAAGTTCCTTGCCTACCAGAACATAATGATCGAATCATATCATATCATGTCCGTCGTCGTCGTCCTACGGTGAATTAACACAGCTCCAACGAAGTGGGCTACTCGGAGATTCCTCTTCCTTCGAATTCGACGAGGTCTGGACTCTGAATTGATAGTGATAGTGGCGCTGGGAGATGCAGTTGAAAGCAAACGAATAGGAATCTCCCACAGCACGCACGGTTGCGCTGATCATCCCCTTTCATCTTATGTACTTTGAAAAGAAAAAAAAATCTCCAGTCGAGTCCATCAATAGTCAAAAAAAAAAATTGTACTTACACATCGCGTAGATCATATCGCATAATTCGCATGGATTCGCGAGGGCGTGGGCTGGATCCATCCATCCACTCATTCACCACGTTTCACCATGTACATACATACATAGTCATCTAGACTCCAGACGTCAAGGCTTCAACATGCAAGGGTGCATGCAGTCTGCAGTTGACAGCACATGCACAATTCAAATCGGTTCGCCTGACAGCGACTTCGACAAAGTTGAAAGCGACGATCATCATATATAGCAATTCCTTGCACAAGCACTGTGAGGTATGTATGTATTCGAGGTACATTGACAACAACAAAACCCAGAAAAAAACCCAAAGAAGAGTGCTTTTTCGTGTTTGCATCAGAAGCATGAGATGTAGAGAAAATTGATTTCAATAGCGGCATGCGTTGCTGGTGGTATACAAAAGGAGAAAATGCGTTGTGTTGTGAGTATGCGATAATATGAGAGATGTAATGCAAAGCCCCAAACCAAAAAGCGAACCATAAAAAAAACCGCCTCCCCTCCACCTCCCGAAAAAACCTAATACCTCATCCCATGAGGCAAGGCTGGGTCCATCCATTCATCCATTCACCACGTTTTACCATGTACATACATACAGTCATCTAGACTCCAGAGGTCAAAGCTTCAACATGCAAGGGTGCATGCAGTCCGCAAATGACAGCACTAGTACAATTCAAATCGGTTCGCCTGACCTCCTTCGACGTTGACAATAAGTATGGAAGTCGGAAGCGACGATCATCGCATATAGCAATTCCTTGTAAAGTGCAAGTGCTGTGGACTACACACATATTAACAAACAAGAACCCAGGAAAGCAGGAAACCCAAAATCCCTAAAAAAAATCCGAAGAGACGAGCGCTTTTTTACGTTTGCCCAAGAGGCACGAGATAATGATAAATTGATATCAATAGCAGTAAGCGTTACTGGTGGTATACAAAAGAGAAAATGCGTTGTGTTGTGAGTATGAGTATGAGTATGTGATATGCGATGATATGAGAGATGTAAATACAATGCCAGAAAGAAAATAAAAACCAAAACCAAAAGCCAACCATAAAAAAATAAAAAAAACCCCTCCCCATCCCCTCCCCCCCAAAAAACCTAAAACCTAAAACCTCATCCCATCCCCATCCTCCTCATCATCATCACTAAACCAATCAAGCATAACAACATCCCCCGCCTCCCTCTGCGCCTGCGCGTAAAGCGCCTCCCTCTCCTTCTCGTCTTTCGTCAGATTCGCGAGCGTGATGAGCGCCTCGGCGAGCATGGTCCCGATCTCGGTTATCGTTTCTTCTGTTGAGTGTTCGAGGGTGGTGGTGGAGGGGGGTGGGACACAGCTCCAACGAAGTGGGCTACTCGGAGATTCCTCTCCTTCGAATTCGACGAGGTCTGGACTCTGAATTGATAGTGATAGTGGCGCTGGGAGATGGAGTTGAAAGAAAAGTAGCGAATAGGAATTTCCCACAGCACGGTTGCGCTGATCATCCCCTTTCATCTTACTCTGAGTACTTCGAAAAGAAAAAAGTCTCCAATCGAGTCCAACAGTCAAAAGAAAACTTCTGTACTCACACATCGCGCAGATCATATCACATGGATTCGCAATGCGGGAGGCTGGATCCATCCATTCACCACGTTTTATCATGTACGTACCGTCATCTAGACTCCAGACTTCAAAGCTTCAAGCTTCAACATGCAAGGGTGCATGCAGTCCGCAAATGACAGCACATACACAATTCAAATCGGTTCACCTGACAGTGACTTCGACAACGCGAATGTAAGTTGGAAGCGACGATCATCGCATATAGCAATTCCTTGCACAAGTACTGTGTAGTACAAAAACCCAAAGAGAAGAGTGCGTCTTTTTATGTTTGCACGAAAGGTGAGATGAAATATCAGTAGCGGCAAGCGTTACTGGTGGTATACAAAAGAGAAAAATGCGTTGTGTTGTGAGTATGAGTATGAATATGAGTATGTGATATGCGATGATATGAGAGATGTAAATACAATGCCAGAAGAAAAAAAACCAAAACCAAAAGCCAACCATAAAAAAATTAAAAAAAACCCCTCCCAACCCCCCCTCCCATCCACCTCAAAAAAACCTAATACCTCATCCCATCCCCATCCTCCTCATCATCACTAAACCCATCAAACATAACAACATCCCCCGCCTCCCTCTGCGCCTGCGCGTAAAGCGCCTCCCTCTCCTTCTCGTCTTTCGTCAGATTCGCGAGCGTGATGAGCGCTTCGGCGAGCATGGTCCCGATCTCGGTGATCGTTTCTTCTGTTGAGTGTTCGAGGGTGGTGGTGGTGGAAAGGGGTGGACCGGAGTTGGAGTTGGAGTTGGAGCCTGAGTTGGTGCGTGTGGCGGTGGGGGTGGGTGGGGTTGATGTGGTAGTGGTGACAGCGGCGGTGGCTGAGGCAGAAGTGGGGAAAGTAGGAGAGACAACAGGCGATTCAGAAGCATATATATCATCATAATCCTCCCCATCCACACTCTCAACCATAATAACCTCCTGCCCACCCTCCACATCCCTCTCCCTCTCCCTCGCCTCCTCATCCCTCTTCGCCACGAGCGCCTCCCTCGCTTTCTCCAGATAAACAACAGCAACACCCAGCGCCTCCCGCCCATCCAGCGCCTCATCGCACTCCCACACCCCCTCGTCATTATCCGCATCCTCCAGCCTCTCCTCAATCTCCTCCGCCTTCGCCGCACCAACGACGAGATTCGCCCGCCCGCGCGCGAGGACAATCGCCCCAGCCCCAGCCCAGCCGCCATACGCCGCCGCGTGCTCCGTGTTCGCCTCCATCTTCATCTGCGAGAGCACCCCATCTGCGAAGCCTGCCAGCGCTGCGCGCGAGCTGGGCGATGGGAAGCGCTCGGCGACGTCGAGGACTTCCGAGGCGATGGTGAAGAGCTCTTTCGCGCGCGAGAACGTCTCCCCGGGGATGAGCGTGGGCGGCGGGGTGGACCCTGTTGCGGGATTGCCGCCGTCGGCGTCGGTGTCAGCTGGGGCAGTACTCAGCGCGTCGGCAGGGGTCGCGGTGCCGCCTCCGCCTGCGGTCGAGGAGTAGAACGCGGCGAGCGGCGGCGTACACGTGAACACCGCCGGCAGTGCCTTCGTTTGTTGTTGCTGCTGCTGCTGATATCCCGCCGCGCCGCCCGGGAACTTGCGACTGCGCTGCGAATGGTGCAGAGGATGCGGCATGTGGAAGATACCCCTCGAGAACTGATCCTTCGCAATGAGCATCATCTCGTCCGGGCTCGTATTCGACAACGACATCCTGCTCGTCCGAGGCAATCTGCGCTCGACGATGAGCGCGAAGGGTGAGCCGGGGGGCCAGTTCGGCTCGTCGGGCGTACCGACCTTGCTGAGCGGGACGCCCCCGATGGGAGGTCCGAACGGGCCCGTGGCAGGCATGGTGAAGGAGTACGCGGCGGTGATGCGCGCCATGGGGTCCGCATCGGGTATAGTGGGTTCGGCGTCTTTCTGGCGCGCGAGCGCCTCGTGTGTGAGTGCGACGAGCGTGCGGCCCCAGACGATGGCCATGCGCCAGTCCTCGGGCGCGCTCGGGCATCCGCGCCCGTTGGTCCTCACGGGCAGATTCTCCCCGATCTCAAAGACGTCCACGGCGGAGAGCCAGTACGGGATGGGGGTGCTGGGCTCGCCTTCTGCGGCGAGCGACGGGTCCTGGTCGATCAGGTTCCCGAAGAAAAATAACGTCGTGCCGAGGATGGTGTAGAACGCACTCGACAGGTCTTTGCATTTGCTGCGATAAAAAGATTAGTCATCACTTTTCACGCGCAGAAGGAGCGGGGATTGGGCGCACCATTTTTTCGGCGCCTCCTCCGTAACGCTCCGTGCCTTTGCGAGGCGCTCTTTCTCTTCAGACTTGGGAGGGTAGAGTGGGGGCCGGTCGGCGAGCCAGTCGCGGATGAGGCGCTGCTCGGGCGGGGTCTCTTTTGGTGCATGTTCGGGCTGCGCTGGTGTTGCATAGATAATCGAGGGGTCGTAGTACATCCGCATAAACCGATGGCACTCGTGTATCACCCCTCTCAACAAAAGGATCGCCTCGCTGGGTGGTTGATCTGCACACGGCACTCATTAGCACATACTATTAAGACCCCATAGGGCCGATCTAAGCAGAATCAAACGACGCACTCTCATAGATCTCAGCAGCCTTTGCGAACAGCTCCTTCAAATCCTCCCAGTCCTCCATATCACACGTAGCACGCTCATGGCTCGGCGCAGCGGGGTCCACAACACCAGGGCCGGCAGTAGTAGTCGTATCCATGACCTTCGAGCGGGTGACCCACTTGCTCAGACGCTCGGGGTGGGGACTGCACTTGCGCGAATAGTCCCAGTACAGCACGTCGTCTTCGGACGTGGGCGGGGTGTCAGACGCGAGTCGGCGGCGCTTCGTGCGGGAGTCGACGCTGGAGTCGCTGTCGTACGCGGAGAGGCGGTCGTCGAGCGGGTCGAGGAGGTCGGCGGGGTGTGTTGGTGGGGGATGGTGGTGGTGGGAACAGCTAGCCTCGGGGTGCGTCCGCTTCTGGGACGGCAGGATTTTCTCACGCGGTGCGGAGGTTGCCCGGGCCTTCCACAGGCCGCGGGGGCGCGGGGGCGCAGACGCGGCGGGGGGGAACGCGGACGACGACGGCGAGGAGCAGCAGTTGGGCATTGGAAGGGGGGGCAAAAGGATTTGGGCGCAGGCCCTCTGTGTTGCGCGAGATATATAATAGGTCTACATTTTCCTTACACCTCGCCCGTGCCGGTTCGCTTCTGGGCCCCCCTGGTTCGCTTGGGAACAGACGGGGTCCAGACCGTCTGGACTCTTTTTGATCAATCTACATCCGCCGCCCTCCCTTGCCCCATTTCTCTCCCACAAAGCCCGTCAGATACTCGTAGATCTCCCGCTGCGCACCCCGCCGGCTGATGCTGTGGTCGCTGGCGAACCAAGTTCATCAATCAGCGTCCTCGTTTCCCATTGGCTGGCTCCAAAAAAAACAACAGAAACTCACCTATCCGTGAACATCCTGAACCGGAACCTCCTCACCTGCGCCCGCGTGAACATATCCAGCAGATGCGCCGAGTTCGCATAGTGCACATTATCATCTCCGCTCCCGTGCGCCAGCAAAAAGTCCACCTCCTTGAACCCGCTCACGTCAGAGATCGACGCATTCACGTACCCCCCTTCATTCGCGCTCGGCACGTTCATGTACCGCTCCGTGTAGATCGAGTCTATGTATAAAGCGAGGCGTGAGTCAGTCGCTGTCGTTGGGGGGCTGGACCACATACCATAAAGCCGCCAGCTCGTTACGGGCTGCGCGGGGACATGTTAGACAGACACAACGTGTATGATAAAGGGCTAGAACTCACCGCGACTGCCATCGCCAACGAATGTATCTTCGCGTTGGCCTCTACCACTTTCGAGCTCATAAAGCCCCCATAAGACTGCACACCCCAAAAACCGTTAGCACCCCCCAGGGAGAACGAAACACCCCGACGGCAAGGGAGACAAACGCACCCAACCCCATATCCCTATCCTCCTCTGATCGACATATGGCTTCTTGGCCCAGACTCTACGATAACAGCAAACACCCCGTCAGTCAGCATGCGCTCTCCATCGGATCCAGCGACGAATCAAAAGAAAACCGCGAATCACAGAGAAATCAAATCAAGCAGCACAGAGAAAATCAAACGACACACAGAGAATCAACCGAATCAAAGCGAGTCAAACGCAAAAGGAAGAACAGAAAAAAACAAAGGTCGTTTAAGCTTCGCGAAACGAAAACGAAAACGGAAACAGAACAAAGATCCAGCAGATGCACCGCACAGGCGCTAAAATGGCACGCAGGCGGCAGAAGCAAGCGGTTCAACTCCCCTTCCCTCCCCCCAAAAGATACCACCAATCCAATCCCTCTGAACCCGAGTATCCGCCATTCAATCCACCCACCGACCCACTATTCAATCCACCCAGCATTCCTCTAGCCAACCACAATCGCCCCCAAAAAGACAAAAAAAAAGGCACCCAACCACCATCCACCGACCCGGCGACCAACAAAAGCAAGGGCCCAGACCATCACTTCCCCACACGATCAAATCTCGACTTGGATCTACGCGAGAGGTCCACAAACGCTTTTATGAGACAAGCGTAGGACACGAAAATAAATCCAAACCACCAAGATGAACTTGACGAACGCGATGAACGAGGAGATAAGCAATTGACACCCTCAAAAAAGGGACGTCGTGCGTATACACAGCCCTCTTCATCCCGAAGCGTACTGGGTGGACGCACAAACGAGCCAAGCCACCACTCCGAACCCGAACCCGGGAAGGGGAAGGAGGGTCCAGACTCTAGACCCTTCCTCGCTCTGGCATCACATCACATCGCATCGCATCCCACACCAATCAAGACGCGAGAACATGAAAAAAGGATGCAGGACGACGATGATGTGGTGACGAGATGGGAGATGAGATGCGATATGAGATATGAGATATGAGATGGGAGATGAGACAGAACGATAACGACAAAGAAAAAACGAAATGAGAGAGAGAAAAAAGGATATACCGAGAAAAATAAAGGATACGAAAAACCGTAGAAAAAAAAGGTGAAGACGCGTCCCGCCCGAATTCTGTCTCTCGCCGCCACACTCCAATAAAAGCAAGCTAATGCCAATGCCGATAAACACAAGCCCATGTCCGCCCTCTTCGCCACAAAAGGAGAAGGTCAGCAGGACACAAAGAAACCCACAACGGAAATACGCAGACACAGATACGCCACCCCCTCGCTCCGTCACCCGGCGCTCGGTCCAAAACCGCCCGCCTCAATCCCATAAAATAAATCAACTCGAAGACAAACACTCGAAAGACAAACGATCAAGGCAGGCGAACGACCCACAACCCACGATAGGATAGGGTTAGGACACGATGGATTGAGACACGATGGGTTAAGGCCCGATGAGCCAGGATAAGATAGAAGATCCAAACACACACTTGCCAAAAACACACATAGAAAGACAGAAGAATGGAAAATCCATACCACCACCGCACCGACCACACCGAATGCACGACTGAGACCATGACCCCGCGGTCTACGTCTCAAAACCCAGCCCAATGGCAAAAAAACGGTTAAAGGTTAAAAAGGGAGAACAGAGAGCAGAGAACAAAGAGCAGAAAATGGAAAATGGAAAACGGAAAACGGAAAATTGAATAGAAGACGCAAGACAGGACGTCAAGAGACGAAGGGCTAGAGCAGAAGACAAGTGTCGCTGACAGATAGAATTGCACCAGAATAGATGGTGGCGGCAAAATAAAAATAAAAACGAAAACGAAAAACAAACCGAAAGCACGACCGAAATCCAAAAAATAAACGAGAAAAGCAAATCCAAAAACCAATACCAAAAACCCACCACGAACAAAATTAAAAAAACCACTCACTTCGCAGCAGCAACCTGATCCACCGTCTCCCAAAAACCAAGATTTCCCTTGACAGTATTCCTCAACTTCCGTCCTTTAAATCCCGTACCCCTTCCATCGACAGTGACGACGATATACTGCTTCCCACACGCAAGGTAGTCGTGCCAGTCGCGCGAGAAGCGCACGTCGACCATCTGGCTTCCAGGGCCGCCGTAGCTGAATACCCCCGAGAGATAGGTAGATAGGTGAGTGACGTGTCGGGATTGGCGCGTGGTGGGAGCGCGTGGACGTTGTGCGGAGGAGCGGCCAGGTCCAGACGCGTACGAAGGCGTAGAGGTGAGATAGGCGTAGCCGAACCCGAGAGTTCAGGTAAATCGAGCGAAAGAACGCGCGCGCCAACGAACGAATTGGCATGGACGCGTATAACCGGTGCAGTCCGCGATAGGACAGGTCAAGGCGAACCGTGTTGGAGGAGCACCACAGTATTCGGCGAAGCGTAGGCGTTTCGGTACGATGCACCCGAGTCCCAGAAGCGGAGGTCGTTCGTTGATTCGACAATGCCATTGGACGAGCATAGATATGGAAGGCAGGTCAGGTTGGCGCCATGTTTTTGTCCGATAGAGGTGTATCGAATGCGAAGGGCCAAGGCCAAGCAATGAAGCCCAGGGAAGTCCGAAGGTTATATGACGTAAGGGAACGAAAGGATAAGAGGAGAGAAAGACGAATCAGCACAGCGTAAAGGGTCGAACGAATGAAAGAATGACTACGTACACACGGAACAGGACTGGGTACTTCGTGCGCCCAGAGTCGTCCATCCGAGGAGGTCTGATCTCCTTAACGTTTAATTCTATCAAGCCGCGGAGACACGAGAGGGTCAGCCTTGTATTGCATTTTGTTCAATCCCTATTGGCTGCTGCTACGAGAGCAAGCAAGAGCAAGCCAACCAGAACAACGAAAGGAATTAACAACGCACCAAAACCGTCGTTTACAATTGTCGAGTATACTACCGTTGATGTTTCGTACTGTTCCGTAACGTTGGCAAGCCCTTCGTTCTTCTCTAATAAGTAGCCCAGTTCTATGAAGTAAAGAGATCAGAAAGATCAGAATCAGCACTTCTCCGCGCCCAAGAAATCATAAAAAGAAACGCAGAAGATGCTAAGTTAGTGCCAACAGGCAAGCGCTAAAGCGTCCGCCCGCTAGACCTTCGCACAGAATGCTGGAAATGATAATTATCAACTCACCTGGTTTGTCGACGTACACGACCTTCGTCCACGGTACGCCCGGTCCGTGATACGTTAAGACATAAAATCCAGCTCCGGGTGAGAATCGCGTCGAATAGTATCCTGGCTTGGTCTTGTCAGTCAGAGCTTTCGGTGCTTCGACTTTCGCATCGCTCGAAATGGGTATCGGTACTGAGTAGACGTGGCGTTCGGTGGAAGGCGTCGCGGCAGTGAAATATCTGTAGTTGACAGTAAAAATCAACATCATCAGGTGCGTCTGTAAATCGATACGCGGTAGAGACTTACACCAATCCCTTAACTGCATCGACGCCCTTGATGCCACCAGTGACTTCCCAATCGCCCGAGGTCAAGAAGCGAGGCGTGCTCGAGCTAGCAGGGCTAAACAGCGCGATATGGTTGAATCCTTCCGGTGTGGGCACAATATCGAGGTAAGCATTTGTATCAGCGTATGACTCCAATGTCGCGGGTACAGGGAAAATCGATTGGTCCTAATTCGCACAGGAATATCATCAGCAGAGGTTATCAGTGAAGAGAACAATAACGATACGAACATGATCAATCCAACCATCATCGCCTTGTTCGCCGTTCTTCCCTAATTTCCGGACGACCTTGCCCAGTGCTCGCGCAGAGAAATTCTCCTCGCTCAAGTCAAACAGAACAACATTTCCATCGTCCGCATTCCGATTAACTTCCTTCAAAATCAAGGTGGTATTACCAACCCACGCGACTTCAGAGATGATGCTATCATTAGTAGGATGGCGACTATCCCAGTCGAGAGTGAACGTCTCTTCCTCAACATCATCGTTATCCGACAAAAACCCGCCAAGGTCGAAGATGTGAACTGTGACTAAAGGGTTATCGTATCCAGGCTTGGGGTACTTCATCGTCACTTCGGTTGTGTATGGGATGACGGCGTTCGAGTTTTCTGTTGGGTTGTAAATCGGGAACGTGAATTCAGGCACGGCGGTTTCGTCGAAGGAGAGGAAGGCGATTTTGGAGGAGTCGGGTGACCACCATAGAGCGTAGTTGGCGGAGAAGATTTCTTCTTCATAGACCCAGTCAGGAACGCCGTGGAATAAGGAGGTGTTTCCTGTGCTGGTAACGCGGATGGGGTTGATATTGGGTCTGTATTCGAATAAGTAACAGTAGGAGATTGTTATGTGAAGAGCACGTACTCGGCTGTCGGCAGCACGAAAAGATCATTGTCGGCTACGAAAGCGATGGCATTTCCGGTCGGCGCCCACGTTGCATACGCTGTCCTTGAAGGGTGAGAAGGGGGAATAATAGGGTATGTTGACTTTTGTTCAATATTATGCACGTAATAGTTGCCGTAGCCGGACCAACGCCATTGCTGTATCGAAGAATTTGAGTATGCGAAAACATGATAAGTCAATCCTTTCATACCTTTCTATAGTCAGCTTTAACAAGTAAATATTTCATATCATCAGATAGCTTCCAGTCCGAGAATTGCAGACCGTTGCCATTTTCCTGTGAAAGCCAGGCTTTAGAACTAAAATATTGCAGTTAAGTATATATACTAACGTCTTTAACATCTGCAGTAGAAATGAGATTGCGAGTAACGCCAGACTTAAGATCGACCAGTTTGATATAACCTTGTTCCTGAAGGGAAAATACGCCATCGCCAGCTATAGGATAATGTTAGCTTAGTATAAGTTTCTGCAACAGGGATAGGTACCCTCTGCAACCCAGTTTAAATCCGGCTGCGACGCCCAAAACGTCCCGTTAAATATATGGTCCATAGTAATGCGTTGTTGTCCAGGTGTACGATAAGAGGTGCCAGAGTATGCAAAGCCAGCGATGATCCCGATGAGGGTAGCTAATAACACTAAAGCAACGAGAAGGATAGCAAGTAAGCGCACGGGGGTATTGTTCTGTATACAATATCTGTAAGATTTAAATTTGCGTATATAGCTTCAGCCACGCACCTTAGGCGTTGTAGGGCTCCGACGCGGACTTGGTTCTCCCCTTTCAGCCCTCCCAGGCGACGATGGCAACGCTGGGCGACCACTAAGCAAAGAAAAGCTCTCCACGTCCTCGTCCATGCTCTGCCTTACAGCAGGTCCTTCCTCATCGTCGTCGTCGTCTGAACTTGGAGGATCAAAGGGTCCGTCGCCGTAATAGACAACCGGACGAGTGACCAAAGGATCCACCAAGCCGTGTGTGCTCTTCTGGGTCATTTCTGGAGCGCCGGAGGGACCCTCGGCGTTGTCTGAGTAGGGCTCATTGCCCGATGTAACCATGTCGGGCAGCGAGACAGAGAATCGAAAACAAAGCAGGAAAAAGGAAGGGAAAAGCAAGTCTTATTAGCACCGGACATCCACACTCAGCTATATAAGCCCTAACCCTAGTGAAATACATAGCCTCGCATATTGCGTTTCAACCTCGTTTCACCTTCTCTTCGCTCTTCGACGTTCGTTCATGGAAACACGTTAGGCACTGGCTGCTGAAATCACCCACCTATACCTCGATGGCGCCTAACAAGACGACGTTGTCCAATTGGGACCCCATACTTCTTATATCACAAGTACGCGGCAGTTGGCTTGAGGTCTGGTTGATGAAACTGACATCAACCTTCCAGATCTTTTCAATGCAGACTCTGCATTATTTAACTTTATCTGTCATTATTCCTCCACTATTGGCCGCTTTTGCGGAACCTTCATCACTAAGGTATGAGGGAGGGGCAGCGAATGTTGGTACGTCAATGTTTCCCATTGTTCGTCGTCCACGTTTCAACATAGCGTCCAGGGATGATTATGGACTGGCGTCAAATGGCAGGCCGACCGACCGTGATAGGCATGCCAATAGGAGAAAAGTGGTGGGCATGGAGTGAGGGCAAGAAGGTTGGATACGGGTGGAAGGATGATCAGTGGGACGGCAGTTTAGACCCTAGGAGAGGGTGGATTATTGCATTTTGCTGGATAGTAGCGTCTTGTGTCGAGTAAGTTCGCCATTCTACCACTCGCCACGCATCATACTGACATGTTATACCAAAGCATATATTACCTATATAAACTCATTCGACGACCACGGCTTATTCTCGATTTCGCTCTGACATTGGTGTTCATTCACCTTGTCCTAACGACGTATTACTCTGCGGCAATTCCGACATCCTTATTCTTTTGGCTCGTTCTCGCTGCCGGCGCTGTGCTGACCATCGTAACTGCGGAGCAGCTATGCGTGAAGCGAGAAATGTCAGAAGGACTAAGCGTCATGTCTGTGCGGCCTGAGGACCTACAAGTAGAAGAGATGGAAATGGGCGGACTATTACCCAGAATCGATTAGGGATTCATGGACTATGATTATGATTAGGCAAGTTCAATTTATTTTGTGGAATATCTCCGTTAACGATGTCCTATTTCTCGCAGGTAGACTTGTACGATTTCGAGATACCATGTATTCCTAGCTACACACACACTAATTGATTTACGCAATGCAACATACGCAGAAATTTCGAACGTATCAATCACAGCAACACACGGCATTCCTATAAATCTGTCCCACATGTTGGATTTAATCTTCTTACTGACCTTATAGGTACTCACCGCAGCACAATACTACAGCTGTCACACCACAAGATGCCGTCAACCCCATGTTCTCTTATTCTGCAAGCTTACTTTCTACGAAGCTTCATTCGACCCGTATGAATTTTTACCTTCGAGGCGCCTCGAGTTCATCTAGACCTCAAGCTTTTTTTATTTCCATGCAAAGACATGCCCTGCGTGTACTAATACTCTCCGTCGCAGCATCCTATGCGGGATGCTTTCCATCGTACCATACCGCTGGTCATTGCCACTGCCAGCTGGCCCAATCACACGAAAAATGTGATACAACTACGTTGGTTTCTGCCTTACGTAACTTACCTGTTTTACATCTCAACGACCACCATCGAACCCATTCCTCCTTCCAAACCACTGCCAGGAAGCATCGAACACGTTAGTGGGGCTATGGGATACTCTGAGGACTGATTTTGAGCGAATCTGGATCGCTTTTGGCCTCCGATGGGTACACAACATGCCCATCGATCATACACTGCATCGCTTTCCATGAAATCACGTCTAGCAAACAGGGAATGGGCCTGCGTGTATCTCCAGTTGAGTGGTACTATTGCTTTTGCTACGTAACCTGGTTTCGTTGAAAAGAACTTCTGGTCTCTGAAAATTTTCTGCTTGTTACAGCATCATCGCCTGCTGGTTAAACAAACTCGTCGATCTGCGCTGGCTTTCCTTCTCAGATCTCTCAAGCAACCTGATTCGCCCGGATCTGTAAAAAAAACTGACACGCACGTACACCGTCAAGAGCAGTGGATTATGACTGCATCTCATCTTGCCGTCAGCCTTGGGGAATCTGTCTGATTGGACTCATCAATACGCCACGCCTTGCAATTTTTCGTCCAGAATCTGCGAATCTGTAACACATCAAGCTCTGCGATATGTTTATCTTTTCTCTGTTGCTCATCTCTTGTGAAGCGCCCACCTCCATGGGTTGCCCTCCGACTTCATTGGTCCGACGGAAATCACTCCAGTTGTGATGCGCAAGGTCCTTGACACCGACTCGACGGCCATGCTCCTTTGTAGGAGGTTCGATAGGGTCGTTCTCTGCACCTCCGCCGGCGGGCGGCGCATATACCCACCTCTTCCTTTAAAGTTCAGCGGGACACGTAAAGGGGAATGGCGGAGATGACTCCGTGCAAAATGTACAGTACGTCGTCTAGGCTCGGCTGTTCAACTGGATCTAAAACTTTGGAAAAACTTTTTTTTCGATATAAATTAATGATGCGAATCTACACGTTTTGTTCCATGGGCCATCGCCATTCGCCTCTACCATCTGGCACGGAGCAGCGACGAGCTTCGCAGGCGCATGCAATTCAAATTTCACAGGGAGTCTCCAAACAGCAATTTCTTCACTCGCCTCGGTGCGGAAAGGCTCGCACGCCACTGCTGCCCTCTATTTCCGCCTTTTGATTTTCCGCAATGGTGGCTCTCTGGTGTTTATCTGTCTGGCTGTCATTCCGATGTCGCTTTTGTGTGCGAAATAGCCTGTATTCTGTCTCTATTGAAATATAGGAGCCTTTCACCAACGTGTGTGGGCATGGATCTCGGAAATAAAAGCCTAAAGCATGTGCTTGTCGTCGAAGATAGTCTCCAGTTGGTGTGCAATTTATTTCTGTGTCAGATCTTACCCCAACCCCAGACCTATTTTTGTGCATGTGCGCTCTTTCTTTCTCTATCGTGTCCATCGATGTTCATTGATATCAGCTTCATGTCAATAGATTTCAAAACATTATCATGATAGTGAGAACCACAGCGGTCGGCGTTGGTGTCTACGTTTTCGCCCTCAACCCTCACTTTCATGACTGCTTTCCATTCCGGCTGATATGCATTCCCTTGATTTCAGGGACCCTCCATCGGCGGTTTCTGTCGTCTGTATCATCTTCCATCCCATCGTCAGATCATTTATCGATCATCTTCACGATAATCCGGGCGCTAATCAACTCACCATCTGTCCCTGCTCGAGCGGCGGCGGGTCTTGGAATCGCGATAACAACACCATATTCATTAAGTGCACACCAAGTACCATGCTGTGGCCTGGCTCGGAGACGTCATGCTGCGTGAAATTAAGGTGAATTCCATTGATCTGATTTGACAAAGATATCGATTCTGATTGTTCGCTGACTCCTTTGACTCAGATAGACTGCGAGGAGCCGCTTTGCGGTGAAGTATCATATGTATCATCGGATTGCTCAAGCCTCAACGCCTGCATGTATGCCTTTGTGAGCTTCTGTGATGTCTTCCGTACTATATGAATACCGACATACATTTATGTTTGTGACTTTCGCTTCAAATGTATAGATGAATAGCTCAATGGATCGATAATCATTGTTCCCACCGGCGTGGCACACCCTTGATTTTCTAAAGATGGTATTGTAAATTCACGCCGTGGCTGCGATCCGTATCTCTAAGGCGCTTGGTGTTGACAGCACAGTCACATAGACACTAATTCTGTAGAACAATCCTCTCGGTTGTCGTGCAATCCATCTTCAACCGGACGCGGGGTTCTTTGGTGAGTCTTATCCAACTTCCGCACTTTCAGCACTTAAGGCTGTCAGCAGCTCTCGAAAACGCCGAAGCAGTGTTAAATTGGTGTGACTGATATGATGTGTCTTGACTAACAAGGTCTTCTGAAATGCAAGTATCAGCATCATATGATGATGCACAGCAACCACTTCCTGCTTGACTGGGAGTTATTATTATCTATGTTCATCGGCTAGGGATGATTTTAGACGCCTAGTTTCCTGATGACGCAATGCGCTTATGGTAGGAAACCCTTCCTCCTCACAAAGTCGCCCAGCGCGATTGCCTCGCACGTACGGACCGGATTAACGAAGGTAGTCGAGCTCATTGCGGAGCGTGTTTTTCAACGAGGCGCAATTCGCCCTGTTCAACGGCTGCGAAGGCCCTCAATGGGGAAGTGGATATTGCTTCCTGTTCTCTAATTACGTTTCATCGGCCGACTCGACCCAAAAACCTATGCACATCGCTGGGAGGAACACGTCAAGAAGCTTTCTTTTCTGCCTTGCTGCTTTTATAATGTGAGGCATGATTATCCCAGAACTTGTCCTTTATTGTCATGGATGTAATGTTTGACGTCTTTTTTGAAGGGCTACTATTGATCTCCATTGTTCAGGTATAACACGGGCTTCGTTGCCGCACTTCTTCCCATGCATCCGACAACTTCGAAAAAACGGTGCGGCCTTGTGTTCAGCCTATCTTCCGTGAGCCCGTTCAGGATATCGTCCAGGCGTACTGTATTGATTCACTGAAACGACAGCACGATAGGAGTTATGGATGCGACTTTTATGAAGACCTGCAGGCTGAAGATCAGCTTTGATGCATGGCATGTGGCCAAGATCTCGGCGCGTAAATTACACTTATGGGGTTTCCACTTTCCAGTCGGAACAGGACTGATTTTTCCCTCAAGTGTGACACTACATTTCGTCCGGAAGATGTGACTGCTGTGGGGACAATCCGACGCGCTAGCATGTTGGCAAGTTGATTTCCTTATAATATTCTGCCTTTTTATCCGTTCGCCCAACGCAGAACTCCGTGCTCAAAAACCCCTATGATGATGTAGGAGATATTAGTATCCGAATTCCAATGACTCGCTATGAGGAAACCTCGCATTGCTGACTCGATTGCTATTGCACAGACTCCGACCCAAATTGCGGCGATATCGTAATGCAGCATAAGCCCCGTTTGGAAATAGGGCCATCAGAGTTCGTTATTGGGGACCAACCGCTATGTGCAATTCATATGGCTTCATCAGCGCCACCCCAGCAAGTTCGTACCGATAAAATGCCTTTCATAGACTACAATGCAATGAAAGGCAGTCAAAAGCTTATCATTCTTCAGTGAGTGTGTTCAACCAGTTACCTCAATACAGTTATGATCATATTTGTGACTGAGGATATGTGGGCTGTGTCGCTGATCTGGCAATTTGAGATCGCACGGTCAATATATTCTCATCGGGACAAGGGACAGAACCGCGGTCATTCTCCTTGTAGGTTGGCGTTACCCTGGATGAATCTTACATTGACACGAGGCGAATATTAGAACCATATAAGGACCGCGCCTCAGCGTCCTATTTGCGCCCTCCTTTCTCTCTCCTTTTCCTCACTCAACATTATGGATACAATCAAGAATATTCTGTCCCCTCTGGGGATGAGCACTGGGGCTATACAAGACACGCTCGTATGTCCCCCTTGTGCTCCGTCTGTTCCGAAAACCAACTAAATCGTACGTTTTAGAAATTGGTCGTCATTGGTGGTACCGTCGAGACTGCTCGTCGCGCATCGGTCTCTGCATGGAATGGCTTCGTTGACTGTGAGTCCACCCTCGATGATACTCGGGCACTGCTGACATTCACATAGCCTTCTTCCTCACTGCGCACTTCAGTCAAGATGACTATCCTTATGACTGGTAAGCTTCCTTGGTCTCCGCGCGCCTGGGCCCGTACTCATTCGATCGGACAGGTTAATGCATTGGCTAGCCAAGGTAAGAGCTCATCTCATTCATACACTACATCTCATACTCAATGTTCGCTTAGCAACCTTCATGGGGAAGGAGTCGCGAGTTCGAAATCACGACTCGTTCAGTAAATCGCAATGGAATTACTCAAACAACGACTGGAGATTTAGAGGAGGAAGAAGAGGAGGAGGATGCCTTGGTTCATGGCCGAAGAAAGCGCAAGGTCGCATTCATGCCTAGTCTCGGTGAGTGGCGGTGACTCATTTCGCTCCGGCACGCTTATATCGAAACTTCATGAAGATACCACGCATACCATTTACTATTGTGGTCATTGGCTACGCGTGAGTTCTATTTATAACTTTGAATCTCGATTCAATTATCTGACCTTCTTATCACGCAGATTACCAGAACGAAGGCATATCCCGACTATCGCCATGGGTGCTCTCTCAAAATCAGGTCAGCCTGGATTCATTCGCGCTGAAATGATGTCCTTATTGATAATTCATTGAAGCGTCGTCGCTCGTAATAACGATATATTGAAGAAGCTTGTGTTGGAGGCAAAGCGCGAATACGAGAAAGACGCCGAGCACCGTGTACATATCTTCATGGCAGACACGTAAGCACCGGTCCGTCACCTGCTGTTTGTGACAACTGACCCTATTCTACTAGGTCTTATGGCTGTTGGCGATGGAATGGGGCTCGTCAGAAGAGGCCGATGAGCTCCATTGTTCTGCAACCCGGTGTCAAAGATATGCTTCTGGCTGATTGCAAAGATTTCTTGTGCTCGGAGGAATGGTATGTGGTCGAGACTTTTTACAAAAATAAATATGTCTCCTGACTTGCGCATTTAACTCGCACAGGTACGCCGAAAGAGGTGTGCATACTTTAGTGTGACAGTGCAGAGCTTGTCTGATTATTCTTGTCAAGGTATTCCATTCAGGAGAGGCTACCTACTCCACGGTGTCCCCGGAAGGTTTGTCTGCACGTTATACTTCATTTTGAGGGTCAATCATTCATTGTGATATACCCCTCTATTCATAGTGGGAAGACTTCTCTAATTCATTCGCTCGCTGGAGAACTCGGCCTCGACATTTATGTGGTTTCGCTGTCCTCAAAAGGGTAATGCACCCTCTTTTGCTCCTAAGTTTACATCTCATGTTGCCTTCCAGAATGAGCGATAATACGCTAACGACATTAATGGGCAATGTACCGTCAAGGTTAGCAAGGCTTTGACCTTTTTAATCATAATTTTCTGACCCTCATTAATCAGGTGTATACTCCTTCTCGAGGATCTCGATGCGGCGTTTACTCGTTCAGTCTCTCGTGACGAGAAATCGACAGGCGCTCCCACAGCAGCCACCGCTAAAGAGGCCGCGACTACTGAGACCACAGACGGATCTACATTGAGTTTAAGTGGTCTTTTGAACAGTCTTGACGGTGTGGCCGCCGCTGAAGGACGGTTAGTTTACATGCCTATTCATTTGCCTTCTATGCGTTCTGATTTTGATTTTCCAGACTTTTATTCGCGACGACAAATCACATTGAGCGCCTCGACCCTGCACTCAGTCGGCCCGGACGTATGGATGTATGGGTCAACTTCACTCATGCGACCAAGTGGCAAGCAGAGGGCATCTTCAAGTGCTTCTTCCCATTTAAGCCCTCCACCCCAGCTACTGCAACCACGTCGACGTCACCTAAAGATCCCTCGCAACAAAACTTGCCTCTTCCCAAGCGCAAGGCTACGACTCATGCCATCCCTCTTCTCACTGAGGACGAGATCTCCGAGTTGGCTAAAAAGTTCGCCGAGGCTATCCCTGAGGATGAGCTAAGCGTGAGTTCGCCTTACGGTATACATTATGGAGTCATTCTAACACTACCATTTTAGGTCGCTGCCCTACAAGGTTACCTTCTCAAGAATAAGACTCGACCACGCGAGTGCGTCGATGAAGTCGGCGAGTGGATCATTCAAGAACGCGAGACTCGCGAAAAGCTAAAGAAAGAGAAGGCTGAGGTTCGAATTCTGACAATCTGCACCTCTTCGTCTATCAGGTTACTAAAGTTTTATTACAGCGCGAGGCAAAAGAAAAGAAGGAGGCAGAGGAGGCAGCCAAGAAAGAAGTTCGTCCCCCTATTCTCATAATTATCTTGTCCATTCTAACGGACTTTCATTCATTAGAAAGAAGAAAAGGAGGCCAAAGAGGTGATGACCCCGATACTATTGTTTGCACCATGGAACAACATGAACTGACTATCATTCCCCCGCAATCAGAAGGAAGAGAAGGATGAAAAGGAGGCGAAAGAGGTGTGTTTAGTCTGCGAAAATGTGTTCTCCGCAGCCGATGTGTCTGACAGCGAATTTCTATCACAGAAGCAGGAGAGGAAAGAACGGGCCGCCAAGGCTAAAAAGCTCCGAGCTGATGCCACGGCGAAGAGTGATTCTTCTGCCGCCACCACACCTGCGTCTACTGAATCCACTCCAGCAGCCGACACCACTACGTCCTCCGAGTCGACGGCGAGCTCCGAATCCGAGACGAGCACCGGCGTCGATGCCGATACCGAGGAGAGCGCAACTGAGGAAGAGACCGACAAGGCCTCTTCAGCAGAAGACAAGAAGGAGAAGTGGGTCGCCGTCAAGTCGACGAGCGCCGCCGCCCCTGCCGCTACCACCACCATCACCGCCACCACGGATGCCGCTGCTGCTCCTGCCACCACTCCCGCTGCCGAGGCCGCATCTTAAATTGGCTCTCTCTGGCTACCGTTTTAACGTGCTTCCGATATTCCCTCTCGCAGGGCTATCTCTGTCTACCATCTGCTTAGTCTCCGTCTCTGTCTGCTCGGTGCGCCTTTCGGTTGATTCGCGACTGTCTTTACTCTCTCCGTACCGACAAATGGTGTGGGATGTGGGTTTTTCGTGTGGGTTTTGAGGACGAGGTGGGGTTTTTAGAACATCCACTTTTGATCCTGCAACGCCTCATGGCCCATGGCCCGCCGCTTTACCCATCCATGCCCGCGTCTTATTCATTCGTAGCTCATAGGTACTTGTTTATAGTAGTGCGCCGGATCTCAATGTCTGCAATGATACCATGACTTTATACATAGATGATTAAACTTAGTTTTTCTTATTTATCCCATGTCTTCTCAGTGGTATATTGACTGCCTCCGAGAAAAATTTCCGCGGAAAACTAAACTGAAGTAAAACCGAAGACCTCCGACGCCACCAGTATATGCGTTATGTATACTATTTTGTTTGCGAGATGCAATCTACATGGCATCTATGAAGACATCCAAAGCATGATTCAAATGTGTAGTGTGTAGTACGTGTATGTAGAAGAGAAATTAAAGTGTCATAACCGCAAAACAACAATAAGACCTGATCACGAATAGCTACATACATTATCAGCGAAAGGTATAGTAACGATATATATAAACATGGGGGAGGAAGGGCGTGCTAACATTTTTTTGTGTCTAAACTAGTCATTAATTGCATTAACCCGTTATCCAATACCAAATCCACTTTTACTGCGCCCCACCACTTCCACCGTCCACGCGCCTGCCTCTACTACTACATACGCCACCCGCACCGCACCGCATCTCCCTATGTAGATTTGAGACCGACATCCGACAAAGTCTTGAACGCCTCCTTATAAGCATCAAGCAATGCCTTCACCCTCGTTCGCTCCGCCACGAGCGCCTCGTCCTCATTGAGCATGTCCGCGAACAGCTCGGGCTTGTACAACGACGCCACGAGCCGGTTCTGCACCTGCTGCGCCGTGTGGTTCACGAGGAAGTGCATGATGGCTTTGGGGATGATGTCCTGGATGCTCTGGCGCACTATGTTGAAGTACGATGCGATGAGCGAGCGGATGAGCTGCGTCTCCATTTCTTCCCGCATCGTTAGCTGCGTGCCGTCCGCGGGGACCTAGGCGAGTGGATCAAGCGTTAATTAATGCGTCCATGACATGATAACGGAAGCGAGAGGAAATTTGGGTATAGCCGTATCATAGGAGGAGCAGATGTTCTCCGCCTATCGTTCCTACACCTCCTTTCCCCACGGAGCCACAAAAAGAATCAAAAAAGAAAAACCACTCACAGCTTCGATATGCCTACCCAAACTCTTCATATCATACGCAGCACTGCTCCCGTCAATGCCCCTCTTCCCAGCCATAAGCCCCGACGACATCCCCGTCTCCGTACCCGACACATCCCTCCCAATCGGCACAATCGATGGCACATCCGACGACAACGACCCGCCACCGCCGCCGACACCATTCACACCCGCCTGGTGCCCCGAATGCTGGTGCTGGTGGTGATGCGACTGGCGCTCGACGCTGGAGCCCGCAATGGGGCCTGGCCCGTTCTGGCCAAAGAAGTAGTTGAGGAACGTCTCGCGCGCCGAGCCGCCGGGGGGCGACGTGCCCATCCCGCCCACCTGCCCTTGCTGCTGTTGTTGGCGGTCGAACGCGTTCGTCGGCGGTCGCGAGGTCGCGATGGCCTGCGACGCGCTGCCACCCCCTACACCACTGTGTGATGCGCGCTGCTGGCGCGATTTCGAGGAGGAGCGTTTGGCGTTGGCGCCGAGCGCGGAGGTCGTGGAGGAGGCGCCTGTGGTGGGTGCGCCGCGTGAGCGCTCGTACAATGAGGAGGAAACGGAGCGGCTGTCCCGTGGAGGGAAGAGCGCACCAGGGCCATTCGGGTCGTCCGAGAGAGTATCTTCGTCGTCTTCTGCCATGCCATTGCCGTTGATGGGCTCGGTTGATTGGGGCTGTATGCAGGTGTGTCAATACTCAACAAAGCTACAGGAGTAAGGCCAGATATGTGGGACGCACTCGTTGGGTAATCTGTGCTCTCTGCGGTTGGGTGCTCTGCTGAGCAGCGGTGGCAGAGCCCGAGATAAAGGCAGGGTGGTTGGTGTTAATATACGCCGCCTGAATCTCAATCAGACTCTGCGCATACTCCGACGTCGGGCCTAGGCGCTCGCGTAGAAGCTCGGAGACGACCTCTATCAGCTGCGCGTGTAGGCGAGGGAAGCGTTGCAGCTCCTAAAGCACATCGATATTTACTATTAGAGTTTGGCTAAAGCCATGGAAACAGGATATAACACGCACCGCACTCGTACAGTTGTGGCATATCTTCACCAGCTCCTCGTATACCAGCTCTACGCACCTCAGACTAGGCGCTTCTAGGAGCTTAATCTGAGGCTTTACTAGCAAATCGAATGCGAGTTCCGGTACGAATAAGCTCGGACGTGGGCCCGTGGAGTTACGAATGGCAGTCCGGATATCCTGGTTGTCGAGGTTATGTGTGGCGTCAATCGAAGCGAGGGCGCGACCGAAGATGTCGTTGAAGATGTAGTAAATGCGAGCACCGCCCGAGAGCTCTTTTGTGGAGATATCGACTTTGGTGCCCTCGATGGACGAGACGAAGTCGCGAGCGAATTGGGTCATGAGGCGGAGAATAAGGCCTCCTTGCTGTTGTCAAGTAAGGAGGCTGGATGGAATGGTATTGAAGGCAAACACGTACTTGGTTCTTGTCTCCAAAAATCGCGGAATCTCCGAAGGAGTTCAACTCCTGCTGCGCCTGTCCCATCAGAGTGTTGAGCCGTGCCTTCATATCTGGAAGCTTATCCCGAATATGGTTGATCAACACCTTCAGAGCAGCGTCAGTTCTTTCATCGCACAGCAAAAAGAGTCAAACAAACTTGATTCAGCGTCTTCGCCAGGTACTTGGTACCATTCTTATGTGCAATATTCCTATACGCCGGATGGTTGCGGAAGAACTCGGTCTCGCTGTCCAGAGCATCCGCCATGCTCTTTTCCGAATTGATATCTTGCTGACTACGGTTGACGATGCCGATGAAGCCCAATTTCAGTGGGTATACGCGTCCTGTGAGGATATCCAGCGCGTTGGTGCCTGCGTCCATAAGGTCGAGCTTCGTGAGGACACCGATCGTCCGCCGCCCCTGCGAGTCGACGGATCGGGCGAGTTTGAGCGATTCTGAGTTGGCGAGATCGACATTGGCGGGTGAGACTGCGAGGATGACGCTATGGAAGACGTATTAGAAAGGTGGAGCGTGCTGCGCTTGTGTTTGAGCAGCATACCTGTTAGGTTTTGAGATGTAATCGAGGACGAGATTTCGGATTTGGCGCTCGATGTCGCTCGGTTGGTCGCCAACGGGAATCTACGAAGGTCAGGGCATGGAATGAAAGAAAGTGTAAGCGTACCTACCTTTGTTAGTCCCGGTAGATCCACGAGTGTTAGGTCCAGAACGTCGGGGCTGTATATCCGCAATGATATAGGCAGCTTGCTCACGCCCTTATTCTGACCTGCAACTCGGAACGTCTCCTGCTCAATCTCCTTGCGAATCTCGCTGAATTCAGTGAACTTCTTGTCGATGTGCAGAAATTGACCCCATTCCCGGTATGAGTTGGGTGAAGATTCGGTTGGTTCGGGCGTGTTGATGAGCTGAAGAACGAGCGGTCGTCTTGTAACGATACCCTGGCCACGCGGAAGAAAGTCGCGTCCGACGATGCTAAGAAAGAGGATTAATGCCACCGAAACTGGCGCAGATTGACGACGGCTCACGTTTCCAGGACACTCGACTTTCCCGACGACTGGCTGCCCACCTACACAATATACCGTTCAATACACATTTTCAATAAGAGATGCACTTGTCGGACGTACCACGACGAGCTGAGGCATATCCAGCTCTCCGCCTGAAGGGTGGACAGTGAATGGCTAAGTGCTCCAGAAATACCCGAGCTCAGATAATAGTGCGTACCGAGATTGCTGAAGGTATCCTGCAGCTTGTTGACGAGTTTTATCAGTTCCGAGTCCATGGTGAAGAAGTTGGGATGGGTGAAAAGAGCAACGCTCTCCTTTGAAAATATGAGAACCGCAACGCCGTCGCCGCTGCGTCGCGACGGCGGCAAAATTTGTTTGGTCATGTTATCTTTCCACGCTGCTGCATCCCCTTTTACAACTCCGAGTTCAACTCCTCCAGGCTGTTCACTGCTGTCAACCTGCAACCTGAACAGTCAACTCTCGGGTTCTGCACCATTGGGCTCACGTACAATTTTCAGATCATTGAAGAGCTCAACTGACAAAATTTTTTTGTCAATATCCCCGTCAAATTCTCTGCGTCAATTCTACGACTGAATCTGGAATACCAGCCCCACAAATCAGAACTTCATTCTCTTTTCCAAGAATTATGATTCTGTTGCCCACATAGAAGCGCAAGGTATTCCCGTGATTATCTTAGAATAATCATTTACAACGTGCTCAAACCCTTATCTTCTCTTTCACTCTTGTTACAGAAATAGAAATCAGCACCCCATCAACACACCCTTCCACCTTTTTCGGTCAGCACAGCAGCGCTGCAAATGCCAATAGAATCCCATAGCATCTTTTGCTGTGCCATCCACAGCGCAAAGTGGGTCCCACCGATTCATTTCTTTTGCAACCTCCAAGCATGCTCGCAGCTATCGATTAGGATAATCCCCCCCCCATCATGACACAAGGTGCGCACACGAGTTTTTATTGGCACCCCAGCTTGCCTTGTGTTGATTCCAGAGCTGCGCGACAAAAAGAAAATTACGTTGAATCTCGCCTGACATTCTAAAATCGGCCCAATTGTGCAATACAATCGGGCTGGGTGTGCTACACTGACTCCCTAGTACAGCCATACTTATGTAGTTAGCCCGCCACATGCCCTCACCACGACGCCCACTGCACTGTAGGCACCGACAGTACTTATAGCCCTATGCTGCGCTTGACTCATTCTGATCCTCCCCTTCACTTCCTCCCCCACTCCCTTTACGCTTCCCATGCGTTCTGATGGTCCCAATGCCTCGAGCTCCCTGCAGATAGAACGTATGTTGCGCTCATACTTATGTATGCCAGTTCCTGAGCAACGCTCATGGCTTCGCGGCAGTGACTTCGGCGATATGCAGCGCCATAGCCGTCGTCGTGACTGTATATCGTCTACTCATCAGACGAAACACATTTTGGGTGGATGATGTACGTTCCACACAGTACCCATTCTCGACATCATCTTTCGTACTCACTCGCCTCACCACCGTAGTGCTGCGCATTGTTTTCAATGCTCTTATTCATAACCCAAATGATCCTGATTTTATGCTATGGCGGTACGCTATCCTCACCCTACATCCCAAGCTCTCAGCCCAATTCTAACGATCGATTCAAGGTTACATCAACACCTACACCCACTCATACCTAGTGCTAGGCGCATCCTACGCCACCACATGGTACTACCTTCCTCTCCTAATCACATACATTTCCTCGTCCGTTAATCACGCTTACAGGAGCGCACGGATAGCGATCCTATTCACGATCATCCGCGTACGAGATGGCCGCCGCCACCACGCTCTGATACTCTCCTCGTCCGTTGTCGCGTTCGCGTTGACCTGGGCTGTGTTGACTGCGCAATTATTTTGGGTGTGCGAGCCTCAACGGCGTTCTTCTTCGTTTTCTTCCTCCTCTTCCTCCTCATCCTCATCGTCATCACTACCGCAAAGAAGTACATGTACCCTCAATAAGCAGGTAGCGATTCTACTCATCATCGGTACGTGTTTCCCCATACTAGGGCGCTAGTAAACTGATTAGATGACTCCGTCTATTTATATTTCATGCAGCTTCCGTCATCGCAGATCTGACGCTCCTCTACCACGCCGTGCGTCTTTTCCGCGTCATCCAAGACGACGCGCTGAGGCATCGCCTCAAAGCGATTTTCTCCACCTGCATGGCAACAAGCATTGTCGCCATCGTCCACGGCGCGTTCATCGACCGCCAAAAAGCCTCCTGGGCAATCATCGCCTCTCTCATCGAGGTGCGTACTACTTCCCTCCTTCAATTCAGAATCGCTCTCATTCAACTCTTCTTATCCCATTCCATCGCATCATCACACACAACCCTAGGCATGCGTCTCACTAACAGTATGCTCCCTCCCAATGGTCGTCAACGCCATCCTCCGCCTCACCCCTGGGGCCGGCGCAGGCGCCGGAATAACCGTCCACAGCCCAAAACACAGCCATATCCTCAGCACCCCGCTCTCCCCCATCTCCCCCGCCCCCAGCGCGCTCCATTTCGCGCCCAGCCCGAACGACGACGACGACGATGCCAGCACCACGATCTCGCTGTCGCCGTACTCGGCTTCGTCTTATTCGCACTCGCACTATGAGAGGGGACGACACAGTCCGCGTGGGTACGGGTATGGATATGGATATGGGTACGGACACGACCCAGACTTGATGTGGACCCCCGGCGCGTCTCCAACGCGCACGATGCGGCTGAGCCGCGCGTCGGATTTGGAGCGCTGTGATTTCAGCGAGATCGCGCGTAAAGTCAAGGTCGTTGAGTGTGGGTTTGCGGTCGACGACTTGGATGTGGACGTGGACGCGGATGCGGAGGTGGGGGTGAATGTGGGTATGGAGGTGGAAGTTAGGGAGTTTGACCTTGACGTTGAAAGGGAGCCGACGAAGCCGATGCCTGTTGCGTTGGACTTGAGCTTGGACCAGCGTCGTTTGCGTCGCGATAGTTTGAAGGATGATTCAAGTTCGGATATTGTGATCACGATTGTGAGGCCTTAGTATGTACGTATGCTTACTTATTATACGTTATTCAGGTTGTGAGCGTGGACGCTGATGCGGGTATGTTTTCTTTTCGTTCTGTTCGTGTTTTCTTGTTTTGTTTTTGCTTAGATACCATGAAGCGAGTGTACGATAGGTAGTCCATGTATGTACTTGTACGATAAGTGTTCCAGTGTCACGAAGTGTCTTTTGTAGCAGTAGACTTAGATTCCTAAAATCATAGCTTTTTAATGAATTTCAATACCAGTTTTTCCAGCAAGTTTTCTCAAAATTTCTCAAATTAACGCACCCGAGCAGAGGGTAGTTGAGTTCAGTGCTCAATAATAATTCGATACGATAACGCAAATTAATTACGTCAATGGCTTCATCTTCGACGCGATTTAAATGAAAATCCTTGTTATTTTTGTATGCCAATATATGTACGAAGAACATCCATCCGTTTACATACAACTCATTGAAATTACGACAAGTCCGATACACCTTCCATTCGATTCATAGCGAATACCCCCCGAATCGTGGCGTCGTAGTTATTATAACGCTCGACCCTGACTAACTGGTGCAAATACCGGCTCAGTTGAAGGTCTGTGGAGGTAGAGCATCGAAGATCGGGCAGAGGTTGTCCCAGGCAGCTATGAAAAAATGGGAAAGTGAGTTGCCCATCTATCAACAACGAGCAAACAACGGCGCTTACCTGGAGGATTCATCGTAGCTATCGTATCTACGTCTTCAGCCATGACGACCGCAAGGCCACTGCATCGATTCTTCAGGTTAGATATCATATTCTATACAAGGACGTGAATCGAAAAGCTTACATTTCTAAATGCCAATCGATATGGCTATGAAACGAAAATTCGTTAGCATTTGTGATAGTCGTAAAGTGGTATTAGGCCAGAAGCTTACCAATGCATAATCCATGGACCAGCGTTATCCGTCTTGAAGCGGATCGTCGTGTTATCTCCAGCTAGGCCGATGCTAACGACGTCGCGCTGGACTGGGTTCTCATAATTATAAACGCTACTTCCTGCACTTCGGACGACCGAGAACGCATGCTAAAATTGTGATGTGAATATCAACATCATGAAGACTCGCAGCTGAGAAAAACGTACGCCGTGCAGATGGATAGGATGCTGGGAATACATCATCATTAGCGAAATGTGGCGAATTAAAGAGGCGGAGACTTACAGGACTGCCAATCGACCCTCCTGGCATAGAAATCTCGATGACTTTATTGGGCGGTAAAACGTAGACAGAGCCAGCAGGAAGCAGATCCGCCGCCGTCATCGCACCACTCATGATTTGAAGGAGAACAGGAGCTGTTGGAGGAACGAAGGTAGCACCATTGACCGTAAACTTCAAATTCGCGAAACTAAATTGTATGTCCATGTTCAGGTTAACGTCGGCGGCGCCAGGAGTGGGTATGCCAGGGGCAGCGGGGTTAGTCAGAGGGTGGAGATTGGTCTCGAGAAGTGGGTTCGATACAGTGGACGTAGTCGTGGGATCGACATTCGCCGCGCCCCAGTATCGCAGAATCGCAGAATTGACGCCACCGGCAAAGCCCTGGGTGCCGATGTTGGGAAGCGAGCGTATCCAGTAGTTGTTAATCGGTTGGTTGGTCTTCAGCACGAACGAATAACGCTGGCCGGCAAAGATCTGGATCTGGTCGACGACGAGCGGTTGAGTGTTCACCCCATCAACTTCGATGATGGTCTAGGATATAGCAAATCAAATAAGTAGTCCGCAGAAGATTTTCGGATAGTAAATATACACACGAAGGAGTGGCCATCAATGGAGAAAGTGAAGTTGGGATCACAGGAGATAGACACTAAACGGAATCGGTAGCGCTTGTTCGGGAGCACTCTGATCACCGTCAATGGCACGGTCGGGCCGCCTGCATAGCGGCCTTTTCCGTTAATCAGAGTAGCGTCCGGTGTAGGGACGAGTCCGGCACTGGGTGCTGGTGTGTGGTACCTGCAATGAAAAGGTAGGCTGTCAGCCAGACAAAAAAATATGTGGAGGTTGCAGAAATGTCTCGTACCAGTCGGCCAGTGTAATCACCGTGCTCTCTATTGAAAAAATGAGTATATCAAACCACTTAAAAGTAATTTACTGGGGGCTCACCGTCGTCGAAATCGTAGCTAACAGAAATGAACAGATCAAAGATCAGTCGGATATCATGGAGGTAGGAAGCAATCGGACGCACCGAAAGCGATGAGGGTCAAAGAGGTCGTAGATGACCATCGCACCTCGGAGGCCATCGCAGTATTGCGTCGCTGTAATAACAAAATTAGAGGAGAGTTAAAACGCGGAGAAAAGAAGTTCATTTACAGTAGTGGGAATGATACCAAAACGTCCCTGCTTGATCTGGGACGCTAAACTTGTACAAGAAAGAATGACCCGGCGCGATAGGACACTGGCTAACGCCCACTGGACCATCGGCCCAGTTCGTCCCTTCTTGGAACATACCATGCCAATGCTATTTTTGGCAAGAAAGATGTAAATGCCTAAAAAATAGGCGTTTATATTGTGTACGTACAATACTGGTGCTCATCAACATGGTAGTGTCAGTGAGCTGATCGATGACATTCAAGCGAAAAGTATTTCCCTGAAGGCAATTCATCGTTAGTAGAATTTCTGATGAAATAACGAGATGCCATGCCTTGAAGCCAGTGACTAGTGGGCCGGGAAATTTTACAGTCGACGAGGATGCCCCAGCTAAGACAGCACTGTTGAGAGGCGCAGAAAAAGTATGTCAATGACTGTCCTACTGTTATGAATAGGTAGACTTACGAGCGAGTGAAGCCATCTGGCTGTATGGCAGCGTTCTTGATGTACATATTGGCGACGGGGCCGATGGAGGCATATGCGCCTACAATGGCAGAGAGCCCGACGACTGAGAGGGAAAGCATGGTTCGGTTGATCAACCAAGTGAAGGGCAAAAAAGCGCTCACCAACCAACGTTTCTTATAACAGTCCCGGGAGCCCACTTCGGGCTCCAGATTATTAAATTATGAAATGGGGAAGATACTGTCGAGTTCCTCGTTCTTGGGATATTCGGTTCTGGCCTCGTACTTTCGCACAATAGAGATCCTAAAGAGGTTAATAGATGTTCTGTCCGATAAAGGGTGATCGCTTTCTGAGTTCTCCGGCGTCAATTATACAACGATCTAGGAACGCCCTGGAGGACAGTTCATGTTTCGTAGACTTAAGGAAATAGATGTTGGACTTGCCGTAAACATGTATTTGCCTCTCTCTTGGGTGGCATGTGGTCCTACAGGGGGCATAAGAATGTTCAAATTGGATGTTTTAAGGTATATCTACGACTTACCGAAAAGGGACGGTGGAGGTGGGAACTGTGTTATAAACTGTTCGGGGTGCATAGCTCGCTTCAGCTTCCACACTCTTGATCGCCCATAATGCAGCTCACAACCATCGTTCTCGTCGCCGCCCAAGCCATCGCTATCATGGCGGTCAGTTTCATTCCTTCCAGATCCCAAGAAGACTCTCGACGCTGACCTCTTTCCAGTTGGAAAACAGGGCGCTTCCGGTTCATACGGCCGACAGGATTTACCACACTATCATCGACCAGTCTCCTTTCCTTGTCGAAAGAACCTCCACAATTACCTGGACGTGAGTGGATCGTTCTCAATCTCATTGCAAAAGATCGCTCACAGCATCAAAGTGAAAGCACCAGCATAATCGATACTTCTTTGCCCACTGAAGCCCCGACGCCCACTATCAGTTATTGAAGAAGTTAGGAATCTGAATGTATTAGGATTGACGAGAAAGACTTTACGAGAAATAGATGTTATATTGAACCGCCTCTGCAGTATTCGTAAACTTGCGATTTGAGGCATTGTTCCGAATCAATGAATGTATACTCTAACTTGTGTCCGGTAACCAGCCTCCCATCTGAATTTGAGATTATTGAGACAATGCTCAGTTAGGATAACTTGGAAATGACTCACCCATCCAAACGGTTCTAGTTGCGCCGCAGGCGTGTGCGTTAGTCAATCCAAGGTTAACCGACATGTCTTCGTATGCGGGTGCTGAGGCAGAGCCATCGTTTCATGGTGATGGCATGTTGATCTTACCGAGGACAGAGAATAACAAAACGTAAAGGCGAGACCGTCAGACAGCGCTTCACAATGAATTCCATTTCAGAAAATTCATCATTCTATCCAGGATGATTCTGATAGACATCGTCGCTGTCCGACTCGGAGTCGTCCACTGGATTTTGCACGATGGTTCTTGTCTGCATGACTTGCAGAGGACTTGCTTAGGAGTAAGCGATATGACAAAGAAAATACAATCTTTCCGAAGGGTTATCAAATGGCAGAGAAAGGACAGCAGAATTGCTGGTAGAGTTCAGAAGCTGCCGCTTTAGGTACGCACAGCCAAGCCTGACCAAATCTTTGGCGCCGCGCGACTTGTACATGTTTGCATCAAACACCCACGTCGTGAGGGCATCTCTGCCAGATTACAGCCAGTATGCTCCTTTTCATAGACTTCTTGGCTTGATAGTTCTGACTTGGTATTGGTATCAGCTGGACCTGCGATTCTTACCAAGTCATACGGATCGCAAACTGACTGAGAATACTGTTGTTCAATATAACGTTCAATTGTTATCTTTGAAATTCTCGGAGATAAAAACTGAACAGCTGGGAATACAAGGCGCTCACATCTTTCATCCTGATCTCCATCTTTCACCGGGACAACATTGCGTCTCCTTCAAAGGTTTCACTCCGGCTGACATTCTGCAAAAACCAGGTACGCTTTTACGATACCTCTCCATGTTCTGCGGGTCTAATGTTTTGGACCTGAATAATAGTCAGATGCCTTCTTCTGAACGCTTCCAAAATGATACGACAACGACATCTCAGCTTTGCTTCACGGACCTGCCAAACGAGATTATCGCCAAAATATTCCATGCCGGTACGCTGATGTGGAGTGAGAGTTGGTCTACAAACAAAGAACTACCATTCCCCCTGGTCGTTTCAAGTCTCAGCGGACATTTGCGACTCCTTGCTCAAAATACGCCCGAGCTCTGGTCATTCATTGTTCCTCCATTGCACAAAAATGAGCGGTTCTGTATCTCTCACACTTCCGAATGGCTTCAGAGGTCCGGAAGTCTCCTTGTATCTGTGGTCCTGGATGTCAGGCGCGTCCCGAGCTACCCAAGGTTCAACGTAGCATTGTCAGGGTTATTGTTCCTGGTCTTTGTTCACATAGCAGAAAATGCAATACATAGGATACGAAGAATGGACGTATTCGATGATAACATATACACAGATAACTGGCCTATGCTTGAAGTTCTTCCAAGGCTATCTGGTGCAGTCAACCTGGAACAACTCGGTGTATACCTTTCCAAATTTATAGCAGCCAGAACCGGCATCAACTCTCCTTTTTGGGAGTGGTCTCTGCAGCTTCCCAATCTCAGAATACTCCGCGTCGAAGGCCTCTACTTCCCTTACAATCCAAACATCACCACCTTGAGCGTCTTCCATCTTCGTCTTGCTTATCAAGATGTTCAGACGATGTTCAGCTCCTTGCCTAACCTCACAACTCTCGTCGTGAAGGACATACTTTCGATTTCTTCGCCAATACCTTCCGACCGTACACTTATTGAGGTTAAATCCCTTCGTACCATCGCAGTCAGTTGCACAGGACGGCACGAAGACTCTCAAATATATCTATTCAAACTAATCTCCGTCCCAAATCTTACTCATCTAGAGCTCGACGGCGCTTTTGCAATGTCGATATCCGTTGTTTTCGATGCGTCGATATCGGACGCCAAAATCGAAACCCTCCGACTATCAAACTGTCCCAACCATCCGCCCTATGGAGGAACTGTGAAAGACTTTGAAATGTTCCATTCCTTCACATTTCTTCGACATCTCCAAATCGTACGAGCCCCCGTGATTGCAGCATTGTTCTCGAAGACGACAAATCCAATTTCACGCAGTCGCACACGGTCTATACATCTCCCCAAGCCTCCAAATATGTACGGGCAGCCTATGCCAGGCATGCGCTTGCGGGGTAACGATCTTGGCTCGAATCTCCATCAAGGAACGGCGGCGTTAGCAAACGAGGCATTTGACCCAATGGCGCAGACCAATGACCTCCCTTGGCCCGACCTCCGCATCATAAGCCTCGACACCCTCTCGGCGGCCGACGTCGCACTTTTATGCACTTTCGTAAATCGTCACGATGGCGTCCATACCGTCGAACTTTCGAAGACAACCATGCGTCATCTTTCGCAAAGCTTACAACGGTTTGGAAATCAAGTTAACCCCAAGCCGTGGCGAGCGCGGTATGACTCGGATGAAGGGATGAAGGACGTACCAGAATGGCTCGCGGAACGAGTTCACTTGACACTGCTTCAGCCGTCAACCTATGGACTTTTGGACAAGGATAAGCTAACTGAATTTTAAATGTTTTTATTTCCGTATGTAGGGAGATGTAGGGTTGATAAGCACACAAAATACAGTAAAGAAATCTGGTATATCATATTGAAATGTAGTTTCCTCAAGTATCCGTGCTTTTCGAATAAATACCACTAATTGATGCATGATGGATCGTCCTAATAATATAGTCAGTATATAGATCACAACGCATAAGAAAACAAGTTCATATCAACGAAACGCTATTGAGATGGTAAATCGTCGTCTTTGCTGACCAGCGGGGGTAAATCAGGAGCGTCAGCGGATATCTGATACCAGCTAGGACGGGTTGACACAGCTGAAAGGGGTACCGGCGTCTGCCGCTCCGTTCTTGCGGTAAAGGTAGATGATTTTGACAAATTCCTGGACAGAGGCGTCGCACTTCGCATATCGAAAGAAGTGCCTTCGGAAAACCCAAAATAAGGCGCATGAAAATTCGCGATGAGCTTTGCTGTATTATTCGAACTCGAGCTTGTTTTGCGGCTTAGCATCGACTGGACATCGCTGGTATATGTGTCTCCCGAAGGATGGGCATAAGGGTCCCCGTAAGCGCTGGGAGCGTACAACGAAGCTGAGCGCCCACGGATTGTAGGTCGAGAAGAAGTTAATGATGATATTCGTGACTGTCCTGACCCTAAGCTTGTTGCAGGTGTTGGCGGAGGCGGAGGAGGAAGGGATTTCATGACGTCTCCAGAAACGGTTTTCGACCCATCATCGATTTCATTATTCAACATCTCAGCTCCTGTAGGTCGGTCATCCTCGTTCACTTGCCGAGCAGCCTCGAGGTCCCCCACGGCGGAAGATTCGTCGACATTCGGCATTCTCATCACATGTGCGAGTTGGGCGAGTTGTCTCCGCCTTCTCCGTTGACGGACATCGCAAAGGATGATGGCTACCGTCACTATTATGAGCATGGCCAGGGCAATAATATCTACTACAATGATGACGGTCCCATCGTCTGACGATCGCTTGCTCAGCGTGTGTTGCGCGTTTGACATTGGGAAAATAGAATGAGCTTCGAGATCTGAAGATTGCGCATTTGGAATTCCAATCTGAGATTCTAAGATTTTTGAAAGCAAATTAAATGAAATTCGTCAAATGAAATCAATGCTCCATGGTACTTACGCCCAAAGTGGAAGACGGACGATCCTTCTGCCCATTTCCCTGCTCTCAAAATGGTGGTCCTCACTATTAGTTTCAGGGCATTTGATAGAACGAGAACAAAAGCTCACGAATCACTGACCACAACTGGCACGAATGGAGAAAAAAGAGTCAAATTTTGAGCGCCAAGATGAACTGACAACTATCACTCACTCAGAATACTATCATTCCTGATGATTTCTATCGAATGGAATAGTGGTGATTGATAAAATGGAACGGGTAGTATCGCCTGGGCCCCAGAGCTCTTCATCGAAATCAAAGTCGCTTCGTAAGGTGGTATTCCTCCGTGGACATCGACATGTATAGCTTTGGAATGCTCTGGTTGCTCAACAACGTCTGACCGGAAGGAGAACTCCGAATGCACCGGCGCCTGTACGGAACGTATGCATTCCGTTGACCTGCCAGCTTGAGATCAAGGTCGGTAAGATAAGATTAGTTGTAACCAAATTGGTTTTAATATTTCCGCACAAAGCGCTCACCTACAATCTCGAACAAATGCGGCAAATATCCTCCTTCGGCCCCGTTTGTATCCCTTAGACGTAACGCTACCTTGGAACCTGGTGTCAATGATCAATTCCTGTCGGTCCCCTTCGAAGGATTGGATAGGCTTGAGAGGCATTACATACCAATTGGTTCATCGATCACCCAATCAAACTCATTTGCTCCATTTTCAGCCTCAATAAGAATCGTCTTCGGGTCTTTCCCATTACCAATGGGAAAGATAGTCAGGAGATAGGAAGGCAAAAAGTCCGGGATGAAAGTGCGGTTGACGTTGAGGCGCCAAGGCTCACAAGCGGGGATGCGAAAGTTGACCTGACATGTTTGTCGTAAACAAGACACCTTCCTTTGGTCATGATATTATGCGTACCTGATTAGATATACTCCAGTTGAAAGACTGCAGCTTTACAGTTTCCATCACAGCAGATGTGCAGAGGGCAACGGTACTGCGGGTTTCTTGTGGTGCCGTTGCTGTTATGATTTAGTTCATATGGCGTTTTGTGAGAGTTTCTTCTGAGTTCGAATGGCGGAGCCGATGGTCGGGTAGGAAAAGTAGAAAAGAGAGGTTTTTGAGTATTTTGAATGAGGGCCCGGCCTTTGGTGGAGAAAGGACGTAAGAGTGGAACGCAAGCTACCACAACTGGGCTAAAAGATGTCGAAAGCTAAAAAGGATCTCAGCCGCGATGGACTTTATGTGCGATGTGAGACTTGATGATCATGATCATTGACTATAGCAATAGGATGATATTAGAGTGAGTGTTGACAACGTACTAGAAAAATACGACTTCGCATAGCCGCGATCACCGCGCATTCTTTCGTTGGGCTTCAAGCTCTAGTCTTCAAGGCCGGACGCTCACAAGTCCGAAGTCTGTCAAAATATCTCTGTCCTGTGTTCGCAGCTGCATCGGAGTGGTGGCGCTTGACATATAGAATCATGATCCAACGAAATCGGTGACATTGGAAGTAATGTATGGTTACCAGCCATTCTGAATATATTCCTGTACAGTCATGAAACAGCGTCCTTTTCCCCGCCCAAGCTTCGAAAGAACTCCGCATACGCATAATCTACGTCGAAGGATAACTGCAAAGATACTGTCATTAACCTGATATGGTTTAAGAATGGGGTACAAATACCTGACGGGTTTGTTCCTCTGTCAACTCTTCAGATGCTTTCATCCCGTTGAGCGTTATGAGCCTATACCGACACAGCAGATCGGGTTAGTGGAACTGATCGTTTCTATTCTGCCGAAAATAAACCACTCACCAAGATACCATCTTACTTCGACCTTCCCAGTCCTTGCTTCCTTTGAATCTTGCGTAACCTGTGACTAGGTCTTGCAACATAGGATGTAGTTGATCCTTCGCCCTCATGCGTAGCTTCAAGCCATCCATGAAAGTAATAAAGCTCTGAAGAACGAAAAATGAGATCGAAGTCTCTTATATGCTATTTCGACGGACCTGTGTTGTCTCGGCGATCCATTTCCCAGTCTCTGGGCCGGCTTCACTCGAATGCTCGACGGTTGCTGGGACACCAACTTTAATTCTATGCAGTGCTGCTGGATGATCCATCTTCGTGATTGTGGATGTTCATCAGTGCTACTTGATGACGACGATTTATAGCTGTGATCTCACCCGATACCGTTTCATGAAATCCTCAATATTGGGCACGCCAGCGCCGACGAGTTTGAGCATGGTCTTATACTGCGATAGCAGACGCGTACAGGCGGGCGAATATCTCTTCATATGCAAGAACATGCACTCAGTTTAGGAGCGAGTCGGAATGGCTGCAAGTCGACTCACTCAGCTGAGGTGATGGAATCGCGAACATACGCGCGTTCAAGGTAATCCAGAGCGACAATGATTCCAAAAAGTGTCGCCAGCGTATTGTATTTCTCTCTTTCCGCATTGTTCGTATAGAGGCGGGCCTCTTCGTCGAGAGATATTGGCGTGCTCATCAGTGGTTGTTGTAGTGGAGATCAGGATCAGGCTATTGACGCTGTGGTTGCTGCTTTGTTTGCTGACATTTGCTCATCAGAGATCTTGAGTTTCCAATTCATTTTTGGTTCTTCATTGGCCTGAAAAAAAAAAAAAACATCGCTGCATACAGATGTTGCTGTGTCCACCACCTTTGATTAATATTGATCGTTCAAGAAGAACGAAAAAAAACTTATGGCCAACGTGGGGATCGAACCCAAGACCTTCGCGTTATTAGCACGACGCTCTAACCAGCTGAGCTAGTCGGCCGATATAACGTTAATAAAATAATAATATATAAATTGTAATTTTAATTAAATTATGTAAGCCTAGCAAAGCCCAAACGAGTCGCGTTCTCTTCGATCAGTTTAGTCTCCTTCCTTGTCTCCGCCATGTTCTTCATTGTGAGTATCATGAAACACTCTGGAGACCAAAAACTAACTACACCATTAAGAAAGAGTTAACGCACACTATTCTTCTTCATCCGTCATACTTTGGCCCTCGGATGCTCAACTTCCTAGAATCCAAGCTATACTCAGACGTCGAGGGAACATGTTCTGGCCAGTTTGGATACATCATCGCTGTGGTGTCAATATTGGACATTGGGAAAGGAATGGTGCTGAGTGGTAGCGGCCAAGCCGAATTTATCACTCGGTATCGTGCCATAGTCTTCAAACCGTTCAAGGGGGAGGTTGTAGATGGTGTGGTGAACAATGTCATCAAGGTGAGTCTCAGTTTACATTGTGGACGAGTTGCAGTCTAACTTTGAGAACCAGATGGGATTCACTGCGGATGTTGGTCCCCTGACGGTGTTTGTCTCGCATCAAGTATGTTTCGCAATGCCTCTCTAACCACGAGTTGCCCGACGAATATTGCACAGCTCATCCATCCTGATATGCGATACGATCCCAACTCAAACCCTCCGTCTTTTGCCTCGGAAGAACAGGTTATTTGAATGATTTTTTACCCTTGAATTACATTGCTGAAGTTTTCCTTCAGATCATTGAGAAGAACACTCGCGTGCGGCTAAAGATTGTCGGGACACGTGTCGATGCGACAGAGATTGTGAGCCAAAATTTTACTACCGCTGCGGTGTATCCATTTTAACCTTTCCAAATTTCAGTTTGCTATTGGAACAATAAAAGAGGACCATCTGGGAGTCATTGAATAATCTTATTTTTTATTATTACTTGCCGTCATGTTTTGTTGTAGTATGATACCATGTATAGGTGCGTAATGTTGATCTTCATGTACGGATATCCTCACTGATACTTCACGACGTTCAGATAGGGGGCTCTGCCTTTCTTGCCTCTTTTTTCTCATTATCTCGACTGAGCTTCACCTGCGCTAATCACTTTTCCTCGGCGCTTTTGTGTATTTTCGCTTGTTTCGTTCCGACCGCGACGAGCCCTTCCAGGGTTGCAAAAAAAATTCACCCTACGCATTCTTAAGTGGCACTCAAATAGAAGAATGTTCACAAGGAAATTGGTTGTGAATATATGAATATTGCCGGGTTTGATTACCCTTAGCAATTACCCTTTGAACGCTAAATTCTTACCCAAGGAAGTCATGACGCTATCTTCCAGTATGCAAAGATTTATCGGACTGTGCGGCGCCCGCCTCCATCTCTCTCGGACTAAAGGCACCCCTTGATTGTGAAGTTGAAAATACGACGGTATGGCATGTAATGTATGAAAGAAACAATGATATTTTATATTTCCTTATTTTTATTGAGTTTGTATAAAGAGATGGATGTTGGAAAGCAACCTCAGGTAAATTTTTCTTCACCAAAAAATCCACGAGGCTTTACGGCGAGTAATGCAGGCCCAAGAGATGATTGCGTTCAAGTTGTAATTGCGTTCGAAATTCCAT
This sequence comes from Pholiota conissans, assembly GCA_015484465.1. Classification (NCBI taxonomy): domain Eukaryota; kingdom Fungi; phylum Basidiomycota; class Agaricomycetes; order Agaricales; family Strophariaceae; genus Pholiota; species Pholiota conissans. Next base: position 45,220 of record MU155158.1, read on the forward strand.
TGTTCATAGCTGCACGTGATACGTTGTTAATAATAAATCACCTTGACGCGACGACTTTCCATCTTGCTCTCATCCGCCATCATCCTTTCGTCGCACATCATGGAAGAGCGCTTTACAACCCCAGAACCCCCAGAAGAGGCTTCTCCTGCTCCTCCATTCTCAATCCTGCCTATCCCATCTAGCCGATTCTACAAGAAGAAGACGCGACCGACGAAGAAACTCCCCGAAACAACCCCCCCAGCTCGCAAGGCGTCCGGCACGATGCCCAACACCACAGAATTTAGAAAGAGGGACGAGGCAAACAAAGACCTTGCGAAGGAGATGAAAGGCCACTTCGTGGGACCGATGGATCCGAATGACTATCTGGAGGCATTTTTACCTGAACCCAAGCCACAACCCAAGCGCAGTGTGCCGAAAGATCCATGGAAAAACGTCATTTATAGACGTGTGTCGGAGGAGGAAATGTATGAACCATTTGTAAGTGATTTATTTCCTGGCTTTAATCCGAGCTTTTTGTCACCGTTGCTGTCTTGCAGCTCGAGGCTGTGGCTCAATTCACCCCGGGGATGAAATTCTTCGACACGCATACCACCAAGGACATGGAAGCAGACTACCTTTCCCCGGACGTATCCGGATATCTCGAGTCGGACTTACCTGATGACGGGAACAAACCAGATTTCTCCAAGATGTCGCTTTTCATTGAGTTCAAGTTTCGCCCAAAGCAGGACCCATTCGAGGATCCGGAGCGAGGCAAGAGTATTAATAGGAACACATTTCATTTTGAAAAGGATACTGAGGAGCATATGGCACACCGAGGCCAAATCGGGGCCTATTCAGCTGCTATATCCGGTTCTCAATTTCGCGTTCATGTTTTCTCTGTATCGATTTGCGGGGATACTGCTCGCTTTATTCGCTGGGATCGCGCTGGAGCCGTCGTCAGCCAGAGCTTCAACTATATCGAGTCGCCAGGCTTTCTCTCATCATTCTTCCGGCGCTATGCAAATCTTGCTTCTCGTCAACAGGGATACGACCCTTCTGTTTCCAAGCCACTCGAAGACGAGGTCACCGCCGCCAAAGCTGCGTTCAAAAAAGCTCTAAGCGATCCGTTTATGACCGGATTGGACATCAAACCCGAAACATATACCGATTTTCTCAAAGTATTGGTCCCCAACTTCGACGACGCAACAATCGAAAAACCTTTCCTCGTTCCACTTCCTCTGCCGTATCAATGTCGTTCGCCATTTGCCAGGGCCACTCGACCGACGTTAGCATACGACATAGTGGATAAAAGAGTCGTCTTTTTGAAGGACTATTGGCGACCAGAAACTCACGCCAAAGAAGGTACTATATACGATACTCTGGAATGGTATAAAGTCGAAAAGATAGCCAAATTTGGGACAGGGAATGATGTGAGGGACCACATCACGCTCACGCACGAGTACGCCTTAAAATCATGGGCTTGTCATCGAGCACCTGGGGAAGAGGAGCCAATCATACCCTGTTTAAAGCAATATCGCATGACATTACTCGTTATTGGCCGACCTTTGACTCACTTTCGATCTACGAAGGAGTTTGTCAGTGCCGTTGCAGACGCCATGGAAGGTGAGATCCCTCCTCGTTTATACTTATATAATTCTTAAGTTTTTTCTAGCTCATGATGAGGCTTATTTCAAGGCTGGAATCCTTCATCGTGATATAAGCGTTGGCAACATTCTTATTACGGACAAAGGCGGAATTTTGATTGACTGGGATATGTGCATAAGACTCTCTCCGGAGAAAAAATCAGCAAGGCGTCCCAAACGAACGGTGTGTCCTTTTCCTCGATTTCACTTCAAGCAATCGTTTCTTATGCAAGTTATCATTGCACTTAGGGAACGTGGCAGTTCATGTCAGCTAGACTCTTGCAGGAACCGAGTGCTTCTCATATGCTTGAGGATGATCGAGAGTCTGCTCTCTATGTCTTACTCTGGACTGCTTTGCGATATCATGATCACACCGACAATGAGGATGAAGACGAGGATGTTGACAATCCGGAGGATCAAACCGATGCGGATAAAGAAAAAGATCGACGTGTCAAACAGAAAAATAAAGCGGTCGAAACCGAAGAGGACAGCTTTCTGAAACGCTTCGACGAAGCCACTGTCGCAAAGATGATAGATGCCTATGACCGTGCAGCCGATAATGCTATGACCGTAAACGGGAAAAAAACCTCAATCAGGCAGACCGCCGCGAATCTCATCCGCGCTTTCGACGAGGCCTACACCGATGCGGAAGGCGAGATCAGAGGGGGTGTCGCGAAGTCATCCTTCCTCACAGCAGGATCAATTGCAATCAACTTTAAGGGTCTTCCGCAATTTAACGCCCTCATCCAAGACCTTTGCTCGAAGTTTGCGTATCGTTATATTAACCCAGATAGCCAAACCCACACCGATAACCGTGAGCAACAAATCAAGGCTCGAGGCTGGCTCGTCGAAACTATGAGGAACTATCTAAAGACTGGCGATGGATGGCTGTCTGACGACGCTGCCACTGCCCAAGACACTGTCACTCAGTCAAGCACTGGTCATAAGCGAAAGCTCGACCAAACCCGCATCGATAAGATCCAAGGGAAGAAAAAACGGGCTAAATCTGCTGCAGTCTAGCCTGCAGCGAACTGGAGTTAGAATGGGGACATTTTCAAATTTCGATAATGCGGTAATTCGAATCGGCATATGATATATACCTTGTATTTTGATACCATTAGATATGAAGAGGGCGCCTACGGTCTTATTCTTTTGTACTGTCGGATACATAATTTATCTAATAATATGGGAATCTCGCCACATTTTTGAAGCACTCTGGAGGTGGGTATCATCCTGGCAAACCGAAGGTTGATATTAGTCGAGCGCGGACTCGTAGCGGACTTTGAGTCGGAGACGGAATTTCAAAAGATGGAAGCCTTGCTGCAATCCGCGAACGTCCACCGATTCATTTTTCGCAATCCTACTACTTCGACGAAGACCTGCATGACGAATGTGGTTAAGTTCGGCTCATTGATGCTCTGACATTCAGTTTGACCCTGAACGCTGAACGCTCCGTCTCTTGCCTCGGAAGAATCAAGTCACTTAAATGAGTCTCGGACTCGGAAGTTTTTTTTTATGCACCAGTCTCTTTCACAGATCATCAAGAACACTCGAGTGCGTTTAAAAATTGTCGGGACGCAAGAAAAAAATTCACTACCGCCGCACTGTATTCAATAAATGTATTCAACCCTTAGTTCGCTACCGGAACAATAAAAGAGGCCATTCTTTTGTTGCAGTACGATGTCATATTCAATTCAAATAGGTGCGTCAATGTCCCTTCTGCATAACAACTAACTTGCAATTCTTGACTAGATCCAGAGGAACAGGCACTCGATCTCAGTATTCTGCGTCAAATATTGCGTGATGGACAGTGGCGAGGTGGTCGTATATTTCGTTCTGGGAGTAGATGCCCATGCACTTCCAACAAATATGAGCGCCACATCTGCACGTCATATGGTTACATCCTTCGGTTTTCTCGATAAATACGTGGCATTCAGGACATCTCTTTATTCCGCGCTCGCGTGCAAATTCTTCGTTGAGTCGGTCTTGGAGAGCAGAGTCACGATGGATTAGTCGCTCCTGGCAAGTCATGCCTTTATGTGCTTCTTCATCGCACAAGGGACAGATTGTCGAAAAGCACGACGGACACTTCAGAAGAGTCTTATCGGAGCGACGCCTATAGATTTGCTTGCAGTCAGGTGTCGTGCAGTACTTCAACTCCTGCGGATGCTCCTCGAGGTATGTGCTAAATGCAGCTTCAACGAGATTCTCGAATAATTGCTGTGGCAGGAACCGACGCATAGATGGGATTGAAATTGGAATACCGCAAGTGCCTCCATTTCCCATGCAACTCAGAGGAAATTTTCTGTTGTCAATCGCGGAAGTCAAGAAGTGCGACAGGCATCCAGAGCAGTATGTATGACCACACCCGAGCTGTTCGCCGTTCAGGACCTCGTCTGTGCAAATTGGACACGTCTCCCTTTCGGCGTCGCCAGGATGGGTCTCGTCGAGCACCGCCATCGAGCGCGCCTCATTTATGAGCCTTTGGAGATGATGTGTTGCTTCGGTCCCGCCTTTGACCGTGATTTTATATGGTGCCGACGTGATGTCGATGTTAACGTTGTCGTCGCCTATGAGCTCCTTTAGCTTTCCCAATCCTTCTTTCATGAACATTCGTATGCATGCTGGATCCAAGACCCATGTCGTTTCCAGCGCAGCGAGGCGATCTATCTCTTCTTTGATCATTCGTTTCGCTTCCTCGACTTGAGCGGCCTCTCCACATACCCTGAGGCAACGCGTCCTAAAATCGATGCGGATATATACTTTTTTCTCGTCGAGGACCCGGTCCAAGAAAGCTTTCCCTCTAGGAAACCCAAACGAGGGATGCCAATAGGTTGCATCAAGCTTCTCTCCGGCCACCATTCCCTCGACTCTGACTTTCAATGACCCGGTGGCTTTCTTGTCTTGCCCCAACACTCGAATAAGGACGTCATCTCGGTCTCCAACCTTTGTCTGGACATGTGCATCGCAATCTGGTTTTTTCTCCGATAATTCGTCCCATTGACTTTTCTGAGCCTGGAATTGTTGTAGCGGTATCTTGATGGAATACTGGAGCGGTTTGGGAAGCCAGCAACGAAGCAGAGGGAAATTCTTGTTCAGCAGATGTTTCTTATTCATGGTATCGTAGGCTCGCTTTGCTTCTTCCCAATCACTGAATTCCACTTTGATTTTAACCTCCGCGTCAAGCTGAGTCCCATTGTTGAGCACTTCGTATGTGTGCATCTGGACGCCGGGGCAGTTGCGGAGATGTTCGCGAACATGGTGGAACACGTCGTCCAAACTATGGCTCGCCGCTCTCAGCAATCGAATGCTGTTAGCGCGCACAAAGGCGTAGAATTCAGTGTCGAGCGAAGTCCCAGCGGCACACCCAAATATCTTTATCTCGCGCAAGGAGGCGGGGTATTTTGCGACATTTGGGCAGCTATTTGGCATCGCTCTTATCCGACGGCCGTGCCACGTTTCTCCGTTGAGTCTTTGGACCTGCTCTCGAGCTTTCTCAACGGATTCATAGGTCGCAATAATTATTTCGCATGGAGCCCACCAAGATACTGTGAGGAATGGTGCGTTCTGGGTCGCCGTCGCGGACATGCCATTCCAGCTCGCGTTCTCGCTGACCTCGAAAGTCAAGGTTTCGTTGCGAAACTCGATCCCTTCGAGTCCTATCGCGATGTTCTGGCCTTGATCGACATTGACGACGACAACCGCTTCGCGCTTGGCTCCGTTCCGAACCGATTTGAGCCCCAGGACAAAGTATTCTGAGGAGGCGAGGCCCTGTTGAGCAAAGATATCTGCAACTTCGCCCATCTTGGCGTCGGGTGGAAGGTTCTTGATCGTTATCCTGCACAAGTCAAATCCACTGACGACGCTTAGGATGCTCAGGCCGGCAGCGCAGGTCACTAGACTCGACTCCGAGACGATGTATTGCTCGATGGTGGCGGCCTCCATTTCGCGGCGAACCTTCATTTGTTCCTTCATCGCGGCTTCTTTCTCGACTTTTTCGCGAGCGAGTCTTTCCTCGTTCCTGGTTCTGGCTTGTTCCATGTCCTGCGTGCGTTTCATTTGTGCTTCCTTGCGCAATGCGCGCTCTTCTTTCTTGCGTCGATTGGTCTCTTCTTTCTTTCGTTTCTCCTCCGTTGCTTTTCTCTGACGCTCCTCTCGCTCCATTTTCTCTCTCTGTTCTCTTTCTTTTTTCTCCGATTCGACTCTGATTTCATCATTTTTGCGATCAAGTTTCTCTTTCGCTAATCTCTTTTCGTCGGCGCTTTTCTGGATTGCCGCTTGGGTTGCCACAAATGTGGCGCCTCCTCCGACGGCTGTACTTGGAAATCTCCTATGCATAATGGACGTCGGATCTATGATCTCCCCGTCCTCTGATTTAATCTACAGTGTACCGTGTTAACTTGACTAGGAAAAGGAGACAGAACAATTGCTGACCTGAACTGGGTGGCCAAACCGACAACGCGCACCATATGCGCATTTTCCGTCCTTCTTCCACTCTCTACACGCTATCATCCTCACCGGGAAGTTCAAAACGTTGTAGACATTGCTTATTTTATTCCCCGTCGATTGCTCATCTGCTTCATTGACTTTCTTATCACCCGCCGATGTCATGAGATTCGGCTTTGCTCTACCGTTTTGATGAAGTACCGAATGGAAGTCATTAGCGTTACTCTTGATCACTAAATATTATCTGACCTCTTACCTGCGTGTAGTAGCCCGCCTACCCTGTTTAGCGTTTCCACTAGCGTCGTTATTCCTTTTGTCGAAGGCGACGTTTGACTGTTTCCGGGAATTCCAAACATTGGTTAGCCAAAATATTTAATCAAAGAAAAGAAGACGCACATAAAGAATGCCTTTCTCCGCTTCAAGGTGCTGATATGCGCACCTCGTCTCGAATTGACACATTCCAGTGGTCCGCCATTGGTGGCACGGTTTGTTACATAGACCGCTCTTGGTCGTAGAGCTGTTGAAATTGCTTTCAGGTGGTCTCGGGTTTCGCATGGTGGTGGATCCGATTAAAGGATACTTGCAGGGGAAGTGGGAATGTATGAGCGTGACAACTGAGGCTCGACTCAGGATCGCAGCATCAGGCGGGCGCCTATCATCTTGCCTGCCTCGTGTTCGTTATCCATCAATTCCCAGATTATTTAATTCCGAATTCAATTCTCCGGTTGTCTCCTCCGGCCGCGTTGCGCCCTCCGACAATTGCACTGAAAAATCACCTTACACATTGGAGGCCGATCGTGCACGAAGGATAGTAGAGTACCCTAGCTACCGTGACTGACCCAAAAAAGTGGGGGGCTAAACTGACATCGCGCACCGTGCGTATTTTCCCCATCCTTCTTCCAGGTTCTACACGTTTCTACTATCACAGAGAAATCATCGTGTATTTATGCTCCTCGGCTGTTCCTTATGGATTGGCCTTCAGCGCTGCTCAATGTTACCGTTCTGGAAATCCGTATCTCTTTTTCATAGTCATATTTTTTTTTAGAATCTATTTAATCAATGGTCTATCAAACTTTGCGGTATGCAACATTTATCTCGCTGATATGTCCCACTTTGATTAGAAGTGTGAAAATTGGAAATTATGCTTCGCAGGGCCGCTCGCGCGGCAGAGCCCACTACTCCCGCATACTGACCTACATTCTATTCATGAGTCTCTAATGACATCGTAAAAAAGAAGCATGAATACTTCTAAGCCCCCAAAAAAGATTGAAGAAATGTTATTAAGCCTTAGCCACAGATGGCATGCCCCGTTGTGTAGTCAGAAGAGCAACCTTCTTGATTACCTCTCCGAATGCGAACAGTACAATTAATGGTACTTTCGGACATGGAAAATTTCTCAATGGTAATGAATATGTCATAGTTTATATTTTGTATATTGTTATTGGTACGGTTGGATGCTTGGGTCATTTGAGGACCAAGGACCGAGGATGCTAATGTTGTGTGAGCAAAAGTCAAACAATAACACTCACAAGAAACAATAGCACGCACCATCAGCCAAGTAAAATCTAATAGCAAGTCTACAGTACATTCATCGACGATGGCAAAACACAAGTTCTTGATGCGACACCCGCCAGGTCCAGGTATGGCGTGAGTGAGCGCTGAACAGTAGACATCATGTTTGGAGAGCCTCCGGGAAGTGACAACCGAATAGAAATTCATGGATGGTGCAAGCTATAGACAGTGAGAAAGGATACAGGCAATGACTCAAGAACTAGCATAATTTGGGGTGAGGGGAGGGGAAGAAAGAGTCGTCGTATGGGAGAGTGAAAAGAGTGTCAAATTCGGGAGGAAAAGGGTGAAACAAACGAGTTTGAGAGGGAAAAACTAAAACGACCCAAGTCTAAGTCACATCACGGGCTGTGACCTCGGTGGCAATAGGACATCAATCGTACCAGAGTTTCGTCACAGTTGTCGGATAGGTGAACCCCTACTCCATTCTGTCGTAGTGGGAATAAAATTCCATAACTAATCCAGTAAGACGCGAGACACGATGCACACTTTGAGCGCGTTCTGTTAAACAGCTAGCAGGAATAACCCCAGAGTCAGGGAGAGATATACTCTATTTGATCTACTCAGTAAGAAAAAGAGAGAAAAAATTGCAAGTTTGCGGTACTACAGTAAAAGACAACTACCTGAAAAAATGAAGGGGTCGATAAAAGGTAAAACAAGAGAAGGAACATGCGGAAACGATCTCAAAGGGTTTTTAAGCATACAGATCGTCGTCCGGAGTGTCATCTGCAAATCCAGCATTGCCAGTGGCAGCGGCTTGAGGAGCTGCGCTACCGTCTCCCTCAGGAAACTTGAAGTTGTTTCCGAATCCGCGCGATTGTTGCAGATTCTATATGAACAAACAAAGATATCAGGAAAACAGTCTACTATTTCATGAAGATGAACACATACCTGCGAGAACATTTCATAACGCTGGATATCCTGATCCGACACGGACCTCCTAGCATACTTCATCGTCTCCTCAAAATGCTCTCTCGTAATTTGCGGCACAAGATCCTCCGCGTCCTCCTCAGCATCTTCCTCCATCTTCGTATCATCAGCATCCTCGCGCTCCTTCTTCTCCCTCGCTGCCCGAATATCCGCATCGATCGACTCTCGAATCGCCAACCTGGCAGCGCGCTTGCAGATCTCCGTCAGATCAGCACCAGAGAATCCATGCGTGTTCTTCGCCAAAAAGGCAAGGTCTACCTCAGGAGACACAGGCGACTTCTTGAGTGCCACCTTGAGAATGGAGAGACGCGAGGGCTCGTCGGGCAGAGGGAAGTAGATGAGCTGGTCGAGACGACCAGGACGGAGGAGCGCAGAGTCGATTTGGTCAGGCCTGTTGGTTGCGCCGATGATGAAGATGTTCTTCTTCGCGTTCATACCGTCCATCTCCGTTAGGATCTGGTTCATAACACGGTCGCTGGCACCTCCAGCATCGCCGCTAGCGCCTCCACCACCACGAGCTTTTGCGATGGAATCCAAGTCGTCGAAGAACATCACGCAAGGAGCGGCAGCGCGAGCCTTGTCGAACACATCACGGACGTTAGCTTCTGGTTCACCGAACCACATCGTATGGAGTTCAGGACCCTTGAATAAACAAATCATCTGAGTATATGCGCCAACATACGATCGAGTATAATCTTTTACCGTGATAGAAATGAAGTTGGCATTGCACTCATTTGCAATGGCCTTCGCAAGCAACGTCTTACCCGTACCAGAAGGTCCATATAGCAAGACACCCTTCGACGGCGACATACCATACTTGAGGAACTTCTCGGGATGTTCCACAGGGTATTGAACAGTCTCTTGCAACTCCTGCTTGACCTTGTCGAGACCACCAACGTCATCCCAAGTAACGGTAGGCACCTCCGAGTCGACGACAGTCTCGCGAAGAGCAGAGGGGTTGGAGGTACCGAGAGCAAAGCGTCGGAAGTTATCCATGGGACGCCGAGAGAGTCGAGCACCTCAGCATCGATGGTGTCTAGTTACTTCAGTAGGACATGCGATTGTTATGCTAACGCATTGTATTGTTGAAGGATTTCAGATACTGGCTGCCTCGCCTACACGTGATACATGGCCGCGCCTTACGCCGACCCTTTTGTTTGTTTCGTCTTACTTGGAAGTACATACCTCCTCTCTCTCGCTCTATTGCCCAATACACGAAGCCATGCATTGTTCCAATCTGTTATCGAGCATTCTTGTGAGTACAGCCCCCCTCTCCCGCTCGCTACCAGTGTTTACCACGACGGACATTCGTCGTGGTATTTCACTTTGCTCATCTTCTATTACCGTCTACTCGGCGTCAACATCGGACACGATATCCACATTGATGATAAGACGAGATAATATAAATGCGACCTACTCACTCAAAAATGCGGTTGTCGAATAGTTACTGCCATGCTTTCGCTGCTTTGCCGCGGAAAGAAATGGCTACTTCCAACTAAAACCAATAACAATTGGAGGAAAAGCCTTCGTAAATACATGCACCTTCCTTTCTCCTGGTCGCAATATTCCACCCGGCTCAGTTTATAGTCCTCATGCATCGTCTCACAATAATGCGCTAGAAGTTGTAATCTATTAGCTTCAATGGAGGACAGCAGCATGCTCTCCGAGCACACTCTTCTGACTTCTGGGGACGTGGCGGACTCGGGAAAGGTATACGTGGGGTGGCCACGAAGGTTGTTTCGGATTCGCCATACGATGATAGTGATGCCCATTCAGCGTCATCTTCCGCAACGCTGAACTGCCCCATGTGCTGTCGGTTCTCCAAGGACAGCGCCGTCAGCTCTTGTGGGCATTTGTTTTGTCAAGAGTGAGTCATTTTTTTCCCTTGTACGAAAGAAGGGTTTCTGACTGTTGCGATTCGCAGGTGTATACACCGATCATTGTTAGTGCCCAAGTTCTGCCCCATTTACTGCGAGCCAGTTGCGAAGAGTCCATCCCTCTTTTTCTTCGTTCTTCGAGGCTTGCTTCGAGGTCGAGAAAATGACTCTTTGTGAAATTTATTTGCTCTACCATACGTCACTGATTTTCTTGTTCATCTATTCAGAATTTCGCGGAAATGTACATAAATCTTCACCTAGGCACTTGCAATTTTTCTTCTTCTACCTCTGTCCCATTTACTTTTACCATTTGCATAGAATATATTTGGGCATTGTACTTACGAAGAACAATTTTTCCGTTATAATGTTACATGTGTTCTGTTAAGATGGAAAAATAGAGTCCATAGTTTTCATATAAAAGCAAACTCGAAAGCAAAGATAAATCAAAATCATTGGGCGTACGTATACTCCCGCCAGTCCGCAAGTTACATCACAATGCACCAGCCACGATCTTCTTCGGCGCGCCTCTGGGTTGCTAACAACTCTGCTCGTCGCGCCTGCTCCTGTCTCTCTTGCCTGGCCCGCTCCTCGTCTCTTCTCCTTTCCGTTTCCTGTGCATCAAGCGTTGTCTGCCGTGCTCTTGCTTGCCTTGCTCGCTCCTCGTTGATCCTCTGAGTATCCTGTTCATCAATGAGCCACGCCCACTGTGCCCATTGGTGCCTGGCCTCGTTTCTCCTTTGAACTTCCTGCTCGGCAATCCTAGCCCGTCGTTCTCTCTCCTGCCTGTCATCAACAAAGGGGTTCGCTGGCACTGCTCGAACATACTGCGCAACTTCCCGCTGGCGCTCAAATCGTGCAAGTTCTTGCATCTGGGCCGCCATGGCTGCCGCGTCATCATTGGCCCCAAAGATGTCGTCATTGTTAGCGCCGCCTGGAACTGTGTCGTATATACCATTATGCGCGGATTGCATGTGAGGGTATATTGTGTTCGCCGTAAATATGCCCATGCATCTCCAGCAGATGTGCGCACCACATTTGCACGTCATGTGGTTGCACCCTTCCGTTTTCTCGATGAATATGCGGCATTGTGGGCAATTTTTATAGCCATGTTCCCGAGCAAACTCTTCAGTGAGACGATCCTGAAGTCCGGGGTCGCGATGAATTCGTCGCTCTTGGCAAGTCATGCCTTCATGTGCTTCTTCATCGCACATTGGACATATCGTCGAAAAGCATGCGGGACACTTCAACAAAGTCTTATCGGAGCGACGTCTATAGATCTGTTTGCAGTCGGGTGTCGTGCAATACTTCAACTCTTGCGAATGTTGCTCCAGATATGTTGCAAATGCAGCTTCAACGAGGTTTTCGAACAATTGAGGCGGCAAAAATCGACGGATGGATGGAATCGGGAACGGGACTTGACACGCTCCTCCATTCCCCATGCAAGCGAGTGGGAAATTCTTGTTGTCCACTGCCGAGGTCAAGAAATGCGATAGACATCCAGAGCAGTAGGCATGCCCGCATCCAAGTTGTTCGCCATTCGAAACATCGTCGGTGCAGATCGGACACGTCTCCCTGTCGGTATCACCAGGAAGGGCCTCGTCGAGGGCACCGATCATCCGCGCCTCATCCATAAGCCTTTGGAGATGATGTGTAGCTTCGACGCCGCCCTTGACCGTCACTCTAAATGGCGCTGATGCAATATTGACAGTAACATTGTCGTCACCTATGAGCTCCTTGAGCTTTCCCAATCCTTCTCTCATGAACCCTCGCACGCATGCTGGATCCATAACCCTCGTCGTTTCCATCCCAGCCAGACGGTCTACTTCGCCTTTGATCATCTGCTTCGCCTCCTCGATTCGGGTGGGTTCTCCACACGCCCTGAGGCAGCGCGCCTTGAAGTCATTGCGAATATATACTTGTTTCTCTCCGAAGATGCGATTCAAGAAGGCATTCCCCCTGGGAAACCCAAACGATGGGTGCCAATGGGTTGCATCGAGCTTCTCTCCAGCCGCCATCCCCTCAACTCGGACTTTCAACGACCCGGCTGCTTTCTTGTCTTGTCCCAAAACCCGGATAAAGACATCGCCTCGATCTCCGACCTTTGTTTGGACGTGGGCGTCGCGACCTGGTTTCTTCTCCGATAATTCGTCCCATTGACTTTTCTGCGCTTGGAATTGCTGTCGTGGTATTTTGATGGAATACTGGAGCGGTTTGGGAAGCCAGGAACGAAGAAGGGGGAAATTATGTATCAACAGCCGTTTTTTATCCATGGTGTCGTGGGCTCGCTTTGCATCTTCCCACTCATCAAATCCCACTTTAATTCTAGCTTCTGCGTCAATCTGAGTTCCGTTGTTGAGCACTTCGTATGTGTGCATTTGGACGCCGGGACAGTTGCGGAGATGTTCGCGAACATGGTGAAACACATCGTCCAGATTGTGGCTTGCAGCGCTTAATAATCGAATGTCGTAGGAGTCCACGAAGTCGAAGAATTCGGTGTCGAGCCAAGTATCAGGAGCACATCCCAGGATTTTTACCTCGTGCAGGGATGTGAAGAATCTTGCGGCATTCGGATGGTTATTCAGCATCGCTCTAATTCGACGGCCATTCCACGTTTTTCCGTTAAGTCTTTGGATCTGTTTTCGAGCTTGTTCTTCGGATTCGTAGGTCGCAATAATTGTTTCAGATGGGGCCCACCAAGATACCGTGAGGAATGGTGTATTTTGGGCCGCCGTGGACATCCCATTCCAGCTCGCGTTTTCGCTGACCTCAAAAGTCAAGGTTTCGTCGCGAAACTCAATGCCTTCAAGTCCTATCGCGATATTCTGGCCTTGATCAACATTAGCGACAACAACAGCCTCGCGCTTTGCTCCGTTGTGAGTCGGCTTGAGCTCGAGGACAAAGTATTCCGTAGAGGCGACACCCTGTTGGGCGAAGATATCTGCGATCTCTTCCGCTTTGGCGTCGGATGGGAGGTTCTTGATTGTAATCCGACACAAGTCGAATCCACTGACGACGCCTTGAATGTTTAAACCGGCAGCGAAGGTCACTAGACTGGATTCGGAGACAATATACTGTTCGATGGCGGCGGCCTCCATTTCTCTGCGGGCCTTCATTTGTTCCCTCATTGCAGCCTCTCTCTCGGCTTTCTCGCGTGCAAGTCTTTCTTCGTTTTGAAGTCTGGCTTGTTCCATCTCCTGCGCGCGTTTCTTCTGAGCCTGCTTGCGTAACTTGCACTCTTCTCTCTTTAGTTGAGCGGCCTCTGCCTTTTTTTGTCGGGCGGCCTCCTTCTTCTTTCGCTTCTCCTCCGCTGCTTTCCTCTGACTCTCCGCTCTCTCTTTCCGTTCTTTAGCTTCCTCCTCTGCCTTGATCCTCTTTTCTTCGTTCTCTCTCTCGAGTCTTTCTCTCTCGAGTCTCTCTCTCTCGAGTCTCTCTCTCTCGAGTCTTTCTCTCTCGAGTCTCTCTCTCTCGAGTCTCTCTCTCTCGAGCCTATCTCTCTCTCGCTTCTCTCTCGCGAGCCTCTCTCTCTCGAGTTTCTCTCTCGCGAGCCTCTCCCTCTCGAGCCTCTCCCTCTCGAGTCTCTCTCTCTCGAGTTTCTCTCTCTCCGCTCTCTCTCTCCGTTCTTTAGCTTCCTCCTCTGTCTTGATCCTTTTCTCTTGGTTCTCTCTCTCGAGCTTCTCTTTCGCCAGCCTCTCTTCCTCGGCGCGTTTTTGTATTTTAGCTTTTTTCTTTCCGATTGTGCCGCGCCCTTGGACAGTTGCCTTGGGAGAGCTTTTTTGCACATTGGAAGCCTCTCCTATGGTTTCGCCATTCTCAGCGTTAATCTATGTGGTATCGCATTAGCTTACATAGATGGAAAGAGACAGAAGAATACCCCTGACCTGAATCGGATGGCCAAACCGACATTCTGCACCGTATGCACATTTTCCGTTCCTCTTCCACTCTCTACAGACAATCGCCTTCACAGGGAAGTTTGAAACGTTATAGACATCGCTTCTTCCTTCTGATGATTTGACTGACACGCTGGGCGGCACGTTCACTGGGGCAATATTGCTGCCAGAGGGACCGGGCTTTGCATCGCCGTTTGGAAGAGGTGCCGAACTGTTATGCACGAATCTATTCCTTTGGTACTTAAAATCAATAAATAAATAAATAAAAATGGACCCTTACCTGGGTGTAGCTGGCTTGGTTTCGGACTCGTCTTTCTCCTTTCCATCGACGGCAGAATTAACCTAATTCAGAGATACAAATTATTATTCAACGAAATTTTACCAATCAATCAGAGACGTACTTGAAGGCTCCCTTTCTCCGATTCAACGTGGCGAAATTTGCACCTTGTCCCGAAGCGGCAGACGCCAGAGGTTCGCCAAAGATGACAAGGCTTGTTACGTGCCGCATTCCTAGTCGCCACAGCTTTAGATTTGCCTTTAGATGGTCTTGGGCCCGACATAGTGGTGGTTCGGGTCGAACGATGTCTGCGGGGGAAAGGTTGCTCAACCGGTGGCATCCAGCTGACCATTAAGGTTCAAACCTTACGGTGCACATCATCCCACCGAATGCCCAAACCTTCCTGTTTGGTCTTGACGGATACAATAGTGCTTCCCATGGATTCTTGCTGTGTGGTGTTACGCGCAGAACAGGAATTCTAACACGGATCGTGCCAGACTGCGTTCTGGAAGCAAGCTAAAGTGCGCTTTTGTCTGCGATTGACGGTTATTAATAGATCAGATCGACATGCGCCGCCTTGCAGTAACCCAAGCTGATTGATAAAGAAACAGAAAGAATTCCAAGAAATAGAAAAGAGCGCGAAAGAAAGGTATTTTACACAGAGTAAAGGTAAGAGTCCAAAACGACGCATTGTCACTCTTGGGTCGGAGAATGAATTTCACATGACGGTACTCGAAAAAAAAAGAAAAGAAAAAGTTCTCACTTCCGCCCCGAATGTCCACCTTCACATTAAGACACAAGACCCAGCCCGTTCTTCAGGAACTGTTTTGTCCTGTACTCCTTCATTTTTTCCCGCTTCATTCTTCGATTCTTTCCCCTCGAGCGGCTGGTGCTCGTGCGCTTCCTCGCCACACATTGCACATACCGTCAAAGAACAACCCGGGCACTCCAAAGCAATCGACTTCGAACGTCGCGAATACATTTGAATGCACTTCGGCGTCTTGCAAAATCGTAAGTCCTGCGGTTTCTTGTCAAGGTATGCTATAAATGCAACTTCGACGAGATTTTCGAATAACTGCGGATGCAGGAACCGACGAATAAAAGGGATTGGGATTGGAACCTTACAAGTGCCTTCGTTTCCCTGGCAGATGAGCGGGAAGCTCTTATTTCTCAGGTTTGTTGCCGAAGCCAGGAATTGCGAAATGCAACCAGGGCAATAGCTATGCCCGCACCCAAGCTTTTCAGGAATCGAAGTGGCTTCCTCACACAACGAGCAGAATTCTACGCCAGTATCGTCGGGGTCTAGAAAAGTCGAATGCGCTTCGTTGACAAGCCTCCGGAGGTGGTGTGTGCTTTTGAGACCACCTCGAACTGTCACTTCGACTTGACGCGGCGTCACCGTATTCGCAACGACATTATCCTGGCCTATAAGCTCCTTGAGCTTTCTCCATCCTACAGCCATGAACTCCCGTATGTACTCCGGATCCAATGTCATCGTGGTACTCAAGAGCGTCAGACGCCCAACTTCATCTTTGATCATCTGGTTCGCTTTGTTGAACGCATTTCGATCTCCACACAGGCTTAGACGTCGCCTTGTAATATCGTTCCGAACGTAAACATTTTTCTCCTTCAGGATGCGTTCGAAAAAGTCCTTTCCTGCGTGCTCAGCAAACGAAGAGTGCCACAGAGTCGCGTCAAGCCTTTCTCCAGCGGCAAGCCTTTCAATTCGGACCTTCAGCGATCCTGCCGCCTTTTTGCTGTATCCTAAAACGTGGATGAAAATATCTCCTCGGTCTTCGAATTTCAAGTTCGCCTCTTCCTGTATAGATGATAACTCGTCCCATGAAGTCTTCTGGACCAAAAATTGTGGTTTTGGTATCTCGATTGAATATTGGACGGGGCAGGGAAGTACGGAACGAAGAAGAGGGAAGTTAACATCATCCTTCAATCGTTTCTTATCCATGGTATCGTGGCCCTGCTTTGCTTCTTTCCAGGTACTGAATCCAATTTTGATGGTAGCATCCGTACGCAGGGAATCAAGCTCTTTGTATGTATCCATCTGGACACCAGGGAGTCGGCGAAGATGCTCGCGAACGTGACCATATACCTCAGTCAAATTATACACGGCAGAGCTCGGTAATTTCACATCGGAGGTCCCCAAGAAGGAGCAAAATTCGGGGCTGGACACTGTACCGGGGGCGCAGCAGAGAACCACGGCCCTGGGCGCGAGCCTTGAAGCGACATGGCACTGGCCAGCGAGACCTTCAACCTTCGATACGCCCATGCGTCGTCCATTCCAAAGCGTTCCGTCCAACCGTTGGACTTGGACTTCAGCTTGTTTTTTCGAGTCGTATATCGCAACAATCATCGTGGAAGGAGCGCTCCAAGACACTGTGAGAAACGTCTGCGTTTCGGCGGCGACGGTCATCTCATCGTTCCCACTCGCATTCCTGCTGACCTCGAATGTGAAGTCCCTGTCGCGAAACTTGATGGGTGAACCACGTTTTTCGGCGGCGATCAAGCATCTATCCACAGCTGCGCGTGCAGCAACGATGACAGCTTTGCACTTGCCTTGCACCTCCGTCAAGTTCATGAAGAGGTATTCGGAAGGCGAGAAGCCCTGCTGGCGGAAGACATTGTCGATTTCATCCGACGTCACGTCGGTCGGAAGATCCTTGACTGTGACGCGGCACAAGTCGAAACCACCAACGACTTTGCGAACATCCATCCCAGCAGTGAACATTACGAGGTTCGTATCCGCGACGACGTGTGTCTCGACCGAGGCAGACTCAGTTTTCCACTGGTCCCTCTGTTGCTCTCGATGTCTTCGCTTCGCGGCTTGGATGATGGCTTTTTCCCTAGCGAGCTTCTCTTCGTTCCGCAGTCTGGCTTGCTCAATCTTGAGTGTTCGCCTCCGTTCTTCCGCGTCTTGGTCTTTCTTTCGTTGCGCAGCTTCGACTTCTTTCTGTCGTCTTGTTTCTAGTTCTTTCTCCCTTTCTTCTTCACGCTTTTGTCGCACTTTTATTTCTTTTTCCCTCCTCTCTGCTGCTTCTTTTTTTCGTCGTGCCTCTGCCTCTTCTCCTTCTCTCTCTTTCTGTTCATTCAGGTTTCCAGGCGGTTTTAGCCAGCGGAAAGCATACGCTTCTGAAGATACAGATGTAGTCTGCGAATAGTAGAATAAGATGAAGGGTCAAGAGGTGAAGATTGATGTAAAACTGACCGGTTGGGTTAAGGTATATTTCGATGTTGTACCGAATGTGTCTTTCCCATCTTGTCCCGAGTTTATCAATGTCGACTGCTTTATCGAGTTGAAAAGAGTGGTCGTGTTTGTCTGCCTCGATGGACCTTTCGATGGTTTAGTCCATGCGGGACTCCATTCGGCAGTACTGTTCGAGATGAATCATGAATATGTATTAGTTTCGTCAAATTTCCGAAGACAGTTTAAAGATCTGTGTACTTACCCGCTGGACGCGATAGAATGAGCAGGTGATGTCGGTGCATCGTCGTTATCTTTCCCATCTAGAGCAGCGCTAACCTGATTGTACAAGATATGTTTGATCTTTAGTTGATATTCACAATACGACACTCAACAAGCCATGTACCCACCAATAATATACCATTATCTCCCTCCTCATGTCCGTACCAACACCCGTCTCCGTAAGGGCACGCGCCGTGCTGTCGCCAGTAATGGCACGGTTTCTTGGGCCGCGCCCCAGGGCCGCGATTCCTAGCGATCGGTCTACCCGCAGAGGATGTGCCCTTCATGCCACCCCCAGTCACCATGCTGGCACTGGTAGGTGGTGGTTGGAGTCGGAGGATGAAGATAGCTGCAACGTTGACTGGAAGGTTGCGTGGGTCTTTCTGCCATTCGCAGTCGAGCGATGTTCGGGGTCCTGGCCGAGCGCCTAAATCCCACTGCCTCGTGTTCGTGTTCTTCATAGCCACGGTTCGGTCTTTTGTTGATTTAAAAGGAGAGCTTTGGTCAGAGTTAGTTAGAGGTTTTGTATGCATCTGCTACATAAATACTCTTTGCATTGCTTGCTGTATTGTATCGCGAACAACAACCTCAGTGGGTGGGTAATTTGTGAGATAAAAATAGATTGTGTGCACGAATTCTTCCATCTGCGAGGTCGAAAACCATGATATAAAAGAAAGCGTAGTGTTTTCTTCATTGAACACATGCGACATCATTTAGCTTTCTATTACGATAAATCTCCTCAATTTTCGGTCTTGAAAAAAGCACGACTGGTCGTTGCTGGTCAATGCTACTGCATCGACATCATTTGAATGTCCCAAGTTCAAGAAAACATACAACACTAAGTAGTTACACCCACAAAATACATACAAGAATGGCTAAGAAATATCAATTGTACAGCGCGCTGGGGATGGGATTCAGACCCTGAAACACCATTCGCCCATCCGACGCGATTTATGCCACAACACACCATTTGTCCTCTTCACCAGCACTCTTCTGCTCCGCCGTCGCCGTTGCTATCGTTGTCTCTGTTGTTGTCGCTGATGTTGTCGGTCTTGTCATCGCTGTCGTTGCCTGCAACCTAGCTTGCGCTGTATCCGCTACATCCTGAGCTGCATATGCTTGCAACCATTGATACGGATACTCCGTAATCATCGACTGGGTGCTGGAGACTTTCTCTGGAATTGGAGGAGCCACAGCCCGTAGTCTCGCTTGTCGTGCTTGTTCAGCCTGTGCAATCCGAGCAGCAATCTCCTTCTCTTTGCGCTCGGTTTCTCTACGTTCGGCTTCCTTCCGCGCGGCTTCGTAGCGTTCTCTTTCTCGCTGGGCGGCAATTTCTCGTTCTCGCTGCTCTTTCTTCGCAGCTTCGGCGGCGACCATATCCTTTATGCGCTGGAGCCTCGCCTCCTTCCTCTTTTTGTCTTCTTCAGCCTTGAGCCTGAGAGCCTCTTGTTCGAGCCAGGCTTGCTGGGCAGCCTCGTACGCTCGTACTTGGGCTGCATGCTGGAGTCGTCGTGCTTCCTGTATTTGCGCCAACCTAGCCTCCGCCTCCAGTTTTTGTGCCTCCAACAACTGGCGCTGCATCTCTTCCCTATGTTCTCGCTCAGCCTTCTCTCTCTGCTCCCTCGCCTCCCTGTCTTCTCTCGCCTTCCGCTCCCTCTCCTGCTCCTCGTCATCAACAGCCTGTTTCTGGATCGACGATTGTCTCTGTCCGAGGTTGGCACCGCCTCTTCTCCATATTGGATTTCCAGGCGGTTTTCGCCAGTTCGAAGCGGAATCTGCTGGTGATATAGGTGTAGCCTGCAACTGGGAGTATGAGACGTACGGAAAAGATACGAAAAAGGATGTATACTTACCGTCTGGCTTAGAGTATACTTCGATATTGTACCACCGAACGTATCTTTCCCGTCCTGTCCCAAATCCCTCAACGTGCACTGCTTCACCGAATTGAAAGGAGTGTTCGTGTTTGTCTTTCTCCATGAACCTTCGGAAGATACGATAGACTGAGTAGGTGAAGTCGGTGCATCGTCGTCGTCTTTCCCATCTAGAGCAGCGCTAAGCTGATTTTACAAGATATCAAGTCGTTAGTTGATTTGTACTATACGCATGTCAAAAAAGCTATGTACCCACCAATGATATACCCTTATCTCCCTCCTCATGTCCATACCTACACCTGTCTCCAAAAGGGCACGCGCCGTCCTGTCGCCAGTAATTGCACGGTTTCTTGGGCCGCGCCGCAGGGCCGCGATTCCTGGCGATTGGTCTACCTGCAGCAGATGTGCCCTTCATGCCACCCCCAGTCACCATGCTGGCACTGGTAGGTGGTGGTTGGAGTCGAAGGATGAAGATAGCCGGAAGGTTGCGTGGGTCTTTCTGCCATTCACAGTCGAGCGATGTTCGGGGTTCTTGCTGAGCGCCTAAATCCCACTGCCTCGTGTTCGTGTTCGTTATCGCCACGGTTCGGTCTTCTGATTATGATACAAAGGGTGAGCTTTTGGTTAGAGCCATTTAGAGATTTTATTTTGTGGAATATGAATCTGTTAAATACTCGTTGCATTGCTCGCTGTATTGCATCGCAAACAGTAATCTCGGTGGGTGATAAAAATAGACTGGGTGAATGAATTCCATCTGAGGTCGAAAATCATAAGTTGTATTTGAGATATATAAAAAAGCGTAGAGTTTTCCTCATCAGATTCATGCGACAGGATCTAGCTTTCTATCACGACAAGTCTCTTCAAGCTTCGGTCTTGAAAAAAGGGACAACTGGTCGTTGCTGGTCAATGCTGCTGCATCGACAATATTTGAATGTCCCAAATTCAAGAAAACATACAACAGAGTAGTTACACTCACAAGATACATACAAGAGATGGCTAAGAATATCAGTTGTACAGTGCGGGGGCTGGGATTCAGATCCTGAAACGCCATTCGCAATCCGACGCGATTTATGCCACAACACACCATTTGTCGTCTTCACCAGCACTCTTCTGCTGCGCCGTCGCTGTTGCCGTCGCTGTCGTCGTCGCTGTCGTCGCCTGCACCCTAGCTTGCGCTGTAGCCGTTACACCCTGCGCTGTATATGTTCGCGATCCTTGCGACGATCCTTGATACGGAAACCCCGTAATCATCGATTGGGTGCTGGGGACCTTCTCCGGAACCGGAGGAGCCACACCTAGCAGCCCTAGGTACGTCTGTAGGTCGCGCTCAGCCCTTTCAATTCGAGCAGCGGTCTCTCTCTCTTTGCGTTCAGTTTCTCTGCGTTCGGAGTCCTTCCGCGCGGCTTCGTAGCGTTCTCTTTCTCGCTGGGCGGCAATTTCTCGTTCTCGCCGCTCCTTCTTCGCAGCTTCGGCGGCAGCCATATCCTTTATGCGCTGGAGTCTCGCCTCCTTCCTCTTCTTGTCTTCTTCAGCCTTGAGCCTGAGAGCCTCTTGTTCGAGCCAGGCTTGCTGTGCGACTTCGTACGCTCGAGCTTCAGCTTCCTGCTGGAGTCGTCGTTCTTCCTGTATTTGTGCCCACCTAGCCTGCGCCTTCAGTTTCTGTGCCTCCCATAACTGGCGCTGCGTTTCCTTCCTCTGCTCTCGCTCCTCCCTATCTCTCTGCTCCATTGCCTCCCTCTCTTCAATCGCTTTCCGCTCCCTCTCCTCTTCCTCCTTTCTCTCCCGCTCTTCGCGCTCCTCTCTCTCCTGTCTCTCTCTTGCCTTCTGCCGCCGCTCCTCCCTCTCCTTGCGTTCCCTCTCGTTCCTTTCTTTCATCAGCCGCTCGTCTTTCGCTTTACGTTCTCTCTCGAGCCTCTCTTTCTCCACCCGCTCTCTAGCTTCCCTCTCCTCCTTTTCCGCTCGCTCTTTGCGCAGCATCTCCTCTTCTTCGGCTCTCAACCGCCTCTCTTCGTTCTCCCAAGCTTGTCTTTCCTTCTCCAGCCTCTCCACCTCGGCACGTCGTTGTATTTCAGCTTGGTTCGGCGTGACGGAGGCCTGTTTGTTGTTCCGATTACGTCGTTGATCTCGTTTAGTGCCTCCTTGATCTTTCGATGCCGTCGACGGTGCCGAGACGGCGGTTCCTTGCATTTCAGGAGGCTTGGTCTGGTAGGTTTGGGTAGTCAACAATCCGTATAGACACGACGCAAAAGAAAAAAATCTGACCTGGAGATCGTGGCTTAATCTACAGCGCGAACCATTCAAACACCTCCCATTCCTTTTCCAGTACTTGCAGACGGCAGATTTGACTGGGAAATTCAAAACGCTGTATATCTCATCCTTTTTTGCGGTGGTCGGCGTACTTGGAGTACTCCTCGACGCTTGGGACCGTGGGCTGGTGGGTATAGAGCTCGCTTCGACGGCTGCAGTTCCATTAACCTGCGAAGACCCAGCCGTAGGCGCGACGTAATCGGATCCATCGAGATATCGAGGGGATGTCTTGTCCGTGGGAAGGTCCGACGCTGTTTCCTCCGCTGGTGAATCCGATCGGGCTCCATCTTGGAATGCCCCCATGCGACTTTGAATTTGGACTGTAGCTGGCGCTTGAATCTCCTTCGACTTTCTATTGTATTATCATCAGTTAAAAATATATATCAGCAGACAAGAGACGGAGGGAAACGTACCCTTTATCATTCTTGACAGGAGCTTCCAATTTCTCCTTCAACGTCTTGACGCGTCCATTGATACCAGCACCATCGTACTATAACCATAACATAAACGAACTAAAACCAACAAACAAAAATGAAAGAAAAAAACACATGCGCATATACACACCTTCAAAAAGAAATACAACTCCTCCCTCACCCTCCCATTCCCATCCCTTGCCTCGGGCGCCTCAAGCACCATCTTCGCCAACGCAACCGCCTTAACATACGCCGCGAACGCCTCTCTCACAGCCCCGCCCACCTCGTGCTCCTCCCCCGCGCGCACCGCCTCGCGTGCTGTGTCGAGCAGGGCCGTGGGTGCGAAGCCTCGTGTGTCGCGGATGACGCATTCCTTTGCGAGTTGGCGGATTTCGGAGGGAGTGGGGATGGTTTTGGTGTTGGGGATGCCATGCGGGGCGTTACCTGGACACGCAAAGGGAAAGAGCCTCTATAAGCATGCTGCTATATCTGAAGATAGACTTGAATCGATACGCACGTCTTCGATTTGGATGGCGTTCATACTTGACCTTCACAGGTGGTCCAGGTTTCTAAAAGACCATACATCGTCAGTGAATTCCTGGCCCATGGAATAAGTACGCTTACAGCCGCCGGAGGTCCTCTCGAGGCCGACATGGTCGTGGTCGTGGTCGGAGGACAAGGGAAAGGAAGGCTATCACAGACCCGTCGCGTGTAATCGCACGTACGTACGTGGGGGTTGGGGTTTCGGTGATTGGGTTCTCTGTCAGTTTAGCTCGATCCGGAGATCAGGCATCAGGCCGGCCGGGCGCTTATTTGCCTCTATCCCCACCCCGTACACGTTCTGATTGTTACAATGGCTATTTGGGTTGCATTATATTGTTTTATGAGATCTTTTCTTCGCGGATGCAAAGTGTGACTGAGTGTGAACATTGGGCTTATCGCCGGCGCGATTTTAAGGGTGTGCATCGTGCGATCGATAATAGTATGAGCTAAAAATAGCACTTGCGCACAACGCGTTGTATTCATAAACCAGTTGGATAGATCATAGTACGAGGATAGCACACTCCCTCCTCTTTGTAATTTGGATTTTCCCCGCTCGTCCTTCTTCACCTATATTTCTTCATCCTTCAGAGCTTCAGATACGTGTTTCCTCTTCTTCCTCGGGGCATCGGTGCATGATGCACAATTTATTCCTGTCTGACGCTTGACTGCGCGCCCTTCCGCTTATTGCGTACTCGATTCTTTTTGGCCCCTCCTTGATCTTTGACGGCCGGTGGTGCAGGAGCTGCTTTAGTGGGAGCTGCTTTAGGAGGAGCTGCTTTAATAGGAGCTGCTTGAGCAGGAGCTGGAGTCGGAGGCTTAATCTAGATAAATTCGAAGGTCAGCGCAAAGCCACAGGACATCCAAGAAAGTTTCCAACCTGAACAGCGTGGCTATAATTACAGCTGTTGCCTTTCGTGCATTTCCCGTACTGTTTCCAGAATTTGCAAATAACTGTGCCCTTGTTCTTGTTTATATTGTTCGTCGTGCTCGTTGACCATTCGGATGGTCCAGGGCTAGTTGGTACCGGACTTGCTACAGAATCTCTAGCGCTTGTGTTTTCCAAATGCACGATTACGACTTCAGAATCGCGATCGGTGTCGTCTTCTTCGTCGAGAGGTGTGGGCGACGTAGAAGGAATTGGAGCCATGATTTGGAGCGGGGGTGGCGGTACCTTAGATTTGCTATTTTGCTATCATGAGTAACCACGCATCGAGTATACGAGAGAGAAAGAAACATACCCTTTATCGATCTTGGGAGGAGGCTCCAATATCCCCCTCAAAATCCTGACGCGTGCATTAATGCCGGCACCATCGTACTACTTCAACATCAGCACAGCACATCCTAATCGACCAATAGAAGGAACATTATACACACCCTGAGGAAGAAATCCAACTCCGTCCTCACCACCCCTTTCCTATCCGCCGCCTCCGGCAACTCAAGCACCATCTTCGCAAGCACCACCGCCTTGACATACGCAACGAACGTCGCTCTCAAATTCCCCTTAACCTCATGTTCCTCTGCCGCACGCACTTCCATGCGTGCGTTATCTAGGAGAACCGTGGGCGAAACGCCTCGTGTTTCCTTGATAACCTTTGTCCTCGCCTGGTGGCTGAGTTCGGCGAGTGGTATGGGCTTGAGCTGGGGTACGACGATTGGAGCGCTATCGGTACCTGCGTATGTATGTAGTTTTATAAGCAAGTATGCTGGGAATTTATATTGGTGTGGGTACGCACGTGTACTAGCACTCGTTCGTTGTTCGAGAACCTTGAGAGACGGTTTCTGAGGACCGAATTCAAAGTTAGTGGATTCCTGAAGATTTGGGATATACTTACAGGGGCGCGAGGGCCGGCTAAGGTCAGAAACATGAGTAGTCTTCATAAGCACGAGATGAAGCTGATACACACGTGTACCACTCGTCCGACGTTCAAGAACCTTCAAGGATGGTTTCTGGACGGTCGAAATCAGTGGATGCCTAGATGTTTGGAATTGGGACACGCTTACAGCTGTTGGAGCTCCTGAGTCCGACATGGCTGTGGTAGGAGAACAAGGGAGGAACTCGCAGGCATGGTGTAATCGTTTTATGATCGAAGGACGATGGGCGCCTATTTTAAACCCACGCCAACTTCCCCACCCCCGGCATGTGTTCTTATCGTGCACCTGATGCTCTAAATTGCGCACGTCGTTTACAAGGAATTTTCTTTGTGCATTTGGCTGGGATATGGTACAGCTCACTTGCAGGTATTCGAATACAAGGTAGATAATTTCGCGTTTGAACGACTTGTGCTAAAAATAGATTATACACGCGTGTGCAGCCTCAGCCTGCACATGACATCGTAGGTAAGTAGTATACACAGAGAATATTTTGAATACATCGCGCAAAACAAATAAGACGTACAGATACGTATCACTCAGTCGATCGCTTTCTGAATAAAATCTCGGCTTTCGGGTTCGGTAGGCAGCTCGCCATAATCCACCAGTCCGCAGGCCGCTCGCCTTCCTTTTCGAACTTCAAATCATAATGAGCTACGACATACGCCATCAACAGCTTGAGCTCGGAAGCAGCGAAGTATCTCCCAGGACACGCGTGCCTCCCGTGTCCAAATGCAAGGAAGTCGTTGCTGGTTGTGGTTATGTCGGTGGTTCTTGCGCGAGCGGAATCTGAGTCCGAGTCGTCTTTTTGGGTGCGTTTGATGAATCGGTTGGGATCGAATGTGCTTGGGTTTTCGTAGGTAGTGTCGTTAAAGTGTGGGCCGTGAATGTTCGCGGACACCGTCGTTCCTCGAGGGATGAATGTCCCATCTGAAAAGGTATAGTCCTTGAGGGCGAGTCGGGATAGGCCGACTATATGATAGAAGGGTACAGTCAATAATCATGGGTAGGCAGAGCCGAGAGAATAAAAATAAAGACATACCATTGAACAAAGGATTCATACGTTGGGACTCTCGGATGAAACTGTCGACTTTCACCATCGAGTCTATCGCCAGACTAGACCAGCCATGGTTCCTAACGACCATATCAACCTCCTCTCTCAGAGCTTGTGCATATGCCGGATAACTAGCTAGATAGTAGATAGCATGGGTAAACGTCTGCGCATTTTTAGAGGCACATTAGGTTAGGAGAAACGCAGAATAAAATTCAAAGGAGGTAACTTGCCATGGATGTGGTATGGATAGCGGCAAAGTTGACTGCCAAAACACGATTCGACAGTGCTTCGTTCGTTGTTTCTTCATCCGTTGCGGCGTCCATGAGCCAGGTAATCATATCCTCCTGTCATGGTATCAGAGTCAGCAATGGATCCAGGACGATAAGCTTGACGAAGAAGCAAGGCTTACTGGCTTCTGCGCATCATCACCCTTCAGCTCGCGTTCCTTGCGCCGAGCATCAATCAAAGGTCCAATGTACTTCACGGCTTTCCGCTGTTGAGTGGGGACTGATGAAATGAGCCAGTTACAGAGCCTAGAAATATTGTCATCAATTGTGGGAGCACGTCTAAAGTGTCCATAAAGGCGTACGGTCGCATGAATGTTGGGATAGATCGCAGAATCATAGCAACTGTGACGATATCGAAAGTAAACCGAACGCTCAAATCCATAAAGTCAGGGTCTCGGCCTGGATACGATTTCAGTTCCATGCAAAAAAATTCGAGATTGAGAGCGAAAGCGAACATACAGAGAGGATATCCAACAAGGACACGATTACTTGCTTGACATGTAATTTTGGGAATTACGTCTGCGAATTTTATCGGCGTCCAGTCTGAATGAATCGATATCATGGTCAGCATGCGGCCGAACTTGCGAACGGAATATTGTTTACCATCGTTCACAGGAAGGTACTTCTCGAAAGCCAAAATCAGTTCTTCGTAGATATCAGGAACGAGATTCGGGAGAGATCTTCTCAGTTTGTTTCGTATAATAGGAAAGTGATAAGGGTTAGCTGTTATGGGAGCGCCCAGGGTATACTTCATCTGCATAAGCTGGTCCAAGGGTGAATGAGCTAGCTAATTCACGATTAACGAACAACTCACCTCATCATTTGATTCTCTTCCTGAAAACGTGCTTTCCGGTGCGCGAAGCAGTTCTGCCACCAAGTCGCGCTCAGTCGTAATCACGGTCCATTGAACCAAGTCCGGAGCACGGAACATGCTCTTTGGCCACTAACAGCACGATAAGCCAGGAACCTGAGATGTAGGAGGCTGAATGACGAACTTTCCGAAGGCATTCCTCCACAAACTTCTTTCCCGAAAAGACGTAACGCACCGCTCCGAGGTATGACACCAAGGGAGCCTTTGGGCTGGTGGTTGGGATATGCCTTAGCTAAAAGATTCGCTGATTAGGTTCGATTTCAAGTAGTTTTGACAATAGACATCTTACCTTGCGGCTTTGTCCCGTAAAGTATGCTACCAGCAAGCAGTAGCATAAAGTACCGACCCCCAATAACACGCGCGTATCCGCAATGGCAGCATCGAGGACGTGCATGTTGTTGGAATAGGAAATGAGGCTGTGTGAGAATGTTTAGAATCCATCCACGACATAGGACCGTGGGGATAAAGTGAGAGAACGAATGGGAGGAGCAGAATGAAAACTATACAAAGAATGTCCTACGCATGAACGAGTCATATACAACAGCTTATATTTTGGTTCATAGCAAAAATAAAGGTACTTATAGCAGTGGGTATTTAATGACATTCAATATGATATGTAGCGGAGCACTGAGGAAGAGCAAAAAATGAACAGTAAAGATAATGATAAGAGGGGGGTTGGAAGATAAAAAAAGATTTACATGAAATATATTGTATACAATCCACAGCAATGCGGATTTTGAGCTTTTGAATCAAACTCGCAAGCGCTCAGTTTTCGGATTCTCCGTCGGCATCCTCACCGCCAACACTCAGCTCGGTGGGATGATTGCTGCTGCCGTCCATGTCCATCTCGGCAAGCGCGATTCTAGTTAACCATGGTCAACATTTTCTTTGCACCTGTATGGTGATCGCATTTTACTAACCGATATGCTTCACGACATTGTTGCTTCGACGCCGAAGTTTTCCATTTCTGCTTTTGACTAGACGTAAGCATTTCTTCGTCGAGCTCTAAAATCCGTATTAGCGTTTTATATAGACAACGTTCATAAGCAAACGAACTTTTATTTTCGCCGAGCTCTTGCAATTTGTCCCTCGGAACACTTTGCCTATTAAATGTTATAAGACCCAGCGCGACCGAATCGCAAAGAAAAATGCGAACCATGAATTTTGCTTGTCGTAATACTGAACGATATACAGCTTCACTTTGCGTTTCTGTCGTTTTTCCTTTGCAGCTGCCAATATATTCCGCGGAACCTGCGGACTATTATCAGCATGAACCACGGCGGGCCACCAAGGGAAAGATTCTGCAAATTGATATCTGCGTCAGTACGAGCATTTAATTATGCGATAGATTTTGTTTACCTGATTTCGCCCAAACTAGATGCGAAGGAAAATTAGTCCAGAAATTGTGAAAATAGATTAGGATAACATACCGATTGTGCCATCTGGGAAAAGCTCTTTCTTCTTCGGTTTCTTGGCGCGCGATGCTCTTTTCGATTTGCTAGGACCGGCAATAGGTTCAATGGTAGGAGTAGGGGGAGGCGGTTCCTTGACATCAACGGCTGGAGATTTTTTATTAACAACCGGAGGTGCTGTATCAGTAACTGGAGGTTCTTTATCGGGAGCGGGAGGTTCTTCTTTTTCAGCTACGAGACGTTCTTCCGTCTCAATGGCAGGTGGTTCTTCTACGTCGTCGGCGGGAGGCGAAGGTGCACCCGCTGATGACGAACTGAGCTCACTCAGTTCCGACTCTGCATCGAGGTCGTATACATAGCCTCCAGATTGATCTGCATACGGGGACGGTAGCCGTTGGTATGAGGATACAGGCGGTCTCGCATAAAGGGGTGCAGACGGCGGCGCAGAGGATGGCGGCGCAGAAGACGGAGGAGCGGATGGCGGCGGCGGCGGCGGCGAAAAGACGGGAGGCGGCGGTGGACTATACCTGATGAAGGTAAAGTTTCTAAGGCTGCTGCTCCCTTCTGCAGATACTGGAGCAGACGCTTCTCCGGCAACACGAGCAGCTTGCCTTTGTTTCTCTTTCTCTGCTTTCTTCCGCATCGCTTTCTCTCGTCTAATCGCTGGCGTGTCTAACTTTTCAATGATGACCACGCCATTCGGCTGCGTGACCACATTCAGAGGCTCTTCGACGAGGAGGCTGCTATCCGCGGATTGAGCATGGGAGATAACGCTTTCGGGGCCGCCGAGTTGCGATTCGAATGATCTGTCGCCTTCTACGTTCACATCCACATCCATCGCGCCATCGCTCGGTTCATGCACATTATGTTTGGGTTCTTGTGGATCAGAAGATTGTTGCGGAGTTCTTTGCAGCGTGTAGTTCTCAGATGGCGCAGTGCTGACAACGGACAACCGCGAAACTGGATGATCTGTACGTTACTATATATCAGCTAGGGTCCGATGCTGAAAAAACGAACGATACCGACCTGTCTTTTGGCGTTTCCTTGGCGGAGGCAAGGGCGGCCGTTCAGTAGTGATACGTCCACCGCGCTTCTGGTCAGGAGCAAATATCCATCCGGCATTGAACATATTGAACGAATCCCTCCTATCGACATCATGCACGACTCTGGGAATAGAGGATGGCGTCGAAGGTCCTGCGACCGATGCGCGCTTCTTCAAAGGCTGGACAGTTTTGCCAAGCTCCGCAGAAGGTTCGGAGGGGGGGAACGGTCCTGCAGATCCAGAAGCTAGACTCGTAATAAATGTTTCCTCTTCCACATGGACAGCTTCCGCTTGAGCAGCCCTTGTTCGAGGAGCTCGGAAGCCTGCCGAGGCATCAAGCATCGCTTGCATTTCACGATCTCTGCGTCTGGCTTCCCTCGCGTCGACTTGTTCATGGCTTTCCCATTTACCCTCGTGGCCCTCGCCAGTTTCTTGCCCATGTTCCTTCTCCTCGTGTTGTACAGGGGTAGTAAGAATCCCCATCTGCAGTGCCGCTAACGCTTCCGCAGCAGCAGCCTCCCTAGCCTCTCTGTTAATTCTAGCACGCTCCAATTCCGCCTTGTAATCTCGCTTCGGTCTCGTTTTCGTTTTCTGCACCTTAGGTTTCCGCACGCGGGCAGGCGGATGGGGTATAAGCGGGCTCGGAAGCGGTGGTGGCTTGACTTTAGCGAACTCGTAATTGATCAACGAGGTGATTGGGTCGACGTCAAGCTCCATATTGAGGTCCGACTTGATTGCGTCTGACGATATTAAGAGCTGCAAGACATCCAAAGGCGGCTCGAGATCGCCAATGAGGGGAAGATTGTCTTCTTCGTCTTCTCCTTCGGCTCTTTTCACCACGACATTGGGATGGGTGTATTTGAGACTTTCCAGCTCGGCCAAAACATTTCGAGCTTCTTTCTTGATTCGCAAAGCGGTCTTGTGGAATACCGTCCCTGCAGTGTTGTACGAAAGAGCGTTTTCGATTACGAGTTCAACGTCATCCTGGGGGTACCGCACATTAAGAAATCGCTGCTACGGATATCTTAGGTAAACTCACCCGGAAAGTCTGAAGATCCCAATATTTATGCTGATCCAACTTCGCATCGATATAGCTCCAGCACATCGGCTTCTTGATAACTTCGAAGTAATCTGGCACATCCTGTTTGGAAACAGGATTTTTGAAGTGATCTTGGCGATCAAACCTTCAATCAAATCCCCAGGTGAGTTTCTTTGAGATATTGACAGACAAACGGGACCTACGCCATGATCCGTTCAAATGCAAGCCGAAGAGCTGGATAGTGCGGAAAGAGACCCTCGGACAAGACCTCATAGATGACTTCGGCCTGCCTGAGCTTTCGGATTTCTCGCTTTCGGCAAAGGTTGGTAAGCACTTGAAGTTTGGTCAAATCTTGTCGCAGGCGTTGTAGTTGCTAGTCAGATAACATAATCAGCGCATTTACAATCACAAGCCGATAGAGCACACTCACATCAAGACGCATCAACTGCTCTTCTTCCGTCAACTGCTTCGTCCCAGCATTCGCCGTCCAAGGCTCCAAGTGAAGCCTCTTCAACAACGGAGCGCCCCGCCTGGCCTCCCGCTTCAAGCTCCAATACCGAGACATCTGCTGAATGAATTCTATCTTCTTCCTGATCTTTATCCGCGATATGTATTCCGATATTCGACGGACAATGATAGCAGGAACTAGTGGAGGTCCTGGCTTGTATGTCTTCGCATAGGCACGCGCGGATTTGGATGCTAGTTGTGTGGCTGGAGCATTTCGGTCGCGAGTTTCATCGAGCGCTAGTGCTGCTGCGCGAGCCTCTTGTTGTTCTTCCTGCGGAACGGTCAAAAAACCGCGATGCGAAAACAGAAGGCAGGATAACATACTGGGAGATGACGATCGCAAAAGCATTTCAGAGAAGCCGGCTCTGCGCCTTGTGCGCTCTTCATGGGCATCAAGAGCTTCTCCTTCCTAGCGCAAGTCGCATGGAATGCCACAAAACAAGAGGGCTTCGTGCACTGAATACACGCTCCGTATCTTTGATTACATATACTGCACCTCTGCATAGACAAGCATGAATTAAAAAAGTTGTCTGATTTGTAAATTTACTGACCAATTTCCAACGTTGCTTCGATATCCTCTCAACTCCAGTAATGGGCTCCATGAACACGTCATTTGCGACGCGTGTCTCTGGTATCCATATCGCACAGAGCAGATGAACCCATTCGCCATTCACCGTTTGCTTGAAGGCGCCTCCTTCGTTGGGGCAGAGATCGCAACTCTTGCAAAACATTGTAAGGCATACAATATACGTGGTAAGATAAAAACATACCACTGGTACTTCTGGCGAAACTGTACATTTACGACAGAGCCATTGACCTTCAGGGATGTATGGGACGCCATAACAGTCTTTTTGCGAATTAGGCGTTAATATCGATGAATCGAGCCCAACCACGCACCTTGATGCACCGCAAGATTACATCCATCGCAAAACACAATCGCATTACTGTTTTCACCCTCTGAGTCATCGCAGACAGCGCAGGTCGAATCTTCCGAAGGCATCGCAAAATCTGGTTTCGGAATGTTCTTCGTCTGCAATTCGGAATGGAAAAACATGAGCTGCTGAAACCCACTAAACGGAGAATTCACCACACACCAGGTCGAACCACTCCTTTTCCAGACGGTCCATAATGATTTCGAAGCTTTCGCAGCTGACTTTGTCGAGCTGCTGCTTGGTTCGTTCGGCGTTAACTACATCCAGCCATTCCTGGTCTTAAAATATCACATTAATGTTGTATATCGTACCGTCCGATAGATATAAGACGTACCTTGCTCGTCCATATCATATTCCACCGTCTTCGCCAAGTCACTTTCCAGCGGCTCTGAAAGGATGATGTCCTGTCAACATCAAATCAAAGAGCACACAGCAACGAAGGATGTACCTATGTGACGAACATAGTGGTCCGGTCTTCGAAAGTCACTAAAATCATTGTCTGCGCACGGAAATTCAACATCGCGGGGTATCACAAAACAAAAGATAGCGCAACTCACATCCAAAACCCCTTGCTTGCAGATCATGCACCCCTCCCGGAAGCTTCAGCTTATCGTCGTTGATGACCTCGTATTCGACTTTGGGCAAGGATTGGTTGGTTGGAGGCGAAGTGGCGTTTCCTCGCCCCATGGGTTCTTAAAATTGGTTCTTGATTCGTAGGTTGATATTGCTTCCCAGATGATTTCGAGCCCTGAACTGGTTAAAATAATGGGATGGTCGTAAGTTGCATTAGTAGTGTGCTTAGTGGAGAAAAACAAGCGA
The DNA here is from genome assembly GCA_015484465.1 of Pholiota conissans. Lineage (NCBI taxonomy): Eukaryota > Fungi > Basidiomycota > Agaricomycetes > Agaricales > Strophariaceae > Pholiota > Pholiota conissans. The sequence goes on from MU155158.1 coordinate 78,272, forward strand.
ATAGAAGAGGTTTAAGATGGATTTTCAGAAAATGACAATGCTGTTATTAGACACTCTGCGTCACTCAGGAGGGTGGTCACGCAGCGACCATCCAAACAAAGATTCACGTGTGGTGACAAAGGGCTTTTGTGACTCATCCAATCCCCGCCTTTTGATTGGAAGACAAGATCCAAACTCAATGGATGCGAATCATGTATCAATTAAATATTTTCAGTTCCAAGGTATCCTACAATGAATCCAGAAGACGCTACTATAGCTCATCCTTCGGCCTCTCAGTCGCCTCAGGAGCTTGTGTGAGCGGAGGAGTGGTAGTAGCGGGCATTCCAGTGCTAGCCATAGAAACAGTCGACTCCGCGGCCGCATCCTTCTTCTTGAGATGCTCAGGAATACCGCCCATCATGCCGCCATATCCTGCCGAATCATGGTAGTTCGCGCCGCCTTCCAACATGGCCTTCTCAAAGTCAATGAGGTCGGTGAACCCTCCGTGCATAAGCGCGATCCGCTGAGCCTCTTGCTTCTTCAGGATCTCAGCCTCTTCAGGATCTTCGACGAATTCCTCAGCCTTGGCCTTCTCAAAGGCCTCACTAAGGTCGGCGGTGCCATCGAGCACAGAGTCGAAGAATTTAGTGAGAGAATCGAGCTTGTGCAGGCCTGATCGAAAGCGATGAATAAACGAAGACGATGGTTATGATGGGAAAACACACCTTGGTAAATCATAGGCTTGTCTGCTCCCTCTGGGTAAATCAAAACCTTCGGTTCCTTGGGTCCTCCTGCTTCATAACCCATAGCGATGGATGATTTCCCCTTCTTGTCGCGATGCGATGCAAAGGCAAGAGCTGTATGAGAATACTTGTTGCCGAGAACCTGCCACAGAAGCGGCATCTTCTTCTCCTTGGTTAAAAGGAGGGCACGATGCTTGTTCTTGTTCTACGCAATCTTAAGAAAACTAAAGTCAATGATGAGGATCGTTCGACATACCCCTGAAACCCATCCTGGCACCTCATTGACATTGTAGAGTTTTGTGACCGCCTTGGGTATACGTCTCGTTGCGAAGTAGAAGAAATTACTCGAAGTTCGCTCAGCATCGTACAGCATGGGAGGAAGGGAGTCCCCACGAGGGAATAGCTGTGAAAAGGGTTAGTGAAGTGTATACCCAAGAAATCATCATAATCGCACCTTGACCGTTGGGAATCCCTGAACGCCTTGCTCAGAGCAGAAGCGCTTGTTCTTCTCCGCATGGCAATTCACAGCGTATGCTGGAACGAGGGGATGCATACCGAGTGCGGCCTTGCTGTATTCAGGTACCATTCGTTGACAGTGCTAAAATAGACGTTCAGCCTTCAACACACATAGTCCAAGCACTGCGACTCACCCCACACCACGGAGCTACAAAGGCGACGAGACTCGTTTCCTGAATGTCTCCATTAATCCCTTGAAAAAGCATAAGAATCGCCAAACTCACATTCTTCTTCATTGCCTGCTTGAAAGTTTTGTGGTCAAGCATCTTGACCAGAGAGTCCTTCGGGAACATGCCCGCGGACACCAGCGAAGGCGCCACGAGTAGAGTAAAGGCTAGGAGTTGAGCGGGCAGCATCATGGTGGTATAGAGGTATCGCCCCGAAGTCTATGAAGGAAAAGGTGTTTTGAGTGCATTGAGATGTATTTATGATCTTCGGTGTCGTAAGCAAACAACGGGCCAACACATATTTGATCGCACTGACGTGTCCTTTGATCTCCAATGTCACCCACGCTCCGAAATTTCGTCTTTTCTCCGCTTTTCTTCATGGGCTGGGGGCGTAATATAAAGGCGTATCGCTCTATGCAGACGATACGGTCAAATGAGAGGTTTTACTGCAAAATTTCAGCCTTTCAGCCTCAGAAAACAGCTTGAATGACTGCGTCGGGCCTCGACAGCTTCAATTTCTGCACGACCGGCAATAGACAGGCTATCTGCTGCCATGATATAGCCGGATCCTTTGGAAACGGCTCGGTGACCAGGACACTGGCTTCTTACCACGACAGCACCATCCCCGAGACCGGTGCCACTAAGGAGAGCTGGCGGCCCCGTATACGCGGGAAACTGAGCAACGTCGAACCTTCCCACTTGCTTAATTCCACGAGGACGAGAAGAAATATACTGAGCGCTTGAGTATTTGGTATTTTGGAATTTCTCATGCTCACTTTTTGGCTTTCCTTATGACTCTCACTGGGCAATAAATAGTCTCTGGACATGGATGAGGTCGACGTGTCGGAAATGCGACTGGTGATGGACTATGGTGCATTTCATATCCGTCGCGAGCTTGTTCCCAACATCGCAGTAATCGACCTGGATCACGATGATTGCATTTCTTGCGCAGCGGATCCTCGTCTGCGCTGTTCATTTTATACCAACGGTGCGTTCGGTACTTTCATCGAGAATAGATTCAGCTAACGAACGGTGATTGTAAAACATAGACGAGCTTTTGATGTCCGTTATAATAACCGTCATAAAGTACAAGCTCAGTAGTTGCTGCTAGATTCGAACCTTCCGTCAAAAAAGATTGATGTCAAAGATGAAACGAGGAGCTCTTGGGTTCATCTACATATGCACTATCTTCTGCGCGTATGATTACCATCTTTCCTTTGGCCAGATCTAACACACCATTCAACTACAACAGTGTCGACTGCGGGCGCATCTCCGCAACTGCGAAAACTCTGGACATTCATGCGTTCAACTCCCCAGTACACCACCCAATTGTAGCATAACGACCGATGCTATATCGATGCACCGTATCTCCTCTTCCTCCCGTGCCTCTCATAGTCCTCGATGGGATTAGCGCCTGAAAGAGTCACTTTCCAGCGACGTTGACGTCGTTTGATCTCTACCCAGGGAAAACATGAGGCTCTCAAAACAATACTTATCAACATTCATTTAACTTCACATCAAACTGCGTTCAGAACTTCGTTCTTCACAGCATTTGGACGTCATATGTACTTTTACCTCCAGCATCATTCATGATGCTTCAGATGCGCATAGACACGACGAGCTGCCATGTGGATACAAGCGCCCATGTTGTCCTGCATACTCATCACCATCATGATGATTTCAGGATGGGGATAATATACGTAACTCACAACGAACCGTTCTGAAGTATGTATAAATACAGAAAAGGTTGTATTAAGGATGATATCTATGTAAGTATATGTGTATATATACCGACTGGATCTTTATCTTCTCAAAGGGTCACCAGCGAACCTCGTTCAAATCCTCGAATCTGATCCATACAAACAAAACAATGAGATTCAAACCTAAAACTACACATACATATGCCATGACTCGTCTCTACAGTAAATATACAATCAAATAAAACACACAACGTCCAGGTTCACGTCCCCAAAATCACTCCATCACCGACGACTGGTCACGCGCAATAGTCGACAGCCCCGTCAACGCATCTGTCGAGCGCCCAAGGTCCAATATATTCAAATCAATCAACGATCCACCAGAATACGCGCGCTCAAATTGCGATGCGGTGGGCGTGCTACTTTCTACGATCCCGCGGAGGTTGAGTAATAGCCTGAAAGTTAAAAATAGAGATGAAGGTCAGTGACATTTGTTAGGGTATCGGAGGTAGAAAGTACATACCGAGAGCAGATTGTCACTTGCAGGCTCTTCAGGAGCCCGACGGCCAGATATGAAGCGAAAGGATCCAGTATCCAGATGAGGAAGTTGCAGATCGAAACGGCTGCACATAAATGTTAGTTGTCTGAGGCGCTGGGATTTTGGTGGGCACATACACATGATAACTGAGATGCAAGTAGAAGGAAAACATGTTAGTTACAATGTTTCACTTAATTTTTTTTTACAGACCAATGTAATACAGAACACCTAGGCACAGGTCAGTAAAATGCCGATGATAAGAATAAATTGTTGCAACTCACCATCACGAGCCAGAATTCGGATAATTGTAGTAGAACCGGTGTGTTTTGTTGCTAAAACTGTAGAAAGCGTTAGTTTGTCTGCACCACACTTTCAAACTATGAAATCATACACGAATGATAGGATTTCCATGCTGTGAGGACGAAGACAACTGCGACATAGAGAGTCAGTACTCTACAAAGTACGACATGAGAGGACTGCTCACGAGTCTCAAATACTAGAAAAGGAACCCAAAACGCGATGAGAAGGGGTTGGCAAAGTGGGCTTGTGCAGCCCGAGAGACACCCTCGTAAACCAATCGAATTTGCCGGGACGACTGAACGATAAGCGCGAAAGTAAGAAAAGATAAGAATCGAAGAGTTCAAGAGGCCAATCGTACACGTTTCCATGTTAAATACCAATAGAAAGCAGGTAAGCATCACAGCCATGGAAGCCTGAATTTAAATCAGGAAATCGACGATATATTGTCGAAGAAACAATAAGACTTACAAGACACAGAAACGACAGGAGAATGAGAACACCACGATGTTGATACAACGCTTGAGTACGCATTATTAATACACCTAGTAAAGGTTTCGAATATTCCAACGCTGGATACAAGAGAAGATGGCATAACATACATTCAATGACAGCGATCGAAACCAAATCTAGGATGGTGGATACCAATTCATAATTTTTGCAGCTGTTGGTGCGATCAGGACAAAGGAAGTAAAGACTCCGAATAGAGAATATCATACAACTATAAGACGGCGATAAGTAGGATATCTCGTTCAGAAGAGAAGGCCACGTACGTTAATGGACGGTGCTGATACAAACTGAGCTGTAGCGTCGTTCGTGCTGTTAGACCTTCGGTGTGGTCCAATTTGAGCGTACTACTCACCGAAAAGATCGAAAGCGAATAGTAGTGGTGGAAGATATCGATTCTTTCAGTCACGAAAGCATGAGCCCGTTTATCGCCGATTTTCTTCAAACGCAATGACTCACTATGAAAAAGAGCGTCGTCCCAGTGGTCTTTTTGACCCGCCATACCCTCGTTATCTAAGAAGAGGAGATAGGGGCGCGTGTGTCGTCATAAAAAGTCAAAAAGCCACTGCTAACGTGGTCTACTTACCTCCAGATCGAAGGTGAGCGCCATGTCCCATACCAAAACCGCGGCCGATGCGACTGTTATCATCGACCAACCCTCAGCAACCTCATCCCATCGAAAGAAGTCAGGATCGACACAAACGAACCTGTTGCATACTTCCCCAAGAATAACGTTATTTCGCTTGAATTTTCTCAGAATAACGAAAGAAAAAACTCACCTTCGTCGCAGCCAAGCTAGAGAAGAGAATCGCCGGCGGTATGCTTCCACCATCCATTGGGAAGGACTCGTAGAATGAGCCGTACTCTCTCTCCTAGGCTATGAGGATGGTATTTTCAGAGAGCAAGAAGTTGGGGCATCGTGAGGGCTTGGTGGGCATCAAATGGGAGATTTGTGTTGTGTGTCAAACGCTGAAGCGGCTATTTTGGGGCACCGTGGGGTGGTGAACGGCGGTAGCTTTTAATTTTTGATAATCAGAAAACCGTTTGTTCATGCCAGGCTCTGTTTCCTCGCGGTCTAAGTTTGGCTGAGAACGGAGAAACCTTGCCCTCGATGAAATGAAGTCCTTGAATGCTTGACTTTTAAGACGTTCCAGCTGTTGAAGCACAACGGGGCCGGCGGTATTGGTGGGAAGGACGTCTTTATGACGCAGCTGAGTGAATAGGGCCTCTGACAGTTCTCCTATCATACCCATGTTATTGTTCACGGAGAGGCGAAGAACATCCGTATGCTATAAAACAATCTAATTTTGAGGTCGCTGTGGAGAGCAGTGGGCGGTGGGTGAACGTGGCGCGCTGAAAGCCTTGCGAAAATTTGAACGGAGGAAGTCAGCAGGTGCCAATAAGAACTAAAAGTTCTTTCCCCAAGACCACGAAATTGGCCGCAACTCTCCACCATCCTCTGTTGAAGAAAGTGGTCATCGTCGACGATCATGAACAACGGAGACAATACGGAGAAATTGGGTCCGTGCGCAACTCGGAGCCGCGTGGTGTTTCCACCAGCCTCCACTTTAACTGCCACTGTCCTGTCTGTCCCCTGTAGGCGTTGTGGGATATTTTATGTCTCTGGGGATGTCCTGTGAGTTTCTTGTTATACTGGGGTGATCTTACCCAAGATTGCGACATACTGAGCAACGCTGGGTGTGCAGGATCGACGTGAGGGCGGTTTGAAAGTCGAAAACCTATTGTCGCCGCTCTTATACGTTGAACGGGATCTGTTGCTTGCTCTGTTTGTTATATATAAGCGACTCAACCCCCAAAATCTGTGAGTCTCTCACCTGAACTCCTGGATTTCATCGCGCATTGGACAATCGACTAGGAAACCTCTGAAACTACATAGCCATCGCCCCGAGTAGAAACAGACGAAAGGAGGGACATGGAGCGGCCCAGTATGGTAGCCATTTGGAGGTACGATGACAGTCGCTGGAGTTGTTGAATTGTGGGTGGAGGTAACGAACAAATGCGACAATGCGACTGCCAACAGCGCCAGGGTGGCATAGCTTCGGGTGCAATCAAACTGGCAGTCGACTAGTGGCTCGGAGATCTTGCTTCTTCCGGAGGACTCTTGCTGTCCCATGATCTTTTTCCTTCTGCTTTTTCTCATCTATCATCTGCTCTGTTGTAGGAATCTAAGACTGTGGTCTTCTGTAGGGCTGTAACTTTTTCTACGATGTGAAGCCACAGGTTCAGGCTCATCAAACACTGCACCCATCATCTGGGACTGGAGGTCCTCACATTGTTGCGGTGGACTCTACCAATCGATGTCATTACCTTGGGTTCTTCCAAGTTTGTCGACTACTCTCGTCGAGTCCCCTCGCTCATCTTATGTCATGTCGACGAAAATACTGATCCTCTGATCTTGTACGGTCTGGGTTGCTTCTAGGTTTTAAAACATGCAAAAGGCTTTCATCGGGCATCAACGCAGGTGGATGCTGCCATGCGTCAGACGTGTGCGCCCGCCTTATTAGCGTCCATCGCCTTGGTTGTATCGTTTCGATGAAAAGGGCATTCCCATGTCGTTGTGATCTTTCTGTTCTGTCGACGTATACTTCAAATAAACACGGAGACAAGGGGCTTTTGCGTCCGACCATCGGGTCCAGAGGCAGATTCGCTGAAGTATACTCTTCGGAAATTTGTGTTCTCTCATCACATCCTGATTCGGTACATGATATACACATGTTATGTTGACGGCGAAGATGTTGTGCACCTTACTCTGGTCCAGTCCACTTTGGTCATGTTGCGTCAATCCGACTCATTGTTTCAAGCTTCTTTCGAGTGCCTTAATATGACGATGAAATGAACGGAGTGAAGGGAACTTACCATGGAGATACCATACTCTTCAAGAATCCGAACTTCATGCCCGTAATGAAACTCTTCATTTGGGAGAATTAATCATGCCGACGCTCATCTTCGCGAACAAGGAACAAGAAGAAGACGATTGTAACGGCGATCCAGAAAACTTCCATGATTCTTGCCATTTCGAAATCTCAATGACAAGTTATGTGTCTTAAGGATGACAAAGTAGCGAAGAAACCCCCATTCGACGTTATTCTGAGGCATTAACGTCGACCAGAAAGGTAGGCTATTTACAAAAGATATATTTGATCTGCCACTTCAGGCGAACCACGCAGTCACTGCGGCATTTCCGAGCCCATCGTAGTTGCGACCTTCGTAGATCTTGACGAAGTCAAGCAACGGAATGGATGACGCGGGTGGCGCCGGCCGACATCCCATGCAGGTCACAATAGCTAACCCATGAGACCACGAAGGCGGTATTTTTTGTGCAAGCCTAGACGGGTACGGAAGGCCTTTAGAAGTAAAGTAGGAGGTGTAAGCAAGCAGTGGTCGACCTGGGAGAACTGGGGGAGTAACAATCTATTTGCCTCGGCTGCATCCTTCGTATTTAGCTCTATTTGTCATCGGCGCTTATAGGCCAACTGGGCCGCGGCTCCGGCGGTGGTAACTTTTCGAGGAAAAGATAAGATGTCCGACGCCAAAAGCAGTGTGCACCATGCGCTTCCTCCAAATAATTCCTTGACGGTTCGGGCGGGACATGATTTCGCACTCATCTTCGTACCTGGACCTGAAGAACTCGCTCCAACGGAGTACTCAGCCACCCAATTCCAGACTCCTTTGAACGCCGCCTCCGCAAGAAATACTCACGGTTTGTCAAAGTTGTCGCTCAACTACGATCTCTTCATAACATAATATGACATCCCAGAACTGAGGCAAATACCCCAATACTCTGGGATCTGTACTGATATTTCCTTCGAGGATACTGCATCCTTTTCAGAACTGTCTTTTGTCCTTTGTAATATGTGTTATCACCGACTGGGACGCAACTGATGCATACCTTTTATCTTTGTCTCTTTTGACTTTGGAAACTCCGAATGTGGGCGTAAAAATGCCCCCGATTGTCGGTCCCGAACCGCCTCTGTGGCATGGATCATCAACTGATCTTGAGAACACGGCCTTAGTCGTGCATTCTCATCTTTGTAAACCACCTGCGCGCGCGGCCGAGAAGACTCTTATGCAAAGGGAAGAGACCCTGTTCTCTTTAGTATTACACAGGCGTAACGTCTAAAGGAAAATATTATTATCATCTGCCCTCCGGCAAGGGTTGTGACGAACTAACCGGCTGACTGATAGGCTTCACGCAGAGGTACACCTTCACGCTTTTGAACTTCGCGAAGCTCGCATTTACCCTTATCTTTTCCAAGAATCGTCGAGTATGAGAAAATGGTATTCAGCTACATGTACAGAAGAACTAATTTACAGCCTTATTGGGCCCACCGTTGCGATATGCAACGAAACTGCTGTCCATCTCGGGAGTCAATTTTGACGATTTTGGTTATACAAAATGATATGGCGCTCTGACCTGATATGTCAAATCAGTATCCAATTGTCGGGGTTGGAGCAGTTGTAGGCAAAGATGTATCGATTATGCTAGGACCCTCACTAAAAAGAAAGCCATTCAATAGTTATACACAATAAAACAGGATTTTACGAACGTCCAAACTACAGTTTGTGTCGCCTGCACAATATATGGCGACTGGTCGACGATGCTGTGGTACACCTTCAATGCTGTGAACACATTGTCTCTACGTTCCAACTAGATATCAGTCAAAAATGATCAGTATACAAAGATGGTTCGAATCACAGTAAATAATGTTGCTCACAGCCATAATACCAACGACTTGGCTTGCGAAAAAGATGATAGATTTAACTTGCATGGTGGGTGGGCAATGAAAGAAGGGTGCAAAGCTTTCGAGACACCTTATATCGCGGCTTCGCCTTCTCCGAACCGGACATCCATGTTTTTGATTGCTGATACAGTTTAATTCACAAAACATGCCCGCGACGTCGGGGGAACTCGAAGAGGAGATATTGTTTGTATTCTACCTAGGACTTACGTCTCCTGCTTGCCGAAAATGCCTCAAATCTCATACCTTGAGGATCGTGGAAACACTGCAAAGCATCAATCGCGAGTCACCAGAATCATTTAGTTGCCTATTTCAGGACACCGCTCAGCATCTGTCGTGAATGGAGAGGCGAAGTTATTCGTAAGTGCGGCGTTGATTCCTATCCGCCCATGTTCCCACAAATCTGTCAGATCGATGACATGGACTTCTCGTAAACGCTCTTTGGGATGTGCCTGTAACACAAGGGCCAGATGCCCCCAATTTCATATCCTAGAACGTCGCAACGAGAAAACGGGTAGAAATGGGTTGATATAAAATCACTGGGAGTCTTTCGGGTAGATCTCCTTCAACCCAGCATTTGAAAGCTGACTCCCAGTTTGAAGATGGGCTTCTTATCAGCAATTGCCGGCCTCTCTGTTGTCGCGGGCGCTTATGGCTCTATTGGCCCAACCACGAATTTGTACATCAAGAACAAATTCATCCAACCAGATGGCTTCAATCGCTCGTAAATACTTTCAGTCTGTTTCAATCGAGGAATGTATTAATCATTTTTAAGAACCGTTCTAGCGGGACAAACTGAGTCAAGCGTATCGTTTCCTGGACCCATTATTGCTGGATTCAAGGTAAATTACATCTTATAACTCTTCCTTCATCATCTAATTTCGAAAACCGTTCTAGGGAGACACCTTCCGTATCAATGTGGTCGACAAATTAACAGACACGAGCATGTTGGTCAGCACCAGCATTGTATGAATCCTTCCACCTGTCTCTCTGGTCGATGAACTCATTTGTATAAATAGCATTGGCACGGTCTATTCCAGGAAGGATCGAATTGGGCGGATGGGCCAGTCGGCGTCACCCAATGCCCCATCGCTCCTGGCCACTCGTTCCTCTATCAATTCGGTGTTCCCGATCAAGCTGGAACGTACTGGTATCACTCACATCACTGTATGAAACACTTTTCTATCTGTAAATTTTACATCCGAGTTAATGAACGTCATGAACAGCTACGCAATACTGTGACGGGCTCAGAGGAGCCTTAGTTATCTACGACCGACATGATCCTTACCGGTCCAAGTGAGCAATTGTACCATACATACAAGCTCTTCTTCTCTAATTTCGATCAACTTTCTCAGATATGACTTCGACGATGGTGAGCAGAACACCGATCATCGTTGGGATATTTGTAGACACTAACCCTTGTCGTCATTCTATTAGACAGCACTGTCATAACTTTAGCAGATTGGTATGATGGTATCTTCCGAGGAAGGCTTTATTTATGACCTGTTCTCATAGGTATCATACTCCTGCTCCATCGGCAGGGCTTGTCCCAACCGCAGACGCAACCTTGATCAATGGAAAAGGCCGTTATGTTGGAGGTCCCACATCACCGCTCTCTGTGATCAGAGTGCTCCCAAACAAACGATATCGATTCCGCCTTGTTTCCATCTCATGCGATCCCAATTATGTGTTCTCTATCGATGGCCACACCATGGTGCGCGCCTTTTTTGCCCCTGAAGGGCGACCGTGCGAGAACTCACACATGGCTAAATATAGACCATCATCGAAGTTGAGGGAGTGAACGTCAAGCCGCTGACCGTCGATTCAATCCAAATTTTTGTCGGCCAACGCTATTCTTTTATTCTCAATACGAATCAGCCAGTTTCAAACTACTGGGTTCGGGCTATGCCAAATTTGGGAGCGCAGACGTTTGATGGCGGTCTCAATTCTGCTATTCTTCGCTACTGGGGCGCGCCAAATGTAGACCCCACGACGACTTCAACCAGTTCAAACCCTCTCTTAGAGACTAGCCTTGTTCCTCTCGTAAATCCCGCTGCACCTGGAATCCCGACTGTTGGCGCTGCAGACGTCAACATCAACTTGGATATCCAGTTCAGTTTTACGACTTTGCGATTCACTGTGAACAACGCCACATTCATTCCTCCATCGGTACCTGTGCTCCTTCAGATTTTAAGCGGAGCCAAGACCGCTCAAGAGCTGCTCCCTCCCGGCTCCGTATACGTCCTTCCCCACAATAAGGTGATCGAAATTTCGATGCCAGGAGGAGCAGTGGGAGGTCCTGTAAGCATTCTTCTAACCTTCTTGTCGTTTATTTTTCTGATACTTCTACCTTCCAGCATCCTGTTCATCTTCATGGGGTAGATATCTGGGATTCTTGGACGAAATCATTCTGATTAACTTTGCGCACTTTTAGCACACATTCTCGGTGGTCAGAAGCGCTGGAAGCACCGTATATAATTACGCCAATCCAGTTCAACGCGATGTCGTGAGCATCGGAGTAGCTGGTGATAACACTACAATCCGCTTCAAGACTGATAATTCAGGTCCATGGATTATGCATTGGTAGGCTTCTCTCTTTCTTGTTTATTATTTTTGAAGCTAACATGATTTACAGCCACATTGACTGGCATCTCGACCTGTAAGTGCCATGTCCGTTCGGTATTTTTGTTAATAGGATCTGATGCCATTCACACTAGTGGTTTTGCTGTTGTAATGGCCGAAGATGTTCCAACGATTGCTAAAGAGAATCCTCCCAGTAAGTTTTCTTCCAGATCAAATATGTCTTTACAATATATTTATGTGGCATCTCAGATGCTTGGGACAATCTCTGCCCAATTTACGATGCTCTTCCTCCTCAAGTGTTCACTTAATCGAGATACACCAAAGGACTGCATTTTTTTTCTTTACTTCACGAACACTTGACACTAAATATCAACTATTGAACTGTAAACATCTTCTCCCCTTTCATACTCGAATGTGTCTGGAGAAAAATAGAAACTTTTGTAACTTATAAAAGCCCTCCTCTATCTTTTGCATAGTGCGGACGTAAGTATCACTCATCAATGCATCAAGGCGCAAACATAAGAAAAATTCATAAGAGAAATTCTACAAAATCTCCTTTGTTCAACCTATGAAATATTTTGCTCTTGATCTTCTCGGATGCTATCACGGCTATGTAATGATGCCGAATGCCATGGGCGCTTCGCTATCAAAGCGCCACAATTATGGGCGCTTAACACACAAGCCATACATTCCAAGCAAAAATAAAGAGATTACTATTGTGCGTGCGTCCTCAAGGGTGTGTGCGAGAAAACTACAAGGGTTGACGCACAAACTGGGATCCGTGGCGTTCAAGAGGCGAGCATTGTGAAGGATCTCAATGCGCCCGGATCGTCCACCACCGTCGCCGTTCGCAATGGCAACTCAGACGCAGTCAACACGGTCAGCGATGACGGAACCGAGTCGCCTTCATCGGAGAGTCCGCCAAGCTCGGCCACGATGGTGAGTTCGCGAGGCCAAGAGTCGAAACTAGAGTGGTCGACTTCATCGTAGCGCCGGCGGACCAGAGAACTCAGCTGGCTGACCCAGTGCCCACCAGCTCCCAAATCGCGACATCAACGTCCCCAAAACCAGCCTGGAAGAGAATCTTAGTCTTGATATGGTTGGTGACCATCTCGGCTTCCTTGAACGCGATGGTCTGCGGTTCTACGCTGACAGTGACCAGCAAGGGGTAGAAGGCCAATGTTACCGCGCCTGTCTAGCAACGAGGACGAATCGACGAACTGGAACTGAGGGCTTACGTTTGTCGGGGCGGTTGTATTGGCGATATTGGTAGGTGCCATTATTATGCCGCTGGTGAAAGTTACGTATACTATAGAGTACAAGCACACAGAGGCTGTTGTAGTACATACTTTGTCGAGAATTGAGTTGTTCAATAAGGAGAATGAGTGCGGAAGCACGCACCTGTGCTAGGAAGTCGAAGTCTGATGACAAACAACGACAAATGGGCTCCCTGTCTCAGCGTTTGGACACTACATTGCGCTTAAATCTAATTCAGATATAAGGGATGACGAGGACGATGTGAGTTCACATGAGCGAGCTCAAAGCGGAGCTCAGGCGCCTCAGTCTTCAAACTTTCAAGGCCAACGAAAATTCTACCTACAACTGATGTCCAAAATACGGTAACGCGCACATTCATGTTAAATTGCAAAAGCAAAGTCTTCCTAATCCAATCCATCATTCTATCCATCGATGTCCTCAGCTTTCCAAAGCATGGAAAGCTTAAATAAATAGCGCGGAAGTCGGACGCACCATCGAATGCAAAGGCACAATAAAAGAGAACACAGTCCAAGTACGGAAGACATAACATTTCAAAAAAAGCAACACATTTTTCAGTGCGTAAAATACCAAACCGCACCAAATCGCAGCGCGAAAAAGAGATTATAATCGAAATCCAATGCGAATGCGACAAACAAGAGACGAATGCATACCAACAAAATAGTACTCGCTCAGCGCCAAACTACTTACTCGTTCAGCAAGGCCTGCGCAGCTTTTCGCGCATTCGCGCGGATAGTCTCCACCTGCAGCTCAAGGTTCCTGATCTTCTCGCGCGCATCCCGCAGCTCAGATTCCAGGCGCTCGTTCTCTTGCTCCAAATCGGCCTGCTAAAAGGAAGGCATCGTGTCATTATCCTTTCAAGGAAAGGTCGGGAAAAGAAGAGCTTACTCTGCTGTCAGCCGTTTCGGACCGTACGGGTGCTGGAGCGGGAGTCTTGGGCTCGGGTGCAGGTGCAGGCGCAGCTGCCATGGGGGACGGAGAGGGCATCCAGCTCTTCGTGGCTGGTGCAGACATAGCAGGCTCAGAGAGAGTGGGAGGGGGGTTCACAGGACCAGAGCTGAATGACCTGGTGGGCTGGACGACAGAGGGAGTGGGCACAGAAGCTGAGACGGGGGTGGCAGGAACAGCACTGGGGGGTGGGCCGGAGGAGATAGATCCATCTCCCAAACTGACAAGCTTGAGCGGCGCAACTTTGCCATTGAAGAACTCTGCGGCGGTCAAGGAAGGCTCGATCGATGGCGCTGGGGGGTAGATGTCGGATTGGAAGGAATCCGCCTGTGAGTGGATGGATGAATGGAAGGATGGATGGGATGGGTGTGAATTTGGAATTCAATATGTATAAGAAGCCGAATAAGAAAGAAGGCGTGTGTTCAAACGCACCTTGCGGGGGACAATGAAAGCGATGGGTTCGATGGACGAACCGTGGACCTTGTACGCGCGGGCTATCTCACAGTCTGCTACGCTCAGCGCCCTGCGGGGAAGGAAGCACATGCCGCGCTGCGGTTCCGATGACTTGTGTTCCGAGAGAGCATGCAGTGAGTCGGATTCGTACTCATAATAGCGAATGTTCCCATCTCTGCATATTCCTGCATGTCAGCATCTGACAGCGCGAATAGTAAGTGAATGCGCGTACCCTTTGCCCGCTGTAGACACATGGTATCAGGAGGCGAGCAGGGATAACAGAAAGAGAATGGACGGACCAAGGAATAAGATGTGGTTATCCGTCCAGAAGGGCATTACAACCCCAGCGGATTGATCCAGAGAAATTGTCTTCACGTTTCCTAAACCGCCAGTCTCCCAGATCGCGACCTGGCGATCCGACATCTTGCTGAATCCAGTCGTCGCAATTTTGTCTAAATCGCCCATCCATGTTACACGAGAACCCTTGATTCCGCTGTGACCATCGTTAGTCCTCACCGCCTCGCCGCCCACTCGAGGATCGAAGAGGCGCAGCTTCCTGTCCCTGGATGTCGTTACCAAGAGAGTGCCCGTGGGGTTGAAAGCCATGCTTTGCACGATGTCTCCATGGCCGGTAAGCACCGATCTTGGATCTTCTGGGTTAGCCAGATCCCAGAGTTTAACGGTATATTCTCCGGATGAGCTGGCAACGACATTCGAAGCGGTAGGGTGGAAGAGAACCTGCCCGACTTTACGGGGAGATGCATCGATGCGCAGGACAGGCTCAAAGTCCTGTGGAACCCAGCCTTCCTGACCCCATCCTTCAAACATATGCGATTCGACCTTCCAAATCATTACTTTTCCATCTTCGCCTCCTGATGCGACGATCGAGTCGTTGTGTGGCGACCAGTCCGTATCCAAGACCGCCGCAGTATGGCTACGTGCCATCGGGAAAGTGTCGAGCAACTTGTGAGGGAAGTCTGGGATCGCTTGAAAGGGAGATGGCAGTGGCAAGATCGCGAATGCTCCTCCGCCAGACGCGTTCCAGTTGACGCTGAGATATTTCTGTGCATCCCATTGTCAGTGCTACACGTATCAGATATCGCAACACGACGACCGACCGCAGATGCAGAGACGATGTTCGTGTCCCAAGCGCTGTTCGTAACCTTCACGTTCTCAAAGGAGTGCTCCTTCTTCGCTGGCTGCCCGAAGACATGGCTAGATGTGGCGAACGATGTCGAACGCGATTAGATCTCTCAGGAGACCATTGAGTGAATTTGAGCGCGTTCTCACCGGTATTTGGAAGATCGCACGAAACGAGACATGCTGCGAGATATCCCTGGGTTGTTTCAGCGACAAAAGAGAGGAATATGTGGTATGAGCTGGAGATGGATGGTGGTATACTTGGGCGTTGGTGATTGGGTTGTGCAGGGCCAGGCTCGGTCGTTGCCAGGCAGTGGGGTTAGGGTCATTGCCCGTCCAATACAAGTTTGCTGCTGTTCTGCGCGCCATCTTCAGGGGGCGCGCCACCATGTCCTATCGTGTTCTTTCTCTCCTAAGAAGTCGCCCTGTGAGCTTCGCCAGCAGAGGTTCTATTCTCGTTCGAAGCTATGCCACCGCCGGCGAAGTAAATTGTTTCTCAACATCGCACTTTTCCTTCGCCGCTGACGACAGCGAACTCGACAGACTTTGAGAAAGACGGGGCTATATGACTTCCACGTCGCCCACGAAGCCAAAATGGTGCCATTTGCAGGCTATTCCATGCCTTTGGCATACGGAAGTGTTGGACAAAGTGAGTTCGCACGATGTCTATACACGAATTTAGCTCTTTGACCGAGCGCTATCAATCTAGTCGCGAGCCATAACCATGTACGAAACAGCGTCGGGATTTTCGATGTGGGACATATGGTTCAGTCGAAGTGAGTAATACTCATTTTCACTTTCGTTCGCTCGACTTATCCAATTCTCTTAGCTTTCGGGGAAAGACGGTGACAGAGTTCTTGGAATGGCTAACGCCGTCTTCATTGGCCTCATTGAAGCCTTATTCATCCACTCTTACGGTACTTCTCAACCCAGAAGGTGGAATTATCGACGACACCATAGTTACGAAGCATGCTTCCGACGCGTTCTACGTAGTCACCAACGCAGGACGCCGCGATCGAGACCTAGCGTGGTTCAAGGAGAAAATCCAGGAATGGAACGCAAGCGAGAAGGGCAAGGAAGGTCCTGTAGAGCATGAAGTTCTGGAAAATTGGGGTCTGCTGGCACTACAAGGCAAGAACAATGCATATATTCGCTCCGCACAGGCACCCTAACATGCACACTAGGTCCTGACGCGGCCGCATATCTGCAAGGCCTAACCTCTTTCGACCTCAAGCAACTCACGTTTGGCACCTCCGCATTTGTTCCAATTGAGGGCTTCAATCTCCATGTTGCTCGCGGCGGATATACAGGCGAAGATGGTTTCGAGGTTTGTAAATCATTGTTCTACTTTGTTCTTTCCTCTCGCCGAGTCGGCCTAATATTTTGCCACAGATTTCGATTCCTCCATCACAAACTGTAGAAGTCGCTGAACTCCTCTCTAAGTCCCCAGTGCAATTAATCGGCCTGGGTGCTCGGGACTCCCTGCGCCTTGAGGCCGGCATGTGTCTTTACGGTAACGATCTAGACGAGACGACAACGCCTGTCGAAGCGGGTTTGTCCTGGGTCATCGGTAAGTCACTTCTTTGATTAATTTTTTTAAACGACTGATTTCGTTTCAGGGAAGAATCGAAGGGAAAATGGGGGCTTCATTGGAGCAGAAACTGTCCTTCGGCAACTGAAAGAAGGTCCTTCCAGACGTCGTGTTGGATTAATCGTTGAAGGTGCTCCTGCACGCCGTAAGTCTCTTTTCCACCTGACCGCTTAAACGCAACGTAGCATTAACACTCGCATCAGAGGGCGCCAAAATATTCTCTCCCTCAGGAAAAGAAGAGCTTGGTGCGCTGTTATTTCTCCTTCAAGTTAGCACGAAAAGCCCATCTGACTTCCGCGTTCTACCGTCCGCTGACATACAGGGATTGTCACCTCTGGGATTCCATCCCCAACACTCGGAAAAAACATCGCCATGGGATACATCAAATCTGGCTGGCACAAGAAAGGCACTGAGGTCGAAGTCGAAGTCCGCAAGCAGCTTCGTAAGGCAGTACTTACACCCATGCCCTTCACGAAACCCAATTACTGGAGGGGATGAGGGGGTTCTCAGATGCTCATGTGATACCTAGATCTTTAGAAAATTTACCAGTCGATGCACTGATTCTCTCGCCGCATGGGCTTGACATTTCCGAGGCATCTCTGAAGGATCAGAATCTGCTTCTCTTGTTCACTGTTCAGTTGATGCGGCGCTTGGCACTCACCGTCCCCGTTATTTTAGCAGAACAATGTATGCTCCGTTCAGCTGACTCTTAACACAGGTGTATTGTACCTTCAGGTGACGACATTGGTGTGAGAGTACGTGCAGCACGGTATTACCAAAGCTCAAGGTGAACGTCGCTTACAATTTGTCTCCTCCATTTTCTGACTTCCGACCGCCTTTCGTTACACAGCTTTTGACATTTTCAAATTGATGAATATCATGAAAAGAATGATCATCGAGCCTTCCGCGCTCAGTGTCCAGACTACGCTCTCTCTCCGTGGAATGATCAACGCGATATTTCGAGAATCCCCAGAGATTCACCGCCCTTCGACCAGACTTTGTTTCCTCTTTGGCCTTAAAGTAAGGCACCGCCCATTGCCTTCCTTCATCTATAATATCGACTTCGAAGACAAAAACAAGTAATTGTTTCTCATGTGGAGCATCATTAATGCCGGGCACTGTCGACAGCCAACTGCACATGTTCTGATTACCCGTGTAACAAGTCGTGTAAATCTCTCTTTGGATTCCATCCTAGTCCGCGATCCAGATTATCTAAATTACTTTGTTTTCAGTCAAGGGGCGAACGCCGCCGACAAACACGCCGCAAAGTAAGTCTACTTCCTTCACGTGGAGGCGAATAGTCTGACAGACGTTGAAAAGATGACGAAAAATGTTATAGACCTTGTGAAGGTGAGGCTTTGAAAATATAGGCACCCGAATAATAATGACAATTGTTGCAGCGCTGCATTGGCAGCATCAGACATGCAATCAGATAACCAAACATCCTTGTGTATTCAGATAACGCCAAATCTTTCAACTCGAAATCACTAGCGCGTGCATACCATCGGCCACTCCATGGGAAGGTCAGCCACAAACCCGCTTTGTTGGGTCTACAAAGCATTCGACTTAGCATAAGTATTACTGCGGAAGAGTTTCGGCAGCATCAGGTCACCGCATCGACGACCATCGCTTCCTCAGGAATGTCAATGGAAGCAGCGCATCGAGGCTGTAGATCGGCGTACTTTACTATCATTCCCGAATACATGACCCGGGCATCTCTCCGTTCGATTCATTAAACGATAGAGCACCAAGCGAGGCTTCAACCTGCACGCATCGCCGTCAAACCTGTGCGCCGTTCGTCAGATCGCGACGCCTGCGAAGTCTCGACCTTTCAGGTGAGAAATCTCTGCGTAAAAATAAGGCTCTGGGCCTCTAGATTAAATTTGAGGCCAGGGTGCTAAATATAGTGGGGAAACGCGGTTGACGGGACACACCTTCGTGATTCGACGGAGTTAGAGAGCACCTCTGGCGGAACATACTCATTGGCCGTCCCGTGTGGCATGCCGAAATGTTCACCTGTCTCCCTGTGCGCCGGTGTCGCCCATTGGCTGTCCGCATTGGCTGGAGCTTGACGCAGGCTGCGTATCCCCTCGTCCAATGACCTTCTAGGATGGCGGACCGCTCAAACACACAGTCCCGTCAGCCGACGTTCATTGTTCCGCGGACGTGAATTTGGGGAAAACATATTATATGATCCCACCATTTGATTCCGATATCAACGAAAAGCTTCTTTGAGGGTCGAGTTGAAGGCATGCTGAGAAATTATTCTATTTTGCTGTCCAGAACGGCCTCGCACATCAAACCCATTATAGAATCAGGCTAACCATGTATGGTCTTCAGCTCCTGAAATTAAGTAAATGCAGCGTTGATTATGGCCGCCGTTCATCCAAAACTGATGGATTTTTCGAATAGACGGGTGTATGTCACGGAGGGTAACATCGCCCCAGATTTGTTTGTTGGATGCAGCATGCACACATCCGCATACGGACATCTCCACGCTCATTGAATTTCAGCTCGCATATCACCGAATGCGGGTTAGGATTCTTGTAGACAGAATGGTGATGTTACGTTGACGAGTTTATTATACAATTAAGCTGTGTGGCACTCGGAAGAGACTACTTGACGCATCAATAACTGTCGAACAGGATCGAGGAAGAGTGGGCAAACATTATATGCCAAGCACGACAATTTCTGTAGCTGAAGTTCGTTGCAGAATCACTGGAGACATACACCGAGAGAGTCGATGGAAGATAATTTATAAATGCTAGGTATAATCTGCCTTGGGGCCATTAGAGTGAGCTATGAGTTTGAAAACAAAATCTTGAACTACGATCGCTCAATGGCCCATTTCGTCTTTTTCGGAATGAAATTGAAAGTCATCAACATTATTATCATTGAAGCGCCAAGAAACTGCTGTCGACTTTGGACTGTTCGGAAGGGATGGTAATTGTAAAAATGAATACAAACAACGGCGACCGAGTAACTCCCTACTCGCCCCTTTGACGAGACCACCGAAAACATATAAAAGAGGGGAGAATTCGTCTGGAGAAACCAGTCGAACAAGAAAGTTCTACTACTCCCAGTCTCAATCCTCTAACTCGCAAACTCTCACCATGATGTTCGCCCGTGCCTCCTCCGTCTTTGTCCTTGCTCTGCCAGTTCTTGCCGCCGCCAATGTTCTTCCCCGCACTGACGGCAGCGGTCCATCCAACCAATGCAACACCGGTAGCCTTCAGTGCTGCAACTCCACCGCGACTGTAAGTAGACTATTTCGTGGTGTTCATTTGTGTTTGATCTTTGCTGATTTTTTGTTTATCTGATAGTCCGCCAGTCAGCTCACCGGCGTTGCTGGACTTCTTGCTGCCCTCCTTGGTCCCATTACTGGTATTATTGGTGGTAAGTTCTGCATAATCTTCATAGCAAAGAGCGCGTACTCAGAAGTATTTTAGTCACCTGCTCTCCCATTACCGTCATTGGTGCTAGTGGAACTTCCTGCAATGAGCAGCCAGTTTGCTGCACTAACAACTCCTTCGTAAGAATCCGAGTTATTTTTTGCTATATATTTTTACTGATAAGCTTTCGATAGAACGGTGTTATCGCCCTCGGGTGCACCCCCATCAACATCAACGTCTGAGCGCCGCCAAGTATTCTTGGATCGAACGGGGCATCCTGAGAATTTCAAAGGGTTTTCATAGTATGATTAGTGCACCGGTGTATTAGTGGGGATGTTTGACAAGTCGATACGCTGCAATACATAGTTTATCTCATTGTCCACTTTGAGACGGAATTAGCGCCGCAAAAATTGAGCTATATTTAGCCTCGCTGATTAGATCAATGATGGGCGTCAAATAATGTGGCCTTTGCGTTGCACTAGTCGTATGTAGGATGCTCTTGTTCTCTGTTTGCATAGCGCTGACTGCATGACCTTGTTAATATTTCCTGGAAAAGACCACGGATTGTTGGGCCCCAGTTCCTACTAGATTATCTTAATCTTACCAATTTTTCTATTGGCCTCTTCCAAGACCGTAGGCCTACATAGGCAGCCTGATTTATCAAACCCCACACGATATCGACTACGCATCTTTTAAAGATATAACCAAATTAAAAATATGATGATTCTTATTCTTCAATTGACCGTCCTTTGGTTACTCATCAGCTCCACAACTAAGCACACGAAAATATAGTATCAATTCAATTGCCCAGACCGTTCTACCAGCCCTTCTTCAAGAAGCTATGGAGTGAGAACAACGAGCTAAATGTAAACATCCTGAGATCTTCTTTTAAGGGGAGATAGTATCCAAAATTAGCGCTCTCACGGCAAAAACACCGCCTCGTTACGCTGAAATAAATATTCTAACAGTTGTTCGAAAAGCTATAAAAGAACCTCGGTTTGTACTTGACATCCTCAGACAAGTACACCAGGTCTACTACCCAGTCAACTTCTCACCCAAGCTCATCATGTTCGCTCGTGCTTCCTCCGCCTTTGTTCTCGCTCTCCCCATTCTTGCTGCCGCCAATGTTCTGCCCCGCCAGAGCAACCAGTGCAACACTGGCAGTCTCCAGTGCTGCTCTTCCGTTCAATCCGTAAGTTTACGTCGTTCAGACCATACTCATTCGTGCTCGTCATTGACTGTTCTTTCAGTCGAGCTCTTCCCTTGTCGCGACCCTCCTCGGGCTTTTGGGTATCGCTGCTGGAAGTGTTACTGGACAAGTTGGTGGTAAGCTTTGAACTTTCGCTCTATTGGCTTGTCCATTTGACAATTTGGAATAGTGACTTGCTCTCCCATCACCATCATTGGAGTCAGCGGTACCTCCTGCTCTGAACAGCCCGTCTGCTGCACCAACAACTCATTCGTAAGTGTAAGGCTTCGGAATCAATTTTTGTAGTACTAATACGAGTTCCTCAGAACGGTGTCATTGCCCTTGGCTGCACCCCCATCAATCTCAACCTCTAAGTGGCGTGTTTTGAACGCTTTGTTTCTGTGTATGAATAAACGCGTTAGAAAATTTGTTGATAAATAAACATTGCTTTATCGTTGATACTCCGAGCGTGATGATAGTGTAAAATTAATCACCAAGTGAAAATAGAACGAAAAACCTTATCACTGTCAGACACTAGTATCAAGCCGTAGCCCAGAATCGAAGTGTTCCCTTATATAAATGAGATTTTTTGTTTGCCGAATGAAGGGAACAACTAGTATCTCGTGAACTCGACACTCACTCAAGATAACAAAACTACTGCGCATCGTGAACCCGAAGCCAAACAATCTCTTCCTCAAACAACATCCATCATCAGAGCCTGCATTGATTTCCCTCAGCCTCGTTGGATCTTCAGCATCTATTTTACTCATAAAATTCCTGCTTTTGTCGGGTCCGGGCATTACAGAAAGAAAAAAATCAGAAACACTGTATTACAGATTAACATACAACGTGAGTGAAATTGAGGAAACGAAGGATGTAAAGGAACGTCGAATCGGCGTGCCTAGATTGAGATGCTCAATGTATGTACACGAGTACAGTATCCCAGTCGGGATATCTTACTTTGGTGTTTTTCTGCCTCCGAGATCCTGAAAAAACTTCTACATACGGGATAGTCTTCGGAGTCGACCCGTGAAAGTTGCGGGAATATGTACGAAGGTGCACGCATGCGACCTCCCATCAACGTCCACTCAGCCCATGACTTTTCCGAGTTAGGTCTGTTGAAAAGATCACCGTATTGGAAGCATCGCGGGACATATGCCAGAAGTACTATTAGTAGAAATCCTACTCGGATCACGAACAATTGACCGAGCTCTGGTTGAATCGGAATACAGAAGGCATATCCCACTCAAGCTCAGACCTTTGATGGCAAAGATTCAGAAGAGAGACTGGACTGCTTGTTAGACTTGACTATGTGTGTCCTCAATGGCACCGCTTACTGCATTTTGTGCTATACTTGGTCGATGTCTGAGTAAGAGTCTACGCGTTATGAGTTCTGGAATTTTGTAACGCTGAGTGTTGACATTTGACATACGCACAGGCATGGATCTAGACTTGAGCAATTTTTTTCCCTATATTCTGAATATATTAATAGCAAAGTAACAACTGGACGAGCCAAAGCGGGGCGGCGGAATGTATAGACCGCCGCCATTGCCGGGCATCCTGATCTGACATGGACAGATTTGATCGCGATACATCAATCGTGTGGCATTGCCTTAATTCTTGTTCTCGTCCACACAGTCGCGCCTTTAGCTTGGAAATATGCGCTGAGATTCTCGTTGGATTTTCGATTCGAATTATTCTGCTTAAACATGTGCTTTAGTCCGTATGGACAGGCAGCAGAAATATAAAAAGGACACCCTGTTGCGCTCAATTCTTCAGTTCAGCAACTGCTCTACTACTCAGCCTCAAGAGATCCTCTACTATCCAACATGTTCGCTCGTGCATCCTCCGTTTTTGTCCTCGCTCTCCCCGTTCTTGCGGTCGCCAATGTTCTTCCCCGCCAGAGCAATCAGTGCAATACTGGTAGCCTCCAGTGCTGCCAGTCCACCCAGAGCGTCAGTATAAATTCTTCATTGTTAGAAGTCGGCTTTTATTGATGATAATTATTCGCAGGCCGCTTCCGCCAGCACTGGCTTGTTGAGTGGCCTTCTCAGCCTTCTCGGTGTTGTCGTCGGCGACCTTACTGGCAAAATCGGTGGTATGTTCCATAGTCTTTGTCAGTCTGACAGCTTATTGACGATGAGGGCAGTTACTTGCTCCCCCATCTCCGTGGTTGGTGTCAGTGGAACCTCCTGCAACGAGCAGCCTGTCTGCTGCACCAACAACAGCTTCGTACGTTATATTATGAACGTACTCCACTCGCAAAAATTCTTACTGATTTCTCAAATATTAGAATGGAGTCATTGCTCTCGGTTGCACTCCCATCAACATCAACCTCTAAATGGTGGTCGTTGGAACGTTGGCCTTGTAGACAGTCGCTATCATATTTCGTATTATTTTTTGAAGAATATATATGATATGTGCTGTAATTGTCAACCAAACTCAGAATTCTGCGTCATGACTAAGTCTAAGTCTGCATCTGCTGCACAGATGACTGAATTTCAAAATTGGAGTATCCACAAATCTCAAGATAGGCAATTGACCAAAGTAGTCGAACATACATACTTAAAACCTCCAAAATTAAATGATGCTCCACAATTTCCGATGCCTTCAGCGCACGGAAATTTCCAGAAAAATGATGCGAGCCCTCCAGGCTTTATGGACCTTTATTCATGGGAAGCGTTTTCACTTAGTTGCGGATGGGAAGGCGCGGTGCATGGAAGCCGTGCGTAGTTCTGTCGAAAGATATCATTACAAGACGTGAATTATGAATTTATTCAAGTAAATTTTTCCATCAAGAACTTCCGAGAACAGCGATACATCGCCACTGGTCTTTTATCTACACAGGAGACTATCTTTAGATTCAAAATTTGTCCCAGGCGAGTCCATAACATGGCGCTGTCCCAGTGGATGTCGAAGCTCAGCGCTCAGGCTGGAAGTTGCTTTCGCATTTTCCCATCATACCCATCGCATGTAGCAGTGCTTACTTAGCACGTCCATCCGCCATAAGGTGTGTTCATGAATCGATTCCACGAATGTCTACAGCCCAGTTTCACTCACGCACTGGCACTTGGTCGCGGAGACATCTCCTACGCGAGATCTGTGATAATTGTGATCTACAGATTGCATGTCGATTTGATAAAATGGCTTTCCATTCGGGCATGCTCGGAGCCTCGGATCATGTGGCGCCGACAGGCTATGTGATGTCCAATTATAATCAGCTTCAGAACGATCCAATGAAAATGTGGGGTATTATTGGTATTGCCCAACATATCACCGTGGTATCTGCAACGAGCATGGTACAGGTTTCTTGATAGATTTCAAGCGAAGGATCGTATTATTCCAGACTCCGAATCAGATCATGGCCCGGCGCCCAGCCACGATTAGTGTTATTTGGAACTGATTTTCACCCATGTCAGAATTTGTTCTGTGGACTAGGCTCTCGGAAAAGTCTTTGAGAAAACATATAAAAGAGACTGGGAAGTTTTCTCGTATATTCAGGCCTTCAGCAAAGCAGTTAACGCAAGCCTTAGCCCCCATTCTAAAGTCTCTTCAACTATGTTCGCTCGCGCATCTTCTGTCTTTGTGCTTGCCCTTCCTGTCCTTGCGGCCGCCAATGTTCTTCCTCGCAACGGTCCCAATGACAATCAGTGCAATACTGGAAGCCTCCAGTGCTGCAGCTCTGTCCAATCTGTTTGTTTTTATCCATGACCATGCCGCTCACATAATACTGACAGAAATCCCGGTGCATCAGGCATCTTCTAGCTTGGTAGCCGTTCTTCTCGGTCTGCTGGGCGTGGTCGCCGGCGATCTGACTGGACAAGTTGGAGGTAAGCTAATAGTCAATGCCTTCCTTCCGTGCCTCGTGTTTAACCCCGAATTCTTGCAGTCACTTGCTCTCCCATCACTGTCGTTGGCGCCAGTGGTACTTCCTGCTCAGAACAACCCGTCTGCTGCACTGGAAACACCTTTGTATGTGCATCCCACAGTTGCGCTTATCCAATTCTTCATGGCTAACTCTGTAACAGAACGGTGTCATTGCGACTGGTTGCACTCCTGTCAATATCAACGTCTGAGTCTGACATAATATGGAATAGGGAAAACTGTAGCAGAGAGCACAAATTGGGAATTAGGATATACTTAACGTCGAGATTGTGCCGCATGTTTTCCGAAACCTAACTCTATTTTTAGTCGTACGCGTGCTGCTTGACAGACACGTCAGTCACATTCACGTTATTGTTTAGTGACATGTGACATATTCCTCTTGAATTTGGACCACCATGATCACAGCCCGCTTTTGACCTCAAAACAGTAGTGAGCGCAAGACGAGATAGAGAAAGCGAAGAAATGCCTACCGGAACGCCTTATAACTCTTTTGTCGCACCTTATCGGATCCGCGTAGATGACTTTTCGACTTTGGGCCCCGATTCGGAAACAACACCGCTGCTTCATCTCTTGACACATACCCACACAGATCACATCAACGGTTTATCTGCGAAGTCGTTTGGATATAAGGTTTACTGCTCTCAAGATGCAAAGGCTATGTTGCTAAAGCACGAAGTATATGCTGAACGAGAACTCCACATGATGGAGTTGAGGGCGGAAAAGATTCGAACGTATTCTCATCTCAAGGTGGATCCTTGGCAGTACTCCGACGGTAAAATGTACTATACTGGATCGAGGGACTTGCTGGTCAGTCATCCTTCTCTCGTGTAGTGGCTAACATTCAAGCTTTGGCTCAGCACCCCCTACCACTGCATACGCCAACTCGCATTTCTCTGGAGGGTGAAGAATCAGTTACGATTACACTATTGGACGCCAATCACTGTCCGGGAGCCGTGATGTATGCCAAATATGTTTTTAATCCGCCAAAATCTGAACATATTCATGCTAGGTTTCTGATTGAAGGTTCTCGTGGTGCTGTTCTTCATACAGGAGACTTTCGGGGAGAGCCGTGGTTTCTGGAATCCATACCTCGCAATCCCTTCCTCCAGAAATACCTCTCGCACGAAGGTGGCTCACTGAGCGCAAATCTGGTGACTCACACACTAGAAACAATTTATCTGGATACCGCCTGTGTCCTATCAGAATATGAGGTTCCCACCAAAGTTCGTCATGTTCTATCCAATTTTGGCGCATATACCGACCAACGCCTCTTGTTCAGGCATCGGCGACTTCTGGTATCATAGAGCTGATGAAGCTGTTTCCTCATTCGGTCTACTTCTTTCTGAATTGTTGGACCTGGGGGTATGAAGATATCTTGAAAGCAGTCGCTCTGAATTTTCAATCACGGGTGAACAAAATCAAGTTTTCAAATTGTCTGTATACTCACGAGTTGCAAAGATCCACGTTGACCGCTACAAGCTCTCCATCTACCAAACTCTGTCAGATCCCTTCCTCGGTCACATCGTTACCTCCGATCCATCTTCGACTCGATTCCACGCCTGCGAACGCTTTCATCGTTGCGATTTTGTGGCCGTTGATAATAATGCGAGTTACAGCAATGCAATGAGTTCGAAAGGCAAACGCGTAATATATATTAACCCGGTGAATATGGAAAAATCGAAGTGGGATGAATATGTCAAAGATACGAGGTCTCGTTTACAGGCTGGGGAAGAAATCAATAATTTGGTAAACGGACTCACTTTGGCGTATCTCACATATGCTAAAGATTTTCGTAGCTGGTGCCTCTCTTTCGCCATTCCACTCTTCCGGAACTTCAAGAGTTCGTCAAACTCTTTCGACCGAAGCGTGTCGTCCCCAATACTCTAGAACCTCGGCTGAAAAACCTGGACTGGATATGTATCGATCGCATGTTTGCTCCTTGCCTACACCCCTCAACACAGCAATCTATTTCCAATATCACTTCACTACTCCAACGTCTGGGTATCGATCCCAACGATCGTCTCGGAGATGCCAACCTGGAAGACGGCGATGTTACCTTGAAAAACCTCATTGGAGAAGGAGCCTCGGAGGCTGCAGATCGTTGGGCAGATCACGGAAAACTCCTGAAGAAGGTCTCGATCCTCAGGAACTATCTAGGTGCAGCCGATAACGACATGATCGACGAACTCCTAGGGATTGTGAAGCCACAGGCGAAAGGATTTGAAGGCCGCTTCCTCGACTATGTACCCCCCTCATCCCACAAGGACAAAGGCAAACAAGTAGCGCGTGACTATGAAAGCGACGAGGAGACGGATTGTGACAGCGAAGACGAGCGCGGAAAGACGGCGCACAGGCTTTTCGCAGGGTCGGACGACAAGGAAAACACTTGGTGGGTGTCATCACAGGCTGACGAAGAAGAGTTAGATGCAGCTGCCGATATCTTGGCTCAAAGTACTCCGGTCAAAACGCCAAGTAAGGTTCCCGGAAGCGACGGCGCATGGAGGCTCAACCGAATGACACCCGAGTCGTCACCTGTGCGACCTGTACGAATATCCCAACGCTCGAATTTCAAATCGGGTACATCTGGGCAGTCTAAACCGGTCAAAGAAAAAGCGCGCGAGGTTCATGAACCTGCCAAGGCCTCTTCGAGCAAGTTAACTGCGGGGCATAGTCTTGCGTCGCCTATCTGTCTTCTAAGTTCGTCTCCTATTATGCACCCACATACATCGACGCCATCGAAGAAGTCGTACTCAACAACGTCTCGCGCATTGGTGTTTTCTTCCCAACCTAATACGACTTCACCTTCCGCCTCGAAATCTACGCGTAGGAAATCGCCGCTTTATAAGGACAAATTGTCGCCTCTCGTCCAAAAAGTGCCTCGCAGTGCGGCCACCTCTTCAGCTCAACTTATAGATAATGCGACTGGACAACTATTGACCTCATCTTCTGGGAAGCATCTACGGCAGGACGACGAAGCTAGTTCGCCAATACCTTCTAAGAAATCGCGTCTTACTGGTTCAAACTCAAGAACAGCTTCCCACCAGCGAGTGTCGGCTGAAGTCGTGATGCCATCTGCTCCTCTATCCTCGACAACTGCGACTCAGGAAGTGAAGAAGGCCTTCACATTTCCTGTTCTCTCTGAGAGAGATGCGATTCAGCTCAAGCGTCTGGACATGGCCCAACAGCTTGCCCAAGCTTTCCCCGAAAGAGCCGCCGCGTCGTACCCCATGAAGAGAGAAAGGCTGATAGCGCGGTTGGAAAGTAGGCAGAAGAGTGTTGATATCTCGAAGACTCCCCACACTGCACCTGGATCCGATAGGCCATCATCGGCAGCTAGCAACCCTTGTATTCGAGAGTCATCAGTCAGAGGCCCTGCTCGAAAGTTAGCACCAGCGAAGACGCTCGCTTCTTTTGAGGCGGTGCTCGAGGCTGGTGATTCAGATATGGATTGGAATCGAAGTCGGATGTTTGCAGAGGCTATCAAGGACGATGTCAAGCATGGTCGAAAGCTTTCGTTGCCTC
The DNA here is from genome assembly GCA_015484465.1 of Pholiota conissans. Lineage (NCBI taxonomy): Eukaryota > Fungi > Basidiomycota > Agaricomycetes > Agaricales > Strophariaceae > Pholiota > Pholiota conissans. Next base: position 107,454 of record MU155158.1, read on the forward strand.
CACTTGAATGTGCCCAATCCCAGTCACCGAAGTAAGTCAAAGACTATACCGTGTTGAATACCATAATTATTTCTATTTATTTTCTATCAATGTACACAATCATGGCTGTGTAGAGCGAACATTTGAACTGGGATGAACAATGTTGTCAACATTCATTGAGCGTGGATAGTAGGATTGTAAGTTATTGCAGAATCCTCCTTGTTTCCTTGTGTATCTAATAGGCAATTTAGCAGACAGAATCAAACTCGTGCGACTGTACTGGTGAACACGGGGGTGATAGGCGCCCTTAGGCCTCTATTCGAACGAGGAACTTCCCACCCATCGCAGAACTTTCTCACAGCAGGCACTGTTCAACCCGAACCACCATTATGCCAAAATCGGAACCGCCTCCGCCTCGAGGCAGGTCTAAGGCATCGGCGCCCAAGAATACGAAGCCTTCTACATCCCAACACGAGAAGAAGGCAGCAAGGAATAGACCGCCCGTCGTTGCGCAGGGCTTCTCATCTGACAGTCAATCGTCGCGGGGCAACACGAACAATGCGTACAATGTGCCGAATTTCCCGGTCAAGGCGATGATTTGTCGGAATTGGGTGAATGGCAACTGTGCAAATGGTGCGCAGTGTCGGTTTAAACACGGGACGCAGGTCAACAGTCGCACTTTTGACTTCTAACCTACCCTCGAACTAATATTATATCCCATTTCTATGTGGCAGATTAAGATCGATGTCGACGAAGTCGTGGAACCTAATTCTAGATCTCCAACTGTATCCATCAGTCAAAACACGACTGCTGGACAAAAAAAGGAGGAGACAGCTCGACGCAAAAATGAGGATCGCCAGGAAATTAACCAGAAACGGCGAGAAGAGGAAGCCAGAATCAGGGATGAAGAAAGGCGCGCACGCGAAAACGCCGAAAAAGAGACTGCGATGAGGGCCCGCAGAGAAAAGGAAGCCGCTGCCATCGAGCAATACATCGTCTCCGAATCGAGTCTAGTAACCTGCGCTGCCGGCCTGAACATTCAGAGCGTAGTCTGTGGATTCGACTTGTGTCGCGTCTCGATCAAGAACCTCCCAAAGGACGTCAGACATGACGAAATCGTGGATATCTTCATTCAGCAGGGCGTCGCTTCTTCCGAATTCTTCATCCAGGATCTGAAGCCGAACTGAGAGAAGCGCGAGGCTGTTGTCGTTGCTAATATTGATCAAGGCCAGAATATTGCGATAAGACTTGAAGGTATCGAGTTTCGCAACGAAACTTTGACTGTTGAAGTCAGCGAGAACGCGAGTTGGAACGGCATGTCCACAGCAACCCGGGGTACTCCTTTCGTTACGGTATCTTGGTGGGCCCCATCCGAAACAATTTATGTCCCCTGTCACTCGGAACAACAGGCTCGAGAACAAGCCCAAAGATTCAACGGGAAGACATGGAATGGTCGTCGAATTAGAGCGATGCTGAGTAATCGCTCACAGGATTTAGGATACTTCACTTCCCTTCACGGTATAAAAATACTTGGGTGTACTCCTGGAACTTCGCTCAGCGCTGAGTTCCACGCCTTTGTGGGCGCCTACAACGTTCGAATGCTGAGCGCGGAGAACCACAATCTGGACGACGTGCTCCGTCATGTTCGCGAACATCTCTGCAACTGCCCCGGCGTCCAAATTCACACATACGAAGTGCTCAACAATGGGACCGGACTCGACGGCGAGGCTAGAATTAAAGTGGGATTTGACGAGTGGAAGGATGCGAAGCGAGCCCACGAAGCCATGGATAAAAAACAATTGCTGATAAATAATTTCCCCCTTCTTCGTTCCTGGCTCCCCAAACCGCTCCAGTATTCCATCAAAATACCACGACAGCAATTCCAAGCGCAAAAAAATCAGTGGGACGAATTATCGGAGAAGAAACCAGGTCGCGACGCACACGTCCAAACAAGGGTCGGAGATCGAGGCGATGTCTTTATCCGCGTTTTGGGACAAGACAAGAAAGCTGCCGGGTCGCTTAAAGTTAGAGTTGAGGGTATGGTGGCTGGAGAGAAGCTTGACGCAACCTATTGGCACCCCTCATTCGGGTTTCCCAGAGGGAAAGCCTTCCTGAATCGTGTCTTCAGCGAGAAACAAGTATTCGTCCGCCCTGATTTTAGGATGCGCTGCCTCAGGGTGTGTGGAGAACCCATCCGAGTGGAGGAGGCGAAGCAGATGATCAAAGGCGAAGTAGATCGTCTCTCTGGGATGGAAACGACATGGGTCTTGGATCCGGCATGTAAACGAGGATTCATGAGAGAAGGATTGGGAAAGCTCAAGGAGCTCATAGGCGACGACAACGTTACCGTCAATGTTGCATCGGCGCCATTTAGAGTGACGGTCAAGGGCGGCGTTGAAGCTACACATCATCTCCAAAGGCTTATGGATGAGGCACGGATAATCGGCGCACTCGACGAGGCCCTTCCTGATGATACCAACAGGGAGACGTGTCCGATCTGCACCGACGACGTTTCGAATGGCGAACAACTTGGATGCGGGCACGCCTACTGCTCTGCATGTCTGTCGCATTTCTTGGCCTCGGCGGTGGACAGTAAAAAATTCCCACTCGCTTGTATGGGGAATGAAGGGGCATGTCAAGTCCCATTTTCAATCCCGTCCATTCGCCGATTCCTGCCACATCAGTTATTCGTAAACCTCATTGAAGCAGCGTTCGCTACATACCTCGAGCAGCATGCGCAAGAGCTGAGGTATTGCACCACGCCGGACTGCAAGCAGATATACAGGAAGTGCTCCAATAGGGCGGTTTTGAAGTGCCCTGCATGTTTTTCGACGATATGTCCTATGTGCGATGAGGAATCACACGAAGGCATGACTTGCGAAGAGCGAGAACGGCATCTGAATGATCAGCTCGATGACGACGTTGCTCGAAGATACGGCATTCGCAAATGTCCTCAGTGTAGCGCACCTATCCAGAAAAATGGAGGTTGCGACCATATGACGTGCCGGCAGTGTGAAGCCCATATTTGCTGGATATGCATGGGTTTGTTTCCGAAGGATGAGATATCCATTCATATGCGCACCCCACACAACGTCGTGTATGGCGCGACCCCAGCTCCCGCCGGAAATCACACCAACTCCATCGACGATGAAGCCGCAGGAATGGCTACCCAGATAAAGGAACTTGAGCGGTTGGAGCATCTTGAGCGCGTTCGACGAGAACATGAAGCACTGTTCCAGCAACAAGCACCCATTATAAACCCATTGCCTGCTGACGCCTATGTGAACCTACCAACGGCAAGTGGGCCGTACTACGTTGCTCATGATGGCCAAATACATCTACAACCTGCGGCCATGGATCCAGAAGAAGTGTTACGGGCTCGCAGAGAAGTGGAAGAAGCCGCACAACTCCGCGAGAGACAGCCTGGTGCAACTTCTGCTTCTGCGGTGGACGGTGGAGCCGGCACCGATCCTTACGCCTGTGTGAGCCTACCAACGGCAAGTGGGCCGTACTACGTTGCTCATGATGGCCAAATACATCGACACCCCGCGGCCGTAGATCCAAAGGAAGGGTTATGAGCTCGCAGAGAAGTGGAAGCCGCACAACTCCGCGCAGGACGACAAAGCTAGTTCGCTAATAGCTTCTAAGAAATCGCGTCTTACTGATCCAAACTCAAGAGCAGCTTCTCACCAGCGAGAGTAAGCTGAAGTCATATGCCATCCGCTCCTCTATTTATTTCTATCAATGCACACAATCATGGCTGTGTAGACCGAACATTTGGACTGGGATGAACAATGTTGTCAGCATTCACCGAGCGCGGATAGTAGGATTGTAAGTTATTACAGAATGGAGGGCCTCCTTGTTTCCTTGTGTATTTATGTACATAATAGGCAATTTAGCAGACGGAATCAAAACTCATGCGACTGTATTGGTGAACACGAGGCTGTGGGGGTGATAGGCGCCCGTCCTTCTATTCGAACTTCCCACCCGTCACACGACATTCTTATCGCGGGCACTTCAGCTCGAACCACCATCATGTCAAATTCGAGACCACCTAGAGGAGGGTCTAAGGCATCGGCGCCCGAGAATACGAAGCCTCCTAGCCACCAACGCGATAAGAACGCGGCAAGGAATAGACCCCCCGTCGTCGCGCAGGGCATCTCATCGGACAGCCAGTTGTCGCGGAGCAGCACAAGCAATGCGTACAACGTATCAAATTTCCCGGTCAAGGCGACGATTTGTAGGAATTGGGTGAATGGCAACTGTGCAAATGGTGCGCAGTGTCGGTTTAAACACGGGATGCAGGTCTGCAGTCGCCGTTTGATTTTTACCCAACCTTCAAACTAATATTCTATTCTATTTGTATGTGGTAGACTAAGATCGATGTCGGCGAGGTTGTGGGACCCAATTCTAGATCTCCAACAGTATCGATCAGTACAAACACAACCGCTGGACAAAAAAAGGAGGAGAGAGCTCGACGCAAAAATGAGGATCGCCAGGAAATCAACCAGAAGCGGCGAGAAGAGGAAGCCAGAATCAGGGATGAAGGAAGGCGCGCACGAGAAAACGCCGAAAAAGAGACTGCGATGAGGGCCCGCAGAGAAAAGGAAGCCGCTGCCATCGAGCAATACATTGTCTCCGAATCAAGTCTAGTAACCTGCGCTGCCGGCCTGAACATCCAGAGCGTAGTCTGTGGATTCGATTTGTGTGGCATCGCGATCAAGAACCTTCCAAACGATGTTCAACGGGACGAAATCGCGGATATCTTCATTCAGCAGGGCGTCGCTTCTTCCGAATTCTTTATCCTGAATCTCAAGTCGAACGGAGCGAAGCGCGAAGCTGTTGTCGTCGCCAATGTCGATCAAGGCCAGAACATCGCGATAGGACTTGAAGGTATCGAGTTTCGCAACGAAAATTTGACGTTCGAGGTCAGCGAGAACGCGAGTTGGAATGGCATGTCGGCGGCAACCCAGGATACACCTTTCCTCATGATATCTTGGTGGGCCCCATCCGAAACCATCCTCGTTTCTTATCACTCGGAACAGCAGGCTCGAGAGCAAGTCCAAAAGCTCGACGGGAAGACGTGGAATGGCCGTCGAATTAGAGCGATGCTGAGTAATCGCCCGCATAATGCAGGATACTTCACTTCCTTACACGGTATAACAATACTTGGGTGTACCCCTGGAACTTCGCTCAGGGCTGAGTTCTACGCATTTGTGGACAGTTACAACGTTCGAATGCTGAGCGCGGCGAAACATAATCTGGACGACGTTTTCTATCAAGTTCGCGAACATCTCCGCAACTATCCCGGCGTCCAAATGGACACATATAAAGTGCTCAACAATGGAACTGGCCTTGACGGGGAAGCTAGAATTAAGGTGGGATTCAATGATTGGGACAAAGCAAAGCGGGCCCACGATGTCGTGGATAAGAAACGGTTGATAGGGGGAAACTTCCCTCTCCTGCGTTCCTGGCTTCCTACACCGCTCCAGTATTCGATCAAAATATCACTACAGCAATTTCAAGTGCAGAAAAGTCAATGGGACGAATTATCGGAGAAGAAACCAGGCTGTGACGCCCACGTCCAGACAAGGGTCGGAGATCTAGGTGATATTGTCTTTATTCGCGTTTTGGGACAAGACAAGAAAGCCGCCGGATCGTTGAAAGTCAGAGTTGAGGGTATGGTGGCTGGAGAGAAGCTTGACGCAACCTATTGGCACCCCTCATTCGGGTTTCCCAGAGGGAAAGCCTTCCTGAATCGTGTCTTCAGCGAGAAACAAGTATTCGTCCGCCCTGATTTTAGGATGCGCTGCCTCAGGGTGTGTGGAGAACCCATCCGAGTGGAGGAGGCGAAGCAGATGATCAAAGGCGAAGTAGATCGTCTCTCTGGGATGGAAACGACATGGGTCTTGGATCCGGCATGTAAACGAGGATTCATGAGAGAAGGATTGGGAAAGCTTAAGGAGCTCTTGGGTGACGACAATGTTACCGTCAACATCGCATCGGCGCCATATAAAGTGACGGTCAAAGGTGGAGCCGAAGCCACTCATCATCTCCAAAGGCTAATGGACGAGGCGCGTGTGAGGGGCATCTCTAACGAGGCACATCCTGGCGATAGGGAAACATGCCCGATTTGTACCGACGATGTTTTGAACGGCGAAAAACTTGCATGCGGGCACACTTACTGCTCTGGTTGTCTGTCGCATTTCTTGATCTCGGCAGTGGATAACAAGAACTTCCCACTCGCTTGCATGGGGAATGGAGGAGCGTGTCACGTCCCATTCCCGATTCCATCCATCCGTCGATTTCTGCCGCCTCAATTGTTCGAAGAACTTGTTGAAGCTGCATTTGCAACATACCTGGAGCAGCATGCGCAAGAGCTGAAGTATTGCACCACACCGGACTGCAAGCAGATATACAGGAAACGTTACGACAGGACGCTTTTGAAGTGCCCTGCATGTTTTTCGACGATATGTCCTATCTGCGATGAGGAATCACACGAAGGCATGACTTGCGAAGAAAGAAAAGGACATCTGGATGATCAGCTCGATGGCGACGTTGCTCGAAGATTTAACATCAGAAAATGTCCGCGGTGCAGCGCACCTATACAGAAGGATGGAGGATGCAACCATATGACGTGCCGGCAGTGTCAAGCTCATATTTGCTGGATGTGCATGGGCCTCTTCACAAAGGATGAGATATACATTCATATGGGCACCCCACACGTCGCGTATGATGCGACCCCGGCACCAGCACCAGCACCAGCTCCCACCCAAAATCACGTCAACCCCGTCGACGATGAAGCTGCAGCAATGGTCGCTCAGATATGGGAACTTGAGCAGTTGGAGCACCGGAAGTTTGAGCGCATTCGACGAGAACGTGAAGCGCTGTTCCGACTTCAACCACCCATCGTAAACTCCTTGCCTGCTGCGACTATTGTTCCCGTGGTGGATATTGGAGTCGGCATCGATCCTTACGCCTACGTGAGGCCCCCAACGGCAAGTGGGCCATCCTACGTTGCTCATGATGGCCAAATGCATCAACAGCCCGTGGCCGTGGATTCAGAGGAAGAGCTAAGAACTCGCAGAGAAGTAGAAGAGGCCGCGCGGCTCCGCGAGAGACAGGAGATACTGGAACGACAATCGCGGGAGTTCCAGGCAGCTGCTGTTTGGAAGAGTGCGCAGACAAGGGTAGAAGGGAGAGCTCAACAGGAAGCACAATATGTGTTGCAGATGCCAGTGAAGTTACGAAAATCGCGGAGGGCTTCCGAAGAGCAAGCGACACCAGAAAGAGAGGCGCCAGCTAAGCTGAAAAAAGCTCCAAGTCGCCCCAAGGACAAAGGCGGATTCAAAAATTTCCTGAAGAAACTCTTGGCACCTTTTGTTTACTCTTCTAAGTCTAACTCGACCAAGTTGTGAATTTTCGGGTATGATTCAATAAATTTGCCACAGCTTCCTTCTGTATGCCAGTGATGTTGTAAAATATGAATATTGTTATGTTCGAATAATATAGCAAGAATACAAGTTTTCTCTCACCAAGTTTTTTCTTTTTCCGCTCTCCAATCCCATTTATTTGTCTCCCTGTCAGTAATAACAATATACTTGCCAGTCAGTAGGGCGAGGTTGGAGAAAAAAAGTTCCGCTGGCAAGTTGCTGACAAGCTGAGTAGTAAATACAAAGTCCGCCCGGATCAGTACCGCTGGCTGCCCATTCCTTCGTCGCGTACGGCCACCATGCCTTCCCTCTTTCACTCCCTCCCCCGCGAGCTGGTTGATTTCTGTATCGACAAACTACAAGAAGACCGTAATGAAGAATCCAAAGCCGCGCTTCGCGCATGTTCCCTCGTTTGCAGAGCATTTTACCACCGGGCGCGCGTACACTTGTTCAAGCAAATCGTGTTCTCTGGGCTGCTTCCAGCGGACCTATTATCTAGACTGAGCTCCTTGCTGGAAGTGATGAAATCTCCGTGTGGAATAGGAATTGGAGTTGCACCTTTCATAAGGACGTTTGAGATTATCATAGGTGTGCCTAGGTTCTTGTACTTTCTCTTCGCTCTGATTTCATGAGTTTTATAGATTCAACTGCCGAGAATGCGGTGGTAGAATATTCGACGCTACTTATTGATCATGAAAACGTACTGTGTAAGATAATGAACGCTCTCCACGGGCCTGATTATGGAATTCGGAAGTTTTCGCTGGCCATGAGCTCAAGTCCCCCGACGAGCACAGGGACAATCGGCTGGGCGGACCTCAATACATCTTTCAAAGAATCGCTATACAGCTTGCTACAATCTCCTTATCTCACCTTTCTTCACATTGGGAATATCTACGACCTACCCTCAACCTTTCTGCGCGACACGAAGCTGGAGCACCTGCATCTTTCGCACACCAATTTTTCCTCGCTGAACGATTTCCCCGGAGAGGCAGGTAGAGGCGTGCCGACGCCGCCAGCCTTGGGCTGTGTTACAATGAATCCAGCGGATTGTCTTACGGGTATCGCTGGCGGATATTTATCCCACCTCCAGCACCTCACGACGTTCACGTCAACTATTTTCTCAAGCGCACATATGGACATTACGTGGGAGGCCATGAAGGCGTCAGCTTCCTCCATCGAAGCCATTCAGCTTGATTTCTACGGTACGATTCCGCGTCAATCGATGTATTGTTGCTCATATCATCGCAGAAACCTTTCCGCCGCCACCCAACGCCTTTGATTTCGGCCTGATGACGAAGCTGCGCAACCTCGCACTCACGCACACGATTCTAATGCCCGACGAAGAAGTAGAAATCACAACCGCACGAACCTTCGACGAGGACGTACAGCATATCTATTCACTCCTCAACACCCCGACGCCAGCGCCAGCGCTGAGAAGGGTCGACATCATGATAACGTCGTGGCAAATATTCCCCGACGACGATTTCTTCACAGGACTTCACGAGTCCTCCCGATGGCACCTGATCGATTCTCTTCTAACGAGTCCGAAGTTTCCGGCGCTCTTTGAAGTCGATATCTTCTTGAGCCTGCCGACTGTTGTTGAACAAGCCAGCAATTTCGACCAGAAGGCGTTCAAGGCGAAGGTGCTGGAATACTTTAAGCAGGTGCTCCCGCGACTCACTGCTTCGAAGACGGCGTCCATTGGACTTGATGTTCAGGTTATCTTGTTCGGAAGGGGAGATGATCATGTCCTGATGGACGATGAATTTGAGGGAGAGGATGGTGTCTTTACTACGCTTTTGACATGAATATTACCCTCGACGGGTACGATGGTTGGCAACTTTTTTCTCTTCAGCATTCGCATATATTGACCAACCTGGCACTGCAACCAAGTTGGACTATTTTTGTTGGAGTTGTTTCCTCCGTTTTGTCCGCGCACGTGGCCGACATGCACCACAATGCTTTGTCAGCCTCCGTCACAACTGTCCACGGACGGTCATGCATACATCGTGGCTGTCAGCCAAACTACCATTTGTCGAGCTGTCTTCGGCCTCTGTGTTTTCTCCCCGCACGAACAGAATTTCTTAAAAGATCGGCTTGATAGCAGCGCTACATCCAGCTCCTACTCTGGTCCCTTTCTTACCATTCCCATTGACAGACCTAATTAGTGTGTTGTTTCCGAGACCTGAGGCCCTTACATGTCTTCGACCGATACCCTCACCATCCCAAGTTCAAACAGTCGACTTTCATTAGGAAGCACAGCGACCATTGTCCAATCGCTACATACCCAACCCATTTTATTCCCCGAGATATGGCTACTCGTGTTCCCGTACCTCAAACCACAGGATTTGCGATCGGTATCGCTTACATGCGTCGTGTTTCGTTACTTGGCGCAACCGCTTCTGTTCTCGGTACTCGATGTATCGCCTTTTCTTCTGTCGTATAACGCCGAACGACCCATCCTCCGTCCGCGCAACTATCTGGAGCGCTGCCAAGAACGACTCGAATACTACAAGCTTCCACACATCGCACATGGAGTGCACCATTGCTGGATATCGCCCTACACACGATCGGGCTTCCCGGCGCGGAATCAGCAAGATGATTTGGAGCCGAGCCTGATTATCGACACCGTGCTCGAGGCCTTGCCCCTATTTCCGAATTTATCGACTCTTTCGTGGCATTGCATCGATATTACGCCGGAGTGGTGGAATGTCATTCAGACTGTGTCGATCAAGAAATTGTGGCTCAATTCGTCGACCATTCCCCTCTCTATCTCCTCGCCCTTTCCCTCTATAACCCATCTTGATTTGGACCAATGGCCATGGGAAGGCCGAGTGACCAATCACGTTTCGATACACGAGGAGCGCTCGCTTGGTGTCAGTGAAATCGCACTGAACCATGTCATTCAGCCGGAAGTCATTCAAACGATATCCGTTCCGAGGGCAGATACCGCGCGCCACCTTTTCTCCGTCCTTTCCCAGATGACGTATGGGCTACGGACGCTCAAGATACCCTTTTCATCTGTTACTGATCCAAATTTCTTGCCTGCCCTCGAACATTGCCCCACTCTAGAATCATTATGCATATTCCCTCCTTCGTCCGATGAAAGATCGCGGGATGCGGCCATCGACAGTCTTCCAGCGACGACGCTCCCTGCGTTGACGAAGTACGAAGGGCCATACAGCCACATCATGCAATTTTCTCGCCAACCACTACAAAAGATCGTCCTTTGGGGATTCGATGATTCCCCAGCCCTCTGCGACCCGGATGCGCTGGTTAGGTCGGTATCTGACCTTGCGGAGACGGGTACCGTTGATAGCCTTCGCAGTTTGCAAGTCACAGTCGTCGATATCACCCATGATCTGTTGGAGGTTTTTGCTCCTTTTACTCGGTTGGAGAGTATTATTATCCAATCGCAGGATAGTTCGCCGAAGGACTTGCCGTTCTCACATTCGATTAGGCCGGCCCCAGTCGTCACAGTGCGTACTCTGCTCCACTTTTTTTCGAACAGTTTTATTAATATAGCTTTTTGTTTACCAGGCGTTATATACTATGCTGGATAAGGTCACATTTCCCCCGAATGTGAGATATGTCAAGCTTTCGACGCGTCTCGGCAGCCCCAAGCTCGATCTGACCGGGCAAGAACACGAAGCGGCGTCGTTCATGGAGAAGTTCGCGAGTCGGCATCCTAAGATGCAGCGGATGGAGGTTGGCTACGGGATCTATTGGACGGGGATGTACAGCGCTGTGTGGGGCCGGCTACGAGGAAATGGAGAGCCTCAAGAAGCAGTGGGCGACCAAATCACTCGCAACGACGTCGGCGGCGGGTATTCCTCCAAGTCATCGTCGAGAGACTATATTCTTTCGACCGTCGTTTCCAGCTCGCATCCACTACCTTTAGGCAAACTGACGTTCACGGAGCACCGAAGGACGATATTGTTCCCGAATGATACGTCCGGCGTATTGTCAGAGGAGCATGAGATGCCTGATTTTGGGGAGAGGAGGTTTTTCGCATTTATATGGATGCGCTTTAGGAGGCTATTTGGCAAGAGCTATGGTGTCTGATTTGACATTTTTAACTCTGTTTGCGTCTGCTGTTATACATATACCGGGGTTGTATACCTTGAATTCCATGGGGGCTTGCTTTGACCGCAGCCAATCGGTTTCCTGGTTGAGGGAAGGTGCGGAGCCTGAATTTGATGGCAAAAGATCACGACTGTCATCATTCAATACGCTTTGATCTTATCGCCACTCCTCACTATCAAGTACCCCACACTTTACAGGCAGGCATAACGTCTGGACACGTTTAAGCCTTAGCTAGCTTGATCCTCGGTATCGCACAGCATACGATATGCTTGAGTCTGGCAAGTCTCGAGAAACGCAAGAGGTGCGGTTTATTGTCCATGATATCCGTTGGATTACACATGATTTCTCTTTCTTCAGGAAGTCTATCATTCTCTCTTTGGACAGAAACTAGTGGTTGAAAAACTAGAAGACTTGAATCGACAATCGCCTTTTCCTGATTCCCCAGATCATTTCCACTCGCCAAACCGGACGGGCATAACGGCACTACCCACCGAACTCCTCCTCTGGATCTTCAAACTCCTCTCCTCATCTGCAAAACGTACTACATTTGCTTTCAGGCACTACCTTCATCACCAGAATCTATCTGAGTGCGACTGCGAAGAGAGAGGCATTGAAGAATCGCGAAACATCATCTTTCCCTATGCGCAGGCGCAGGTGTGCCATCAATGGAGGGCCGTTCTTGCAATGCAACCCGAATTTTGGACGAGGATTATTGTGTCAAGGGTTCCAGGTGTGCATACACCTCCCTCTGCTTTGGCGGAATATCTTCTCTGGTCTCGCGATCTGCCGCTGGAAGTGTGGGTCGGAAATGTTGGGTACGAGCAGCAGTATACCCGCGAACGTGCTCTTATCACGCAATATACAATGGCTCTGTCCCCTCATTTTCACCGATGTACGATCATCAATTACAATGTTCGATATGCGTCATCTTTGCCTTGCCTAATCAAAGACTTGAAGGCCATGACGCGCAAATCGGGCTGTTTGGAATCGCTGCAGCTGAAGAGTCGGGAGACTCACGATCCCTTAGACGATATCGTTCGAATGGATTCGGAGTATTATAAATACCTGTCGCTTATCGCGTCTAACGACTTTCTATCGGACGGGGTCAGAGCGCCTATGAGTAAATTGGTCCTGAACGGACGGAATTTCCTATTGGCCCTGCAGTATATGCCGACCTCTCTGCTGTCGGAATCCCTGGAGATCCAGAATTATCGAGCGGATCTTCGCAGGCATCCAGAGGTCGAAAGACGTGGATCGTTCGAGCTCTCATGCACCGGTATCCTGCAGAACCTGACGATGCTCACTCAACAAGCAGTCGTAACGTTCACGAACGTCCAATTCACTCCATCCTCGCAATCGAGTGCGGGCGTACCCTTGACAGACGGCCGCGAGTTGCGGTTCTCCAATTCCGATTCCCACCTCGTCATGGAGGCGGCCTCCGTGCGTCCCCGTCGAATGGTCATCGACAACTGTGACTTATCCAAAGAACGCAATAACGTCCCTCTACACCTCCAAACTGTGGAATTGAGCAACCTGACAGAGGCCAGCCTGATTCACTTCTTCAACCGCTGGATCGGGACGACACTGGTCGTCCGCAATTGCCCTGGGCTCACCGACAAGGTCCTCGAGGAGATGGTAGCGATATGGAGCGCTAGCCAACACCGGTCGGAGTGGTACCAATTGCACGTCCACAACTGCCACGCCTTCTCCGCGCGCGTGTTCGTCAACATGGTCAAAGAACGGAAGATCCGCCTCCCGGAAAGCACACAGCATACATTCATCATCATGGTCATTGGAGCACGCAGGCCGCTTTCTAACGCTCATTGGAAATTGCTTGAGATGGTGGACGTCACTCGACAACAAATCGAGTGGAGGTGTCTCATACCTGGGCGAGGTAGCAGCAACGACGACGACGACGAGTCGGAGGAAGATGCATCGATGGATGATGGGACCTCCTCCGATGGAGCCGACAATTCCGAATCAGAGACTCACAGCGAGCTGGATTCGAATCAGATAGCCTCCCAAGTCATCCAGGCGCCAGTCAATGAGACATCAGTCGAGGATCACAATCTGCTCCATGATGTTCAGAATTTCTACTCGGTTCAGTCGGACGCGATGCAGCCGACCAATTTGGTATTGCCTCCTTCAAGTTTGGGACACGATGAATCGGAGATGGAAGGAGTGGTGGAGGAAAATGCGGACGATCTGTTGGATCAGTGGGTGAATATATAGGTCCTATATTTTCAGTCTCCTTCTATGTGCTTCCATGGTGTATCGCTGAGCTCTGCGGTGATTTATGTGTATAGTCTGTAGATCCAGGCACAAAATCGCGGTCTAAAGAATGAAATGCGCATACCTATCAGGATAAATTACAGACCGCACTCTCGGAGGATTGGCCAAAGCGTCTATAGGTATCGCGACATGTCAGGAAGGCAAGCAATTTTCATTGGCTTAGGTATACAGACAGGTCAAGCGCTGATATACGGAGCACAAACATTAGGATCATGAAGCTTAGAGGGATCCTGAGTGAAGAATCCAAGACGCAGTCCTTCCATGTATGACCTGATCATGAAAAAGTGCATCAGCACAAATTCAAAAAACGAGAAGAAAAAAAGGCAAACGGATGTACGTACCACTGCCTCGCAAGGTCCCCAGCCAAAGCAGATTTCTCGACCTTGAAGTTCCAAAATATCCACCCGGCGCCTTTACTGTAGGAGAATTTCTGCGCATCAGCCCATTTGAAGAGGAACTCGTCGGATGCGCTGAATTGAGTTGGGAGGCCCCATTCTGTGATGCGAAAAATAAGTTGAGAAGGTAACAGGTGAGACCGTTGAAACTAATGGCTGACGCACCGCCAAACCATAGCGGGGTGTTTCCGAGGGCAGCATCGCTCTGAATACGGTTCAAATCTAGCGATTTTATTAAATTAGGATGATAATTCGGGTGAGAAAATCGACGTACTGCAGACCGAAGTCAAGTAAGCATTTTCGTTGGCATCAGCAACGCCCTGCAAAAAACATGAGTCTGGACTCAAAGTTCGACAAGAAATAGAAACGCACTCCGAACCTGTCCTCAAGCATGTCAGACTAATGGTGATAAACTGATATGAGGACAACTTACGAGTAATATAAATGATTGTCGTAACCCTGTGGGCCGATGGCAGCGTCAGCAGGATTTGCAGGATTGTTAAACTGCCAATTGATATCCATGAATCTACAAACATAAAGATCAGTCGATCTTCTCATACAAGCTTACGGGATAAGATAATTTAACCTACGTAGTGACCAAAGACTGCCTTTTAGGCCACGACTTCAGGTTCGCAGTCGAACCAGCAACATTCAGTTGTTGCAAAACTGAGGCCAGGATAGGTATCGATTCGACAAGAGCTTGCCGCACTTCCTCATTGAACTTCATCGAAGTCGACGCGGCGACTTGAGAGATCGCATCGGCGGCGGTGCTGGCGCCGCGACGAGATACAGGCGAGGACATGCCTGAAACTGGGATTCCGAGTGCTAGTTCCACAGCGCGGACGGTCTGGACAAAGTTGACCTGGACTAATGAAATATACTCTTTAGGATCACTCTCTTAATAGTAGAGGGGAAAAAAAAACTTACATCCACCTAAGCCTGGGGTCTGATTGGCATCCATGATCGGCTCATTCATAGCCTCAATAGCTGCAACGGTCCCGAAATCCGGATCGAGATGTGAAAGAGCGGTCATCACGGCGGTCCATATGAGGGCACGATGATAATTGTACGGGGTCTGTGCGAAGAATGTTATTCACAGAACGAAAACCATGTTGAGAAATGAGAAGAAAACTCACATAAAATTCAACGTCGTTCGTACACCTGAAATAGGAATTGTTAGAATAGGAAATATTGGACGAAAAAGGATACCGGGTACCTTCCAGCGAACATTTGGCCTGGAGATGCGACGCCAGGTAACGCATGATGATCGAGAATGGCAGCTATTCCAGCTTTTTTGAGTTGTTTCAAGCCTCTTTGCTGTTGGCAATGAACATTTAGCTGGGCGTATTAAATTTGGCTTTGCAATTGAAGGTTTCATACAAGTTCAACGATACCGCCTCTTGGATAGAATTCGGACGTTCTATTGACCAACGGTTCGACGATCCAATACCCTAGCTGTGAAACATGAGAAGGTATGTTGTGTTAAGCAAAGAGTGGATCTCACAGGAATTCGGACGGTGTTAATCCCCGCGCTCACGAGATCGTCTACGTCGCTCTGCGCGAACCAAGTTTCCCTTTCGTGGCGGCATGAGCACAAAAACCATCCTTCTAATAATTTGATGCTTACCAATGAGTCTTGAACTTCTCGTCAACGGTATCAGGGTATGCTTGGGCGAACGCGCTGTTGGAATATGAGTTGTGTCATCTAGTGATGAAGAGGGGAAGCTAGTTTACAATTCAGTTGCGATGCATTGTGAACAGTCGTTGCACTGCTGCCCGCCCATTGCGATCCATTCTATAATTCCTTCTGAGCGACATATGGAGGGGACTAGGATGGAGCAAATATACCAGCTGGGAGCATCCATGCTTCAAGAACAAGCCTGTACGTTACGCGTCAAGTCAGCCGCGACGAAGCCAGATGACATAAACTCACCAAGACCCAAGGTTTACACCATATATTTTATCAGGAAGTCCAGGCAACGCCCTTGCGAGGGCGACCGACGCCGCCAGAAAGGAGAAATACGCCAAAGTCGCCAACATGTTTCTCGAAAGGGTATAAGCGACGTGGCGAAGATGCTGGGGGGTATTTAAAGGGAGGAAACGTGCACACCACGCGATTTAGATTGGGGCGCAAGCGGGGCTCGCTAAGAGAAAATGAGCAAGTAAACGTACGCTTCTCGACCTTATGGATCAACCAGGGAAGACTATTTTGATACTAGGCTGGATTGGAACGTCGAAGCTTCGAGCGCATGAAACGTGTGCCTCGTCCGTCTTGCGGACAAGTTGACCATGCTAGATGTATCGCACGACGTGTCGGCTGACTGTTTTGAGGCATTCTACGGGATGAAAGCGCCTTCGGAGCAGGTTATGTCTTCGTTGAACGGGGAGTTCTCCCGGAAAACGATACCGCTTGTACCACGAGGTGCGGCGTTTGGATGGATTTGGGTTAAGGATATTTGATTGTCATAGTTTCTACTTAATACTTGAGTTGATAGTGAGACACACATTATGTTACAATCGACAATGTCTCTTACCTACGGTATATTTGCAATGAGAAGTAAGGTCGAAACGGGGCAGAAGGAAGAGGTATTTCAGATGATACGAGCTCAACGGACCGGACTTTTAATACGCGCCGGAAAACTCCGGCTCAATCCTAATTTACAAGTCCACTGTTGGCGAATTTTACGAGACGATAATTCTTACATCATGGTCACTATCTACCTAATTATCGGACCGAATCAGGTACTGTAAACGCAAAACGGATCTTGGGATATCAAGACTCCATCAAGCCATCGCGAGGATCAAGGAATGTTTGTGGCTCGGTGTACCTCTGTTCTGGTATATACGAGATATTCAACTCCAATTGCCCACTATCAACATATTCCCGCAGCGCAGCACGAATATCGACCTCCATCGGGCGCTTAAACGTCGCGCGAAATTTTCGGAGCGGGTCGATGCCATGGGAGTGCACCGCAGCCATCCTCCGTTGGATGAAAGACAGAATGCGCGCGTCGTCGAGCTCTGCCGTGTTTATTACCTCCATAGATTGTAGATGCGGGCACAGAATGGTGGTATTGCCGGAGGAACTTGTTAAAACATCAAAAAATATTAGGTCTTCGTCTTCGCTAAAAACCTGCGGGTAGACGTTCGTTCCATATACCAACGCGTTATTGAAAGGGTTGTTTTCAGTCAGATTGATAAGATTAGGGACGAGAGAGAATATAGTTTTGAGGTCAGCTGTCGTATATTTGTTGAATGTGGTGCAGAGGTGAGTGATTTGGTCGCCGGCGTGACTGAGGAGGCTGATCAGGGACTCTCCTTTGATATGCGGGACGTACTGCCTGTTTTGATATGATATACTACGGAGTGAAGAGATGTCGCTAAAGCATTCGAATAGCGGTCTAAGAGAAGAGTTCATCAATGGCGAAAATTCGACGATGTTTAGATGTCGAAGATATGGAAGGTTTATCGACCCAGTTGGTTGGATTGCTGGCTCACTAGAGGTGTTGCAGATATACAGTGTACAGCGATTACTAAGGTTAGAACATTTGGTGAGTATATAATGCACTTCTTCAGTGGTGGAAAAGTTTCCGATGGGCGATGGTAGGTGGAGAGATTGGACCAGAGCAATTGACGATAGACGAGACCAGTCCCGTTGAACATTCCTCAATGAGAAGGCCATCGGGATGATCTCCAATATCCGAAGTTGCGGAGCCTGTATGAGGGTATGTACCGCCCGTCCTTCTCCATCGTCTACAGCTCTAGTAATTGCTGGCGAGAATATGAGACGAAGATGTGTGAGGATAGGAAGGGAGGCTGGCGACAGGAGAGTCAAAGCATTATTAATTGCTTCGAATCGGATAGATATAGATAATTCAAATCTGTACCGGCGATGGGAGAAGGGTAAGATGGTCTTCATATACCGCTCTCGTCTGCATCTTGCTTGGTCAGCCCGAGCCTCATCGTACGCAGTCGAATGATTCGCTGGAATGCACGAGATGGAAAGCGGACATGTTCCCGAACGGGTGAGCCAATTGTGTATAGCGGTACAATGCTTTTCGAGTCGACTATCGTAGAGATTGTGATCTATGAGAGGCTGGTTCAGATCTGTCGGCAATGATATTGGTGAAGGAAGCGGAATGTGAAGGGTAGCCCACAACAAGGGCGTGCTATATGCCACAGATCTCCAGCGACTGCATACGAGGCCGAGAATAAGGGGCGCCTCATCGCAGCTCATGACGGCGTTGTGGGTATCTGGAAGACAGGCGCAGAAGATGTCGCGGAGTACGTCATCTGGCACGCTGTGGATGGGAGAGAGCAGACGGGTGTGTTCCTTTATCGCGGTATCGAGGACATCTCTTTCCTGCTTCAAAGAGTCTAGTACGTGTTGAAGCTGAGAGATTTTGTCGTTGAATTGTGTTAGTTGAGCGAGAGGTGCTACTAGGAGGGTTTTGATGGTTTCTTTGTCCTCCGATGAAGGAGTATAGTTTGTGCAGAGCACATCCGTGAATGGAGTTGCGAATGGCACCTGAGTCTAAGCATAGAATTTATGAGCATCTATAGGTATAGAAGAAATATGAAATTCACTCACCATGGTTTCTGTATGCGATGGTTAGTACGTTGAAGTTAAGGAAGATGAATTTGATTGGACGATGAGACCACGTGACTGTACTCCGTGGGCTGAACAAAATACAAAACTCTGTTCGCGTCCTTCCAAATTTAGTACCCACTTATGTCCCCTTCGGGGTGACATACGAAAAAATTGGAACGATACAGAGAAGATTAGCATGGCCCCTGCACAAGGATGACACGCTTTCCCGGAGTGGTAGATCTACGGATCTCAATATTTATTTTGCTTTTTTAACGGCTATAGTATGTAGACTATAATTCACCTCTCAAATATTGTTTTATTTTCCTCCACGAAGTTCGGTAACATGCAACTGGGCGCTTAATTATATTGGCGCATGGTGTCTTCAGTAAAATCTTGGTATACTGTAGCTTCGTAAATAGGCATCATGTTTAAGGCTTTCAAGTTTCCAACTTCGTTTACACTGTACATTAGCTGTCTAAAAAATCATAAGGTCACTTTTCTTTTTCACAAATCGTCCAACATATAAAATAATTGGCGTCGTTTTCTATCAGAGCCGAGACTGTTCAACACAGCGGCCAGACAGCGATCCCGTCGCCGTCCAGACTGCGCGACGCTCTCCTCAACGCGATCGAGGCAGAGCGGCAATTGCCGAATGAAGAAGTGGGCCGATTTGGAATGTCATATTTCATTGACGCGACTGGCGTGCAACTGACTTCTGCACTAACACGAACTGTCCCCCCATTCTCCCCACTATACTGGAATGGCGCAAGCACCTACGAGCTACGATGTCATCATTGTCGGCGCCGGCGTCGCGGGGTGCGCCCTTGCGCATGGACTCTCTACGCTCCCCCGCTCAAGCGCAACGCCGCTGCGGATCGCCGTTGTCGAACGCTCGCTTGCGGAGCCCGACCGTATCGTTGGCGAGCTGCTCCAGCCCGGAGGAGTGATGGCGCTGGAGAGCCTTGGCCTCGAGGGGTGCCTGGAGGGCATCGACGCGGTCACGGTGAAAGGCTACTGCGTGGTCGAAGACGGGAAGTCTGTGCACATCCCGTATCCGGGCTCGTATGAGGGCCGGAGTTTCCACCATGGGCGGTTCATCATGAAGCTAAGGGAGGCGGCGCGCAAGGCGCGCGGTGTCGAGCTCATCGAGGGCACGGTGACGGGTCTCATTGAGGCGGATTACACGGGGGCCATCGTCGGCGCCACTGTATCGCGCAAGAACGCGGCGGGTGCGGATGTGAAGGAGACGCTCTTTGCGGGGCTGGTGATCGTTGCCGACGGGTGTTTCTCGAATTTTAGGAGTTCGGTTATGGGCGCGGCGGCGGTGAAGCCTGAGCTGAAGAGCTATTTCGTCGGCGCCATCCTCGAGGACGCGCGTCTCCCTATACCCAACCACGGTACCGTCGCCCTCGTCAAGGGCTTTGGACCTGTCCTATTATACCAAATATCGGAACACGATACCCGTATGCTCGTCGACGTCAAGGGACGTCTGCCCTCCGACGTCAAGGTACATATTCTATTCTCATCATATTCAATATCCACTTACATTATCATTTCTAGGGCCACATCCTCAAAAACATCGTCCCCCAACTCCCTTCTGCCCTCCA
Organism: Pholiota conissans; assembly: GCA_015484465.1. Lineage (NCBI taxonomy): Eukaryota > Fungi > Basidiomycota > Agaricomycetes > Agaricales > Strophariaceae > Pholiota > Pholiota conissans. The sequence goes on from MU155158.1 coordinate 127,837, forward strand.
CCTCCCCATCCAAAAAGCGCTCGACCATAAAGACCGCCTCAAAAGCATGCCCAACTCCTTCCTCCCCCCAATCGAGCAGGGCACCGCACGCTCAAAGGAGGGCGCCATCCTCATTGGTGATTCGTGGAACATGCGCCATCCACTTACGGGCGGTGGTATGACCGTGGCGTTCCACGATGTTGTGGTGCTGCGCGAATTGTTGGGGTCGGTGGAGGATTTCAAGGACTGGAAGCAGGTGAAGAAGGCGTTGCATCGATGGCATTGGGATCGTAAACCTTTGTCGTCGACGGTTAATATTTTGAGTGTGGCTTTGTATGATCTGTTTGGCGCGGATGGTGAGTGGTTCAGAGTTTTATCTTTTTATTCTTCAAAGCTGAATTGCGTTTTGCAGGTGAAGAGCTACAAGTGCTACGGACGGGCTGCTTCAAATACTTCGAACGCGGAGGCGAATGCATTAACGGCCCCGTTTCCCTCCTCTCCGCGTACGCCCCTTCATTCATCCATTCATCGTCCCATTTTTCCTGACTTTGTTCTATATATAGCATCGCACCTTCACCCGCCCTGCTCGCATACCACTTCTTCTCCGTCGCCTTCTACTCCATATGGGTCATGTTCACCCATCCGCACCCCGTCTCGCCGCCGCCTTCCCACTCCAACTCCAGCTCCAAATCCAACAGCGCCGACGACAAGCCCGTGTACGAGACTCCAAGCGTGCTGCAGTACCCCGCGCTCTTCGTTAAGAGCATCAGTGTGGTAAGTCTCATTTATCTACTTTTCGACCTTTATGATGGGTGCTGACAATGTGAGTGATTTAGTTTTGGACGGCGTGTATCGTATTCGGGCCCCTGCTGTGGTCGGAGCTGCGCTGGTGGGCGGCGTCAGATACGTCGTCGTCGCGGAACCAGTTCTTCATCCTCTCGTTGGTCCCGTTGTTGCTATTGCTCGCTGCTGTGAACTATGGGATCCCTGGATTGGGGTTGCTGGGGTTGGGTGTGCTATGAGCGGGGTCCGGCGACGTGTTGGAGATGCAACTTGGCTTTTATACCTGCTGCCTACTTACGTAGAGATATGGCTGGGTGTCTAGAGTTGGACTGTGGATGCCACATACTTACTATTTTATTTATCGTATCGCGGATTGGAAATTCGTAGATGGATCTTCTTTCGTATTTGTAACTTATAGTAATTTGCTATTTTATCATCCCACTTCAAAGTGAAGATTTCGAAAAGGATGCGATCGCAATTTACGTGAAGTTGTGGACATAAAGGACATGATTGTTTGCAAAACTCTTGCACATTTTAGAAGCGGCATGGGACGAAAGTCAGGAGAGCGATGCGTGTACTTCCATAGAGGGAAGTGTAACTTTTAGTAAAGCAAAAAGAATAGCTAGGGCGGGGATCGAACGCAAGACCTCGTCTACCCTTGCCTTAGGGGAGCATAGCTCAGTTGGAGGAGCAATAGACTCGTGGATCCTGAGTTTGCGACTGAAGCAACCCATCATCATGGCTCCGACTTCGCCAAAGGGCCTGGCTTATAATCACATAAAGGGTGTTAACTTGCATACTATCTGACGAAGATGGCTCCAGATCTCCTGAGATATTCCAGCAAAAACTAACGAAAAAAAAAGATCAACATTGATACTGACGTATCAGACTTCCGAAGGAAGAGGGTTTCCAAAGATTGTATTGCAGCATTGGATGCGGAAGCAGCACGGAATCCCCTAGTAAAAGGCGAGGGGATTGTTTGTTTGATGCTTCCGCTGCTGCTGTACTAATCTGAGTACAATTTTGGAAGCCCATCAACAGGATCTTGCATTTTGTTCAGCCCACGGAGTGCGATCAGCAGCCAATCAGAGTCCATCATTTTGGCCGCGTCTCTTATCTCGCGTCTTGCTCTCTCTTTGTCACCATCACTGCCTCAACGAGCCGTTTATTCTACTATTATGTCTGTTCGTGCATGGACGCTGTCTATTGAAGATCGGGAGAGGTTGATACAGGGAGCTTTCGAGGGTGAACCCATCGTTCAACATCATTAAACATGTATTGGACTGAACTTCTCCATCCAAAGCAAAGAAGGGCGCATACAGTCCCTACTCCAAGTTCCCTGTCGGCGCTGCTCTTCTTAGCCCAGATGGCAAGATAATCAAGGGAGCTAACATCGAGAATGCGTCCTATGGTGTGTGCGAATTGCAATCACCGCGCACTCCATTTACCGCAGGCTGGCTGAACGCGAATCTGAACCTTAGGTGGTACGATCTGTGCAGAGCGCACTGCCATCGTCAAAGCTGCTGTGAGCGCCATATGATTTCCAGAGAACATCTTTTCGCGAATGAACGCGTTGTCGTTTGCAGAGCGAGGGCATCCGTTCCTTTATCGGGCTGGCTGTGGTAACGTTCGTCCATTTTTCTCTTGCACATAATGTTCTCCTCCTCGGGGAGTCACAATCGATTTCGCATTTCATTTACCACTCGAGCGGTACCCACTCAACTGAAATAAACCATCTAATTCCCTGCTCTTTGCGTTCACAGAAACGTCGACGCTGCGATATCGCCCTGTGGGATCTGTCGCCAGGTAATCCGCGAGTTCTGTGGGCTCGACATGCCAGTGCTGCTCGTTCCAGGGAATTACCCGCAGGTACTGGCGCCGGGCGAGGAGGCGAAGCCTGGGTATGGTGAAGGCGGCGTTAGGGAAACGACGCTTGGGGAGCTTCTGCCTGATAGCTTTGGCCCAGAGCATTTGGAGCTCCCTCGGCGGTCTTGAAAGTGAAATACTAAGTGTCGTTCAGAAGTGCGCATATACGCAGATTTCTGTATAACATTAGGTGTGTTATGTTTGCCGGTTTATTTTTTCTGAATGTTTCCAAATTTATTGATCTTTCTAAAACTGTACTGTGAAGGTAGCCTATCAAAGGGATACGAGTGTATCAATCGTCGCTGAAAGAATTAGAATCAAAGAACAAGAATAACTATTTGTCAATCCCATGAATCGTCGTATTTGGATTTTGGGTCATTCGCAATGCTTATGCCCTATATCGAGACCCCAATCTCCTAGGGCCTCAACCCATCATGCGAGACTCGTGGTCATAAAACTAAAATATCGTCTCTGAGTGTGTCGAAGAAGCTGAGTCTTATATGCTTCTAGGACGTAGGAGATACTCCGCGACTTTCAGAAGAATGCATTTACTCAACAACAGAGAATTTAGCCTGGCAACGAATGTCGCCTTTCTGTCATCCACAACAGTCTCGACGCACTCGTCGTGACGCTTATTCCCTCTCGTTCTCACACTGAACATAATGTGGATTCCCCGCAACTGGTCGAACTGCTCCGCCCCTGCTCCTGTCTTCCCAACTTGCGATGGAAAACAAAGGATAGCTGGCCTTCCACACCACCACCGCCCTATTCTAGGCAACTATTTCTCCACAAAAAGTGCTCTTCCTTGCTCCTCCCTTGCTCGCCCCTCGATGCCTCCCAACGGCCCGACCTCCTGCTATCACCTTGAATGACGCAGGTGTGAACCCAATCTCCTGTTCAAAGTCCGCAACCGCTCTTCCGAAAAACTTCCTTTCCCTTTTTTCCTGACACCTTTCACCCTTCAACAGGCTTTTCAGTCGCGTCGGCAGGGATGGAGACGCGCGAACATGAGCCTCGGGGATAGCAGTCCCGTGCTTTGACTTTGCGGCATTTCCTATGCCTGTGCGCTCTCAGGCCTAGCCGCATGGGACCTGTGCTGACAAAAACTGGTAGGATGGCGCTTGGGAAGCTCGGGGACTGGGTCGGCGATCGTGTCCTCGAAAATTCTAGCTTCATCGCACGGGGGATGGTGGGTTGCATATGGTTCGAGGGCAGTCTTTTCATATAACGCGTTTGGGTCTTTTGGTGAAGGGTATGTGCTATTATCGATACTTATCTATCCGCTTGTTGTGTAACGTCTCGCTAAAATCCTATCAGGTTTCTATTTTTTGCATTGCCTTCGGAATGGTGTGCTCTCGAAATAGATGGAGTGACATTGGATGATGGTACCGGTATAAAACGACTATGCTTCTAGCGTTCTTGGGATAGTAAGACTGGGATGTGGTCTCGTTTTCGTGTACTCTCTGCTGGATTGTGTATCCAGGCCTCGTTGGCCAAGTTCGTGACGCAGGTCAAGGATTTGCCCGGGCTCGAGTATGACTTTATCGTCGTTGGAGGTTCGTACTTATTATTGTCATATTCGCCCAGACGCGAAAGATTGACTGGTAATTTTACTTTTATTCAGGAGGTACAGCAGGCAACGTCGTCGCGAACCGCCTCAGCGAAAATCCCAATGTCTCCGTTCTGCTTTTAGAAGCTGGTGGATCGTAAGTGTCCTTTCAATCATTTTCATTTTATTTCCATAATCGTCGCTCCGTGCGATAATACTCATCTTCTTTTTTTTTGTTTTTGTTTTCCAGAAATGAGGGCATTCTGAACATCACCATTCCCTTCTTCGACACGCGCGCCACACCCAGTACCAGCGTCGACTGGAACTACACCACCGTGGCCCAGCCGAACATGGACAATCGCGCCATCGCCTACCCACGAGGGTTCGTCATTGGAGGCAGTAGCTCTGTCAGTGAGTACATCTTCTGATCGATGGCGGACAAGCATATGCTTATACGCGTCCCGACTTTCCGATGCACAGACTATCTCGCATATACGCGCGGAAGTAAGGAGGACTACGACCGATACGCGACGCTCTCTGGGGATGCGGGATGGGGGTGGGACGCGATGACGCCGTTCTTCCGTATGGTTTGTCGTCTTTTCCTTCAAATCATTCCTTCAAATCCTTTTTGTTCTTTCGTTTCCGCGGCCTGTCATCATGATATTTACTAACTTTGGCTTTACGTTTGTTGCAGAACGAGATGATTACCCCACCAGCTGATCATCATAACACCACAGGCCAGTTCGACCCTAGCGTGCATGGGTTCAGTGGGATCAATTCTGTCAGTTTGTACGGATTCCAGGAGCCGATCGATGCGCGCGTTGTGGAGGCTACACAGCAGCTGCCTGAGTTCCCATTCAACATTGATTATAATTCCGGATCGCCCATTGGTATTGGTGAGTTCCATTCATTTGACGATGCTTGGACATTCAAGCTGATGTATCTTGTTTCAAGGATTTACCCAATTTACCATCAAGGACGGCGCGAGGAGCAGTTCTGCCACCTCATACCTAGGCCCGCAATTCATCAACCGCCGCAACCTCAACGTCCTCCTGCACGCGCGCGCCTCTCGCGTTCTCAGCACGGGAACCGTACATGGCCAACCTATCATGCAGACCGTCGAATTCCGATCAGCATCAGGCGCCCTCACGCGCGCAACCGCACGGCGCGAAGTCATCCTCTCTGCAGGCGCCGTCAACTCGCCGCAGATCCTGATGCACTCCGGCATAGGCCCCAAAGCGACGCTGTCCAAGTTCGGGATTGAGACGCTCGTGGATAACCCATCCGTGGGGCAGAATTTGTCCGACCATCTGCTTGTGTTCAATCAGTGGAATGTGAATTCGAATGCGACGTTTGAGGCGTTCGCGTCGAGCGCGGCGAAGACGGAGGATTTGATCGAGCAGTGGATAAAGACGCGTACAGGTGTGCTTGCTACGGGGGCATTTAATAATTTGGGTTGGGTGCGCTTGCAGGAAAATTCGTCGATTTTGCAGGATTTCCCCGATCCTGCTGCTGGGCCTACGACGCCGCATATCGAGCTTCTCATATCCGTATGTTCCATTCGCTCGGTTTGCAAAAGAGAGCGCCGCTGAACTGATCTAATTATTGTTGTAGAACGGGATTGCGCGACCTCCTTTCCCAACGAGCGGCCACTTCCTTTCCGTTAGCGTTGTTTTCTTGACACCTACTTCGCGTTAGTCCTCTCCATTCGCAATTCGCAATTTCAAACAACTAACCACATCTCTGTTCCACACATACATGATCAGGCGGATCCATAACCATCAACTCAGCGGACCCCTTCGAGGCACCCGTCATCGACCCCAACTTCCTCTCCACCGAATGGGATATCCAAGGTCTACGCGAATCCGTACGCACCGCACGCCGCTTCGTCGCCGCGCCCGCATGGGCGAACTACACCATCAGCCCCGTGAGCAATGCCACCACCGACGACGAAATCGACGCGTATGTGCGCTCGATCGCAGGCAGTTTGTTCCACCCCGTCGGGACGGCGACGATGTCGCCCACGAATGCAGGCTATGGCGTCGTCGATCCGGATTTGAGGGTGAAGGGCGTTGTGGGTTTGAGGGTGATTGATAATTCTGTGGTGCCGCGGTTGCCTGCTGCGCATACTCAGGTCGTAGCGTATGTCTTTGGAGAGCGCGGGGCGGAGCTGATAAAATCTGCGTGGCATTTGTGATGATATATGATCGAGAGTAAATGTGATACAAAGGTGTAAATTAAATAGAATAGATACTTATGGGATGCTGTAGGCGAGCCATGCATCTTGATTCCCTTCGTTTCCGCCCACCCATCCACTCAGAAGAGCAGCCACGGCGGTCTTTGCTGCCCATCCCGCCAGGATGATGAGGGTTGTAAAGAATGGATGCAGGTCCAATATCACTGGAAAAACACTCAACATGAAACCTTCGATATATTGCGAAGCGCTGCTGCTTACCGCGAAGTCCAAATCCTGCTGACATGCCTCCTAAAACGTTGCGTACGATCCACTCGCGATCTCCCTCGTCGTCCAGGATTTTGAAGGCTTCCATTACGAAGCTGCTATTGTTTGAAAGGAAGTTCGCCCAATCAGGAAGAGGGCGGTGGGTGTATTCGTGCGATTGCGTCGATGTAGGTAGCCATATTGTGAGAAGAAACAAGAGAAAAAGTTTGGTGATTGACGCGTAGAAAAGGCTGAAAGAAATCATGGAGAGACTGCGAGAATATATCAGCCTTTCGCGGTGGTCGGATGATGACAAGTTCATACCGGAATTCTTGACGGATGTTCGACGTCGATTTAGACTTTGGAGGAAACCATGATTGGAAGACAGTCATCAATCTCATTGCGAGATAGCATGCGAAGGTGACGCCGCCATGAAATGCGAGGGTTTCTGGTTTCGAATTGAGCAATGAACATTCATCTGTAAGCTTAAAACGTACCAGCTGCCGTCCCGAAAAGAATGCGTAGAAATCCTAATACTGTCTGCTTCGTCCATCGAGTTGGCTGCGAGTTTCTTTCGCTGTCTGTTCCCATGTCAGAAGCTAAGCCGAGCTGAAGAGATCGAACTGAACTCACTTAGATAGTTCGATCTGATGCCTGCGGAGGGTTATGGCGTCTGTATTTCGACAAAAACAGAAACCTACATGCATCGGTGAAAATGAGGGCGGCTCCAAGTTGAATTAGGAGCATCCAACGATCCTGAGGCAAAGTGAGTCTAAATGACTTCGATGAGATAAAGATACTACACACCAGCTCCTTAGGTGTGATCCTATTACCTGCAACCTTCCTTTCGTTGGTGCTCGTCGCCTTGCCCTTGCCCTGCAGCCGCCGCGGTTCCGCTCCTCTATTGTACAGTAGATGTCGATACACGCCGAGCTTCAGCAATATGAGATCCAATAGGATCGTCAACGTGTCATGTTCGACATAGGGATCCACGAATTCGCGGCAATTGGGCTACTTCATAGACACCCGTCATTTCGAGATATTTTGGATGCAAATGAGAACGAACGCATTGTTCCAGTCGAAGATTGTATTCGCTTTCGTATACGGTATAAAGATAAGGGGTGATATGCGTGCAGGAAGTACAAATAGGCATCCTGCAGCGCTCGCAGTTCGCCGTCCAGTGTGAATGGCAGTGACTAGTGACTGTGTGAAGCAACACGATTGCGGCGGAGTTTGAATGTGTATGTAGAGTGCACGCGAGGCGCGTTCTTGAGCACTAACCTCAATCTATTCATCCTCTTTCTGCATAACCCCCATTTAGTGGTCGTAGGATCTTAATTCTGATATTGAAATTCGGGTAATGCCAGGAACGCGACGACACAAGAGGGAGGAGGACGAAGTGGCTGAAAAATCTAAACGGCGTAAAGCAACCACGACGCCACCAGAGGACATAGTTGGGTCTTCCACCAAAGGTGCAACACGGGTTCAAACGTAACACATGTGGAGGATTTTACTGATTTTTAGCTTTTCGTTTTTTTTAAGGTCAAAAAAAGTTGAAACATCTTAAATATTCAGCGAAAGTCGAAAGAGAAGACACGCCGCTTCCGGTTCTAGAGCACGAATTACCATCGACAAGAGTTGTAAGAAGTGCTATGTTCATGAAAAGGCCTGAAGAGCACAACGAAGAATCTGATATCGAAGATTACAATATACATTTAATGGAAATCGACCAGGGTTTTTTGAAGGCAATTGAAATGATGAAAGGTGCCAGTGTCGATTGTCCACCTCTTTTTATCCTCAACGTAAGCGGCGCACAAGATCAACACGCGACCCCTCGCTCAGTAGTCACATATCGAACAAAATATGCAAATGGTTAGAATTTCTTCTAATCCATTCGAATTTCTTATCGTTTCAAAGACAGAGAAAAGCAACAAGCACGAATACAAGAAGCCTATAAAATGGCTCTCGACCTCTCAAATACTCTCGGGAATGAACATCCGCCACTCTTCATTGATAATGAGACGTGCGCGCCTGATGAACCCACGTCGCCACTCTCGGACGTCTCGTCACTCCCAAGCTCTCCGATAGGTAAGAATTGCATGTTATGTCGGAATAAAAACTTGACTTTCTGATCGAGTTAGGCAAGAGAACGAAAACCCCGCGACATCTACATGCCTACATCTTGATGGAAGCCGAAAATTATAAGAATGCTATTGAGATGGAGAATGATGACGATTCCCACTATCCGCTGCCCTTCATAGAAGGTGCAAGTAGTGAATGGGACAAAACGCTCTGCACTACTCCACGATATGTCACTCCAACCTCAGATACACCACCACCCATAGGCGCTTCTAAAGGTAAAGATAACAATTTCTAACCAAAAACAAAAATTCGAATCTTCAGTTGTTTCAAGGAAAGGAAAGGATACTTGTTGATGACACGGTTGCACTCAAAGCCGACAAGGCCATCGAGCTGGATGGTAGTCCCGGAATCCGGTATTCGCTGCCCTGCGTGGACGATGAAGGCAGCGTGCAGAATAAAGGTATTACAGTCGATCCTTAAAAAAAGAGATTATCTTGTACTGAACATATATACCATAGAAATCCAGTATATTCTACAGCCTGAAATTCCGCCTTTATCACCGTTACCCATGCGCTCTTTGAAAGGTGAGAATTAATTGCGAATAGAAGAAATTTCATCTTTTTAACACCGTATCGAAGGCAAGGAAAGGATGCGGCAGGAAGATGTCGACGCAATGATGGATCTTCGAGCCCTCGAGGAACCCATTGAGAGGGACGATGACGACGACGAGGCTGATATTCCCTTATCCTTACTCATCTCTTTCATCAAGAGTAGCGTGCAGGACAAAGGTGTGGATGCCACCTAATTGCATGTGTGTTGTACTGAAAAATGCCATTAGGAAAGCATTTGGTGGAGGATGCTGACCCATTCAAACCAGGCTCTTCGAAACGAGTAAAATTCGCTTCTCCACTGGCCTCTCTGCACTTCTCATCACCTCCATGTGCTAGCTCATTAACAGATAGTGAGAATGACAGCAGGGTTTCACCAGTCGCTTCTTCGTTATTGGATGAAGACAATGCTGCGGCAACAGACCAGGTCCAACTTGCAGAAAGCATACCTGCTGAAAACATTGCTCCGGTGGCTGGTTCGTTAATTGACAAGCCCAATGAGAGGTTCTCGCCAGTGGCTTCATCATTGTCGGACAGTGAGAGCCTTGGTAGGTTTTCACCGATAGCTTCATCAGTGTCGGACGATGTTGGTGGTAGGTTTTCACCAGTAGCTTCATCAATGTCGGACGATGTTGGTGGGAGGTTCTCGCCAGTAGCATCATCAGTGTCGGACGATGTTGATGGGAGGTTCTCGCCAGTAGCTTCATCAGTGTCTGACGATGTTGGTGGGAGGTTCTCGCCGGTAGCTTCATCAGTGTCGGACGATGATGGTGGGAGGTTCTCGCCAGTGGCTTCATCATTGTCGGACAGTGAACAATGATACGCAGGCTCAGCATACAGCGCATCGCGAGTTTCATACAATGCGCCGACCTCACGAGACGAAAATAACACTGCCGACTACGCCGTATACAGAAGATGCACCCACATTGCCCGACTTGACTTTATCGACCAGCGAAACGGCTCCATGTTGGACTTTGGTTGGCGTCTATTTTCTATTTTTAGCCCATCATTCTCCTGCTCACCGTACTCACGAACTTGTATATAACCCCTACTTATCATTTGCCTTTATCTCCAATTTATCTCCCTATTTTTGATATACCTTATTGAAATTCTTGTTCCTAGCCTAGAACATTTGTTGCGGATTGGAGCTTTGAAGTGGGTCCAGAGTCGTCTGGCCAGCTTTAACGGTCTTGAGTACGAAACAGGAGCAAATGTCGCTGCCGACGATGATGCACAACTAGTGATGACGGCGACTGTGACAGTGGGTTGTGGAGAGAACCTCGTACGTTGATGCTGTTTCGTCGGGCGATGACGACAACCGACCTCTAAGCCGGTGGCTACAGACCGAGTTGAAGAGCCCTCAAGAATCTATTTTAGGTAGGCATCAATTTTCAAAAATACGGTGTTGTTGCTCGATTTAGATTCTAAGCTGCAGAGGAACGGGACGTCAAATCCAGAAACAAAGTACATTTGCCTAACATCCCTTTGAAGCGCGCCAGCATTTCTTCACACAAAAAATCAACGAACATTACGGGGTTGTTGAACAGAGATGGCCGAAATTTATCGAAAATCCGAATCCACGGGTCGAGGTCATCATGGAGAGACTGCGACAACACGTCAGCCTTTCGCGGTAGTCGGATGATGACACGTTCATACCGGAATTCTTGACGGATGTTCGACGTCGATTTAGACTTTGGAGGAAACCATGATTGGAAGACAGTCATCAACCTCATTGCGAGATAGCATGCGAGGGTGACGCCGCCATGAAATGCGAGCATTTCTGGTTTCAAATTGAGCAATGAACATACATCTGTAAGCTTAAAACGTACCAGCTGCCGTCCCGAAAAGAATGCGTAGAAGTCCTAAAACCGTCTGCTTCGTCCATCAAGTTGGCTGCGAGTTTCTTTCGCTGTCTGTTCCCATGTCAGAAGCTAAGCCGAGCCGACGACAGCGTGTTGAATTCACTTAGATAGTTCGATCTGATGCCCGCAGAGGGTTATGGCGTCTGTATTTCGACAAAACAGAAACCTACATCGGTGAAAATGAGGGCGTCTCCAAGTTGAATTAGGAGTAGCCAACGATCCTGAGGCAAATTCTGTTAAGATGACTTCGACGAGATAAAGATACTACACACCAGCTCCTTATGTGTAACCCTATTACCTGCAATTTTTCCCATCGTCGGTACTCCTTGCCCTGCAGCCGTCGCGGCTCCGTTCCTCTATTGTACAGTAAATGTCGATAGACGCCGAGCTTCAGCAATATGAGGTCCAATAGGGTCGTCAACGTGTCATGTTCGATATAGGGATCCACGAATTCGCGGCAATTGAGCTACTTCATAGACACCCGTCATTTCGAAATTTTTTGAATGCAAATGAGGACGAACACATTGTTCCAGTCGAAGATTGTATTCGCTTTCGTATACGATATAAAGATAAGGGGTGATATGCGTGCAGGAAGTACAAATAGGCATCCTGCAGCGCTCGCAGTTCGCCGTCCAGGTCCAGTGTGAATGTGCTTGAGGTTACTTGAAGGAAAGCAACACGATCGCGGCGGAGTTTGAATACATATGTAAAGTGCACGCGAAGCGCGTCTGAACAACTTGAGCGCCAACAACCACCAAATCCGAATCCTTGATATTCCCCATTCTCTGCATGTTCCGCATCGAGTGCTCGTAGGATCTTAATTCTGACGTCAAAACTCAGGCAATGCCAGTAACTCGACGACGCAAGAAGGAGGAGGAGGAGGAGGAAGAAGAGGAAGAGGTGGAAAGAACTAAACGGCGTAAAGCAGTCACGACGCCACCAGAGGACATAGTTGGGCCTTCCAAAGGTGCAACACTTGTTGAAATGTAACATATGCCGAGGAATCTGCTGATTTTTAGCTCTTTATTCTCTTATAAGGTTTGAAAAAGCTGAAACGTCGTAAAAGTTTGGCGAAAGTCGACCGAAAAGATACGCCGCCCCCGGTTCCAGAGCAGGAATTACCATCGATCAGAGTCGTGAGGAGTGTTCCTAAACGTGAGTATCGCCAATTTTTTCGTGATACCTTTTTTAATCCTAAGCAACTCTCGACTTTTATGTTGCAGAAATTGTCGAACCCACACAATCGGTCGCTTCAACCTCGCAATTACCAGTCGTTAAATCCGCTCCTAAACGTAAGGGGACTTATACTATGACCCTATACTATATTTTGACTTCTTCTACGTTCTTAGCTATTAAGCGCCCTCGAGGCTCAAATGCCGTCGCAGCACAATCGCGTCCTGAGCCAGAAGAGGCAATTGTTGTCAATAAGACTCCATCGAAACGACACGACCCAAGACATCTTGACAGCATACCACGCAGACGATCATTAAGGGGTAAGTCTTAAACGCAGATGAGACAATATTTCGTTTTTTTACAATCAATTTGATAGGAAAAGAAAAGCCCATACCAAGTACTGAAGAACACGATGAAGAATCTGACATCGAAGATGATGCGCAAATAGATTTAACAGGAATCGATTTCGGCTTCGTGAAGGCGCTTGATATGGTGCAAAATCCCAGTGTGGAGTGTCCACCTCTTTTCAAACCTGACGAAAGCGGCACAGAAGACCAACCTGCGACCCCGCGCTCAGTCGTAACATATCGAACAAAATATGCGAATGGTTAGCATTTATTTTAAACTCACTCAATCCCTCCAACTTTCTTATCGTTTCAAAGACAGCAAAAAGCGACAAGTACGAGTGCAAAAAGCCTATGAACTAGCCCTCGATCTCTCAAACACTCTTGGGATTGAACACCCACCGCTCTTCATAGATGGCGAAACTTGTTCGCCAGACAAACCAATGTCACCACTTTCAGACGTCTCGTCACTCCCAAGCTCTCCTATAGGTAAGAATTGCATGTTATGTCGAAATGAAAACTTGGCTTTACGATCGACTTAGGCCAGAGAACGAAACCCCCGCAACACCTACATGCCTACATCTTGATGGAATCTGAAAGTTATAAGAATGATATTGAGCTGGAGAATGATGCCGATTCCCAATATCCGCCGCTCTTCATAGAAGGTGCAAACAGTGAAAGGGACAAAACACTCTGCGCCTCTTCAGACGTTGCATCACCCACAAGCTCGTCGAAAGGTAAGGGATATGTTTGAAGGTTTAAAATGTTTCGCTCATCGGTTCAAAGGTAAGGAAAGCTCCCGACAGCAGAATTTCGCCACCCCAACCGAATATGTCCGACTAACCCCAATCTCCACGAAAGGTGAGAGTTTTTTTTTTTGGGCTGAAACAAACCTTCAAAGATGAACGGTCTCCAGGCAAGGAACATGATGCTGACGTTGCGACGCTATCCGGAATTTATAAGACAGCTTCTGGGCCGGATAATATTACGGAAATTCCAAATCCCGCGACCCATATCCTCGAAAGCGAAAATAGTAAACAAGACAAATTTCCCTCAGACGACACAATTCCCCAAAAGTTTCGGAAAGGTAAGCATCGTCTTGCAAGATGAGGATTGACCGCTGAACCTTTGTTGATTTCAAGGCAAGGAAAGGATGCAGCAAGACGTCATTGACAGTGTCATGGAAACCCAAGGCTCCGAAGTAGATGTTGAGCTAGACGGTAGTATGGATCTCCAGCATCCGCCTCCAACCTCCAAGGAAGGTAGAAGTATCGTGCAAGACGAAGGTGTGACTGTCGCTTGAACGTATAGAGGCGCCTTTCTGAAAATTCTTCAGAAAACATACATGCTCCAGAAGTCGTTAGTCTCAACGCTATCGCCGAAGTATCTGGTCAGGTCAATGGCGTGGATACTACTACCGAAGTATGTCGAGAGGCAGGGGCTATTGTTGTCAGCACTATTCCACGAGTCATTCCAGCCCCGGATAGACCACCGCCCGTACGCTCTTCTAAAGGTGAGGATCGTAATTCTGGTTAAGAACAAACTTCCAAATCGTCGATGGTTTCAAGGAAAGGAAAGGATGCTACAAGAAGATGTTGATGCCGTGGTAGGACTCAAAACCCATGACAAAGCTATCGAGCTGGATGGTGGTTTCGGAATCCGCCACTTGCCGCCCTGCGTGGACAATGAAGGTAATCTCTATAGATGCTTAAAAATAAAGAGTATGTTCAGTGCTAAACTTCCCTTAGAAAACCAACGTATAGTGGGAGACACTAAAGAATCAGGCTCCTCCAAGCGCGTCACTTTTGTCGAAGGATCTTATCAAGAGGGTATCATGAATATTCCACGGTCTGGCACTCCGCCTTCAGACGTTCCGCCACTACCCACACGCTCTTCAAAAGGTGGGAATTCATTTTAGATAGAAGAAATTTCAGTTCTTTTTACCGTCTTGAAGGCAAGGAAAAGATGCGGCAGGAAGATGTTGATGCAATGATGGAACTTCGAGCCCTTGAGGAAGTCATCGAGAGGGAGGATGATTGTGATGATGATGAGGAGGTGGAGGATATTCCCTTAGCTTTACTGATCTCGTCCGTTCAAAGTAGTACGCAGGACAAAGGTGAGGATGTCACTTAACCGCATGTGTGTTGTATTGAAAAATACCATTAGGAAAGAAACGTTCACTGGAGGATACCGACCCATCCGAACCAGGGCCTTCGAAGCGTGTAAAAATCGCTCAAGACTCCCCAGATGGGATGAAGATAAAATCTCCCGAAATCGCCAAACCTCTGACGATCAGAATTCCCGCTAGACCCAAAGCTATTAGTATTACCGCATCGGGAAAGAAAAGTAGGCATTCGTCACATCGTGGGTGATGCATTGGAATTTGATAATTCGTTCTTTATTCAGGCAAACGTTCAACGATTCTTCAGTCCGTACAGTGGAAGGTGGTAGAACCAACAAAACCGAAGAAATCCGATCCGGCAGTAAAGGTTGAAGCTGGAAAACCATCTTCACCAGAGACTGTCCTGAGGCCGCGCATATGGACTAACGTCAGTATTTTCATTCTTATCTCGATCACTCATCTCAGGGCCAATTTTAGAATAGAGATGAATTAATCGCCATGATGCCAGAGATGACTGGATCCAAATGCTTTAATGGGATATCATGGGAACTATACGATACACCTATGATACTCATTGACGAGCTGAATACCTCATTCAAGATTGAGTGGGATAAAGACAATCCATTAATTCTCGATCTAATCACGTACGTTGCACATCTCTTCACCTTGTGAATTCAGAACTCGGCTCTTACATGAAGTATAGAACACGAAATTTTGTGTGTCCAATACCGAAAGGTTCTGACGTGAAGAAATGTGCTATGATCGAGGTTCCACGTCCTCCGAGCCCTTTTGTGCCACCGGTCAGGCCTTCAGCACCATCATTGGAAAAGAAAACGAAGTCCAGACAACGACGAACGTATAAGGAACCTGCGCCCAAATTTGAAGCCGCAGACGCATTAGCAATGCCCCTGCCTTATCCGGAACCAGCGCAGCAAAACGTGCGCATTATAGTTCCAGCAAAGGATGTGCCGAGAGTTACATTCACAATCAAGGATCCGCGAACAACTCACCCCTCTCAAACAAAGGGACCTCGTACAGGCGCTACGAATGGCGAATCTTCCAGTCTGTTGACGCATAGTCCAATGACTGTCAAATTGGAGCCATCTTCGACGTCCGACAACTCTGCCCTTCAGGTTACTTCTACGCAATCAGGTGCGGATTCCGCTTATTCCACAAGGACGAGTACCGTGGCTAAATCAGAACAGCTGCGCCGCCTGTTTTTACAACTTCGCAGAACAAACAATCCCTTCCCTCAACAGGATACTCGTCAACGACCCATCCGGCGCTTCAATCTAATCAAAACACTGCAACCGAATCTGTGGCGAGGCATCCGCATACCCCGATGGACAGTCGGTCTTGGCCAGCGAGTGGATCCGCATCAATGGAACCTCCAAGCACCTCCCCTTCAAAGGTTACGAATTACGGACGACCGCAGCAACAGCCTCCTGCGGCCAGTATGCCTATTTCTCACCAGAATCCAGGTGTGGACTACAGAAAGTTTATAAATACCGCTTTTAATATCGCTTCCGCAGCGTATGCCCAAATGTACAACGCCCCTGCTCCTTGGGCTCAAGAGAGCAGCTCGGGTGCTCATGCTAACCAGAACGCTACTCCCATACAGGCGAACCAGTATCAGTATTATCCGCCAATTTTTTATGGTTCCACAAACTCGCAATCGCAGTGGATGTCTTCGTGGCAGCAGATAACTTACAACGCACCAAATTTGTATTCGCTTTCGGGTACGGTACCCTACTCAACGGCGGGGAATACGCAACCTGCGCAGAGCGAATCGGATCAAGATAGACAAAGCTCGTCATATTATCAACAGCAGCAGCAGCCGAACTCTCATAGCGCTTCCAGTGCGCCCTATTTCGCGTCTGCGTCACAACAACGCCCCGTCATCATGGACGGCGAAGAGCCTAGGGAGATGAACCTGGTAAATCCGCGCGACCCAAATCCGCTTGGTTTAATGGCGAACGGTGTTTCGGGCCAGAATGGTCCACCGTTTCCAGCGGCTGCGGGGAACATGTATACTTCACAGAACGCGTCATATCATGGTTGGCAGCAATACCCAATCTATACATATCCACCGTCGCTGCCTATGAATGCTCACATCGTACTGGGTACTTCTCCTTCTCAAACGGCACCTACATCACAGCGCGCACCGGTTGCAGAGGAAAAGCATGGGTCATTGAATCTGGTGGATTCCCAGGCCCAAAATAGTTTTACTGCTGTGAAGAACAGCGTAGCGGCTGGGACTGGGAGCATGCGTACTACACAGGCTAACATCTCGTCGGACGGAGGACGAAACTCGTCGTATAATGACCCGCCACAACCTCATAATCACAGTGCCAGCATTTCTGCCGCTGTCGGCGCTCTTCCTCCAGCGTCTGCACCACATCAAGCGGCCGTACCAGTCGCCGAAAAGTTACCACAGGACCCAAACGCGGTGGCGGACAGCGCTCTGCGTGAGTATGTTCCATCGCCCCTGCCCGAGGAACTCGCCGCCCTTGTCGACTCGTATCTCTTCGGACGCCCGCTTACCATCATCCTTTCGGGCGGGGTGCTTGAGAAGCACTGGTCGATGAAGCTGCCCGCCGAGTACGGTTATGCCATGCTGGGATTTTTCAAGATTATCGGGGTGCAGGTGCGCTTTATCGATCCATGTGTGATTTCAATGCCGAATACTAAACGGTGTTTCGCAGGAGACTCGCGTGGATGTCGAAGGCGAGGCCGACAAATCGATAAACAGAGTTCAGAATACTATGTCAGGGCGAGTGCGGTGGAAATTTCATTTGCAGTGGGCGCCTGGAGGCGAGGGATTGATATTCCCTCAAAAAAGCCCATCTGACCTCGAATATCCCTGGTGGAATCCTCCGTCACCCAGTCAAGAGCTCCAGGAAAAGCGAAACACCGAACTCGAAGCCGGGGAAATCCCAGAGGAAGAACCTAAGAAGGATTTCGAGGCGGACGACCCGGAGAGTACTTACCTCTCTACGCCACGTTATCGAGATGCTCGAACGCGCAATCACGAGTACAAGTTCAGAAACCTCCCTTTGGGCGATCTGTATGACAGCGTCGTACCCATGCATTTGCTTATGCCGTTTGGGGAGGACTATATGGACCTCTCCTTCCCGCGTGGGTGGTGTTGTGCAGAGTGTGGACGGATGAACTTCCAGGCGGCGTTGAGGCATCGA
The DNA here is from genome assembly GCA_015484465.1 of Pholiota conissans. Lineage (NCBI taxonomy): Eukaryota > Fungi > Basidiomycota > Agaricomycetes > Agaricales > Strophariaceae > Pholiota > Pholiota conissans. Next base: position 145,842 of record MU155158.1, read on the forward strand.
AAGTGTCCGAGTTCTCTATGCAAGGTATGTCGTTTTGAGATGTATTTTCTTGTTATTTTAATGGAATTATCTCTCGTATAGGATAAGAAGGCGCCACTGGCGCCATATGCCCAGACTTTGTTTTTGCTTCGTGATCCTCAAGAACGGCTGCCTCTTTCCTCTCCTTTGAACAACTTTCCAGAGCATCTGATAACGACCTCCGTTATACAATTTCCATCTGGGTGGCAAACATTTTCGTATTATCTCAAGAAGAACCCCAAAATCTTCATGAAGCATATCTTTACTAGCAATGTGCCATCTTTACAGACAGACGCCAGTGATCTTCTTCGAGATATACAACTGAACGTTCCCATTCTTAGGCCTTTGACAGAGAGCAGTATGTCATTGAATACTTTGTTGTTACCAAGTTACCGCCGCTGAATTTCCGTCGTTCTCCCAGGTCAATATTTTCTCTGGTCAGCCAAGTGTCTGAAGAAAATCACATCGCCTACAGATACCAAATGGACTAACATACCCGAAACGATGAATCTGGCTAAGGAATTAATTGTAAAGGGCATGCGGTCCTTCGGGGGCTTAAAAGAAGACCAAGTGGCGGTGAATCACCTAAGTGTGGTGGCTTGGATAACCGTAGGTTCCAAAAAGGTGTGGATCTTGTCATAAAGATTCAATTGAGTGTCCTTCTGAATCGGAAGCCATTTTCTTCTATAGGGTATTGATCTCATACGTGCCAAAAACAAACCAGTCACCTTTCTGGCGCTGGGCTGTACAGTTGTGCTTACCGTAACCCCTAAGTCTATGGGAGGGCTGCCAACTTTGGACGATAAAGCCCAGGACGCGACGGCCGAATCTGGACAATTGCCAAAAACCGACATTGTGGATCACGACGCAGATACTGGAGGTTGGATAGCCGATAACCATGAAGATGGCGGCGGAGGCGCCGAAGAATCAATTGAAATCACCAAGAAAGGTAAAACGATCGCCAAATCTACGAAACCGAGCTTCGTCATAACCCTTATGCATGGAGATATGATGGTATTTCACGGAGATGAATTTGAGGTGTGTGCGGGCGGGGTCCCTGGATTTGGTGTGAGATCTATTGCTCATTTTAATTATAGTATTCTGTCAAACGGGATGGAACTTCCTTGCGTAAGTGCCTCATTGCCTCATTCTTAAGTTCAGTTCTTTGACCACGATCCATATTCGTAGTCCTGATTGCATCTCATGATTCATTGGGACACGCTTAAATTATATTTTTGGACCAGAGTCGTTGTCGTTTCTTTAGATAGCCATGTTCTCAAGCGTTAGCTCCTAGTATAGCGCGATGCAGGCTTGAGACGCGCCGGGACGCGATAGGCGCACTGGGCGAATTTTTGAAAAATAAATAGACGCTTGTGTATGGTTGTGTAGGTTGCCCACGCATGCATGTACGACATCCATTCGGAGTAAGCCCTGTATGGGCACGGCTGATCCAAGCAACCCACCCTTGTACTTTCACTATCACCCCGCAACATGGCCTCAAACGACGCACATCCTGCAGACGACCAGAAATGGGGCCGTGGTATGATCTCTCCTCTATACTCCCATTCTCGCGCCTGATTTCATTGGTGAACAGTCCTCATCTGCGGCGGTATCGACTGGTGCGTTTTTGCTGTTCTCACACTCCCAAACTTCAACCAATGCTCGATTTCTGGCGCTGCGCAGGCCTAAACTTGGTCGCAAGGAGCGCGGAGGGGCTACGGGCTCCGAAGCAGAACCGCAGTGCGTGTTAACTTCTGACTTTGTTCGCCACGGCCGCTCAGGTTCGCTCTCTCCTTCTCCCATCATCCCACAGAAATCCGGACCTCCTCGAGCCCCATCTTCTTCGCTCCCTCCTGAATGTCAAGGTCGTTTCAATCCACGCATCGTGCGCGGGCTGTCATTTCGTGGCGATCGACATCGAAGGCAATGCGTGGTTGTTCGGGCGCAACGGCTTCTCTGCGCTCGGCGTGCCCAATGTCGAATTCATATCCGAGAACGCTCCGCGTCTCGTCACAACAGAGGAGCTGGGAGCGCCAGCGGGCACTAAATTTGTTCATGCAGCTTGTGGGAGAAATCATACGCTGTTAGTTGGAAGCAACGGCACCGTATGGGCGGCTGGGCAGAACAACTTGGGACAAGTGAGCATTTCATTCGCACTGCCAAGTCGATGCCAGGATGTCACTTAATGCGCTTCTGTAGTGCGGCCAGTCAATATGTCCTGAAGTTACCTCTTTCCAACCCGTTCCAGTCATGCATGGAGGACAGAAAGAGCATGTTGTCCAAGCCTCCGCGGGCATCACTTTCTCTATTGTTCGCACAAAATCAGGGAAAGGTGAGAGTCAGATATATTTTCATTAGTCCATTCTTTCTCAAATTCCTCCTAGTATTTTCTTTTGGCAGCGCTGAAAAGGGCCAGCTCGGAAATGGCACTACGGGAGAGCGTATCGCAACAGGAAACAAAACGTCATTCGACATCGAGGTCCAGCCAAGTACGTCAGCGCCTCGTAATAGCTCTATCTATTCTCATATCTTTATTCTAGTCTACATCAAGGAACTTGATGGAAAGAACATCGTCGATATTGCCTCTGGCCAGCAACACAGCCTTGCGCTAGATGACGCTGGGTGAGCGGTATTTGTGCGCTATGAAATGGTTTGCTAACCAACTCGTAGTGTTGTATATGTCTGGGGATACAATGGATATTGTCGGCTCGGGTTGGGCAATCAAGTCGACGCCTTGAAGCCTAAAATCGTTCCACAGGTAAAATCAGTCCCCTCGCCCTACTCGACACCTAATTCTAATTCTCCCTTCAGTTCGCTGGCCCGAATGAAGCCACCATGGCTTCGGGCATCGTCGCAGGTCCCTCGAGCAGCGTCGTCATCGACAAACAAGGGATGTATTGGATGGCGGGTAAAGTGAGTAACTTGATAACTAATCATCGATGGGCGTTTGACTGACGGAAGAAATAGTGGAAAAACAGCGGAGAGGGTACGTTCAGTCAAGCAAATATTTTCGAATGCATCAATTCACGTTGGCGTCAGGCTCCTCTGGCTCGCCATACTCGTCTTTCAGATACATGCAAGATATCATGTACGTATCTCAACGCTCTAATTTACTCCTCGACTTCTTCTAATGCTGCGATAGGGGGTGTAAGGTGATTTTAGCCAGGTCAGGAGGTGTCACTCACTGGCTGGTTACTCCCGACGACGACGGCACCCCCATGACCGTCTGCTGGGGCCAGAACGCTATAAACGGTACGCCAAGTTGCCTATCTACCAATACAGGCTTACCCATTTCCATTCGCAGGGGAACTCGGAATGGGCCCAGAAGAACGCAAGAGTTCAAGTAAACCAACGCGCAACCTTACCCTCGTCGGAATCAATGTCATCGAGTATGTCGTTTGCTCGTTTTGAATTCATATAATTTGTTGGGTGTGGCTGATGTGTTGGTTCCTTTCAAAGCATTGCAGCTGGACAAAATACCACTTGTATTCTTGCGAAACCGACGGAGAAATTCTCCGACATGCCTCGACACCCTGAAGACGTCGACCCGCCCGTCGTCTGCGTGGGGTGTAAGAAAGATTATGGGGACGACGATTCGCCTCTGGAATGCGACAAGGTACCCTCTTTCCCTCATCAATAGTCATAAAAAATCCCCAGACTCATTCCTCTATTTTCTTCTTTTTTTCTTTTCTTTTGCATTAGTGCGACGCACCCTGGCATCTCCAGTGCCTAGACCCCCCTCTGGATGCCGTTCCAGATGGAGAGTGGTTCTGCCCGGACTGTGAGGATGACCCCGGTGCGCCCGTGGGCAAGTGGCGGACGGAGAAGAAGCCGAACAAGACGAAGAGCAAAACGAAGCGCGCGGCGAGTCCGGGTGGCGAGAACCATGATGCGATGGAGACTGGGGGAAAGAGGAAGGCGCCGCCTAAGGCGAGGGCTGCTGGTTCGTTGTTGCTTTTTTTGCCGTGTGATTTGAATTGTGCTGATGAGTTTTTTGTGGTTTTTGTAGCTGCTGCGCCTGCTCCCAAGAAAAAGAAACAATGATTGTTTGATTGAACGAATGTAAGGCGGCCTATGTATACCACCTATCTGAGCTTGCATACAAGCTAAGGCGCCCATGTTGTTTGTGTTACAAGTATCTCCTCTCAACCTTTTCCCCTATTCCCTTTTTTTATCCTTTTTTTTGTTCATGTGTAAATGCTGGTACCCATTCTACCAGCCCAGTCCAACGTTCTCTATCAGTGTTGGAGAAATCAAAAACGTTGTTGTAGTTTCGTCACCGGATAGTACTATCGCCGAATATTCTTGTTTTTTGTTCTCTTTTCTTGATTTGTTTCGTGGTCGTGTATGCTCAGATATATTTTTTTGTGTGTACGCTTTGACTATACCTATTGTAGGACAATGTGTACGAGCCTTTGAATGAAACTTGGTTCCTTTCTATTCTAGGTATACATCATTCGTTTGGCGAAACTACAATGACCCTGGCAGTGCGACCGACGTCTGCCCGGTCTTCCGTTGGTGCCGGTGAAAGCACGTTCATGAAAGCACGGGATAGACGCGGAATCGGACTTCGGGAATGGAGTGAACGGTTTAAGTACCGCCGCAGTCTGAGTTTCGCCAAACGCGGAGGATGTGGGAGGATGTAGGGAGAAAGGGCGAAGATGCACGCTGGGGACATTTAAAGCTCTACCTGGGCCTCATAGTTCGGCTTTTGCGCGTACCCTTTTAACCACCATAGTATCCTTGACTGAAGTTATACTTACTTCAGAAATACTTCAGCTGACACGAGGACGCGTAAAGGACGCGTAATAGACGCGTCGCACTGCGTGCCAACAGCTTCCTAACAGCGGGCACAGTTCCAGGTGACGCGTTGCGTAGTCGCCTCATTAGAAATCCCTTCAACTCTTGAACGTGAACTTTAATATCTCCAGTCCTGAGTCGAGTCATTGTTAAAGATCTTGGTAAGGCGCTGCGAGAAATGCCGTCACGCCATTCATCCAATGGCAATGCATGGACCTCCGTCGCCCCATAGCATGGGTACCTAAAGTGAGTCACAACTCCAAAAATCCCATGGGTTTGTGGGGGTCCATATAATCTACGCGAACAAGCGCACGGATTGTTTATCGTTTCTGCGTTTGAGCGCTTACCATCCATCCTACCTAGCACACCTTGGTCGCCGTATCTTAACTTCACCCCGGCGCCAAAAAGGTTCGCAATGTCAACGTCACAAACGGAGATATGGACGGAGCGCCTGTTCCTTCGCGCTGCAGAGAGTCGAGATCTGCGGTACTTTCGAAAATGGTTTTGTGATTCCGAAGTCATGAAGTTCTGGTGAGTCATTTCTACCTCCTCCGCTCTGTATCAGTTCCGCATCCCATAAACGAGGATGGTGCTCGAAGTGCGCTAACCTGTCATTTGGGTTCATAGGTCCACCCCTCACACTGACGTCGAACAGACCCAGAAATTCCTAGACAATATGATCGCGTCGCCGTTTAACGGCATCATGAATTTTTCTGTTTGTCTTGCCGACTCGTCTGTGGCGACCGTGACAGAGAACACCACAGGATGCTGCGAGAGCGAGGAAGGGTCGTACATCGTCATCGGCAAAGCCGGGTTATACGATGGCAAAAAGATTGGATACATCTTCGACCGCGAATACTGGGGCAAGGGATATGCTTTCGAGGCGCTAGATGCGATTTTGCGCCATGTGTGGGCTCTAGAGTTGGAAGGCATCGTAGCGCCCGAAGTCATCAAGGCCAACGTCGATCCGCGGAACGTGGCATCGCTGAGGCTCCTTGGAAAGCTGGGTTTCGTGAAAGTGGGTAGCGCGAAGAATACTTTCGAAACGAATTTGGGGTGGTGCGATAGCGTTTATTTAGAAGTTAAGAAACCGTTAGAGGCAGAAGAGGCGTAGAGAATTGATCTTGCTTTGGTTTGTATAACGTATTTATTTGCTTTCATGTTGCAGCTGGTTTGACTGTTTGATTTTTTGTCAATGTAGGTCGATTTGTATGAGTCGATTGGGCTCTTCAGTTTGAATATAACGAGTTTCCGAAATTCTCTTGCATTTAGGCGGTTAAGTTGCATGCCAAGAAGATCGTTGGGAAGCATCCACTTTACGTAAGCTTCTTGGTGGCGGAACCGACACCTTTCAGTCCGTTGCCATTAACGATGTCATGTCGTGTACTCTAGGATCCTTCTCTCTCTGGTCCAGTCTCTGATGCCAGGAGCGGGTTTGTAAACTTCTGGATCACCTAACATCTATTTTGTGTCATACCAGTATGCATATGCATTGAGTTGCGACATGCGCCCAATTTTACTGAATCCTACTTATCCAGATATTATTGATAACATTATCCACCTTACAATAACTCTTTTCTAAGTTATTGTAGTTATTTAGTGAGTCCATGCAGATTTCCTATCCTTGCTCTTTTATCTGATCTCCTGGCATAGATTCTGCGGCCAAATTTCGACATAGACATACCTTGTAACTCGATATCCATATCTATCTGGCCTCTAACGATGATTCCTCTTCACGACGACCACGATGGACATGCAACGACATCAAATAACCTACAGATTCATGGACACTCGAACTCCAATCACCTCTCAACTGTTTCTTCCTCTTCGACAACGGCATCCGACGTCCAAATCCTCTACATGCCCATTGCAACCCCACCCACACCCGCGCCATCACCTCCTCCAGCCATCCTCACCCTTCATTCAAACTCCCAACTAAACTATGATCTCGGCCAAGTATCAACTCCGCTGCACATACCCTCCTTTGAAACGAACAATCCTGCTCTACGGCGCGAATATCTCACGTCCATCATCCGCTCATGTACGCCAGAAGAGCTCCTCTTCCTCTCGCATACTATTGGGGGTCTCCTCAAGCCCAAAGCCTTCGAGTTCAACCTCCCAGAAGAATTGATCTTCCTCATCTTCTTATCCATCGACGACTTTAGGACACTGGTGAATGCGTCGCAAGTGAGCAGAATGTGGAATCGGATCGCGAAGGATGAGAGTATATGGCGGGAGATGGTGATCGCGTATGAGTTAGAAGGCATGGAAGAGGCGGAAGAGGAGTGGAAGCAATATCGGAGGAAGGTTCTTGAGAGGAAGATTCGCGCGAAGCAGAAGTGGTCCATGCTAGCTTCGGAGACAGAAGGAGGATCGGCGCCATTGCAAGACGAAGGCGATATTTCACCTCTATCGACCCCTCCGAACGACTCGGAGCCCCTCCCTTTCCGACTTTCCTATCGTCGCTTTTTTAGAGACACTTGTATCATCAGTACGTACGCCTGCGTCCTCGTCTTTCCTCCCTTAGCGCCCTTACGCTTAATTTCTAGACGACAACTGGCGCCACGGCGGCAAGCTTCTCCACCAGCACCGACTGCCCATTATCAGCCCAGACAGCGGCACTGTCACCTCTCTCGCACTCGACAAGCGCTGGGTCGTCATCGGCCTCGCCAATTCCATGATCAAGGTGTACGAGGCGCGCACGGGGCTTCTCGTTCGTACGCTGCTCGGGCACGAGTCGGGCGTGTGGGGTGTCTGTCTAGTGAGCCAGGGCGGGTCGCGGTTGCTTGAGAAGCCTGCGACGGATGCGCCGAGGTTCTATGGGCGTGACTGTGGTGCCCCTTCGCAGGAAGTGCAGGACAATGGCCCGCGTGCTGAGGGATCGCGTACTGGGAAACGGAAGCGGAAGAAGGGTGCGGAGGGTGCGATGTTTCAAGATATCGGTGAGGGGGGTGTCGAGGATGTGAATCGCGAGAGCAAAGACGCCCTAAATGGTACCAAGGGGGAGTCGAAGAAAAACACGAAGGGCAAGGGCAAGGAGGAGGAGGATAATCATGACGATTTGCCCGCTCGCGTAGCCGCGCTCAACGTATACCCAAACCGCGACGGGTCGCACGTCATGCCCGACACTTTGCTCCAACCCCTCATATCGCCTGAGATGCAGCGCGCACTGGACTTGGAAGTCACCACCGACGGCAGTGGCAGCTCTTCCGGCACCAGCAGCGGGCCGGAGGACAAGACCGGCCGCGCACGACGTTATGTGGATGCTGGGGAGCAAGAGGACCCTGCTGAGACCATACCTGGTACGGACATGCCCGAGATGCCTTTCAATATGACCTACTCGTCGCATGGATGGGGGCAGCCGAACTCTATCATCGTCAGCGGGGGTTGCGACAAGGTAGTGAGGGTATGGGATTTGCGATCCGGGTTCGTTTATTTTGCCGAGAACGATGCATTCTACTGACAAAGTTTACATTATAGCCAATGCATATATGTTCTACATGGTCATCTCTCGACGATCCGCTCCCTGCGCGTGCTGAACAGACGGCCCATCGCCGTGACTGGCTCTCGCGATGCAACGCTGCGGGTATGGGATGTGCAGAAGGGGCGCTGCCTGCGGGTGCTGGAGGGTCATTCCGCGAGTGTACGCTGTCTGGATGTGTTTGGCGATAAGGTCGTTAGTGGGAGTTATGATCATACGTGTCGGGTGTGTGCTTTCTTGTTAACTATATTTTTATTTACTCATTTTAATGCGTTAGCTTTGGAATATCGACACGGGCGAGTGTTTACACGTCTTGACGGGCCATTTCTCGCAGATATATTCTGTAGCTTTTGACGGCGTGAGGATCGCATCTGGAGGTCTGGATACCACAGTGCGAATATGGGACGTCGAAACAGGGTAAGCCTTCCCTTCCGCCCCCAAAAGCAAGCCCGACTCAAACGCCAAACCACAGTCGATGCATCGCCCTCCTTCAAGGACACACCGCACTCGTTTGCCAACTCCAACTCTCGCCCACCATGCTCGCAACCGGCGGCTCCGACGGACGCGTCATCACCTTCTCGCTGCAGACATACAAAGCGTTGCACCGCATCGCCGCGCACGACTCCTCCGTCACCTCGCTGCAATTTAACAAGGACTTCCTGCTCACGGGGGGAAACGATGGCAGGGTGCGGGTTTACGAGACGGCGACGGGTGCGTTTGTGCGCGAGTTCAGCGAGCCGAGCGAGAGTGTGTGGAAGGCGGGTTTCGTGAGAGGGACGTGTGCGATTATGTGTAAGAGGGCGGACAAGACTGTAGTGGAGATTTGGAGTATGAATCCCAAGAGGAAGGACCGGAAGAAGACGCAATAACTTGGTGGGGTGCTGAGCATAGTGTTATTTTTATTATTTTTCTATATGTTTAAACTTGTGTGTATTGCAGATTATGGAATATTGCAATGGAAACAAAGACAGTAGGTATGTATGTACTACAGTGGGGGGCTGAAAAAGGCCAAAAAGCATGCAAGAGGGCAATAAAATAAATACATAGTGTCAAATATTGATAAGTAGACACATCCCGGGGCGATGGATTAGCGTAATGGATAGGTCGCGTAAGGCGACGAATAGGTGGAGGACAATACTTTTTTGTCTATGAGGGAATAAGATAGGCAGGGGTTGAGTGGGGTGGGCGAGTTCTGGAACGAAGGGGGGCAATCAAGGTCTTGACGAGCTCCATTTGATCAGTCCTTCGTATATCGAATACATGACCGCTGCGTTCGGCACAACACGCATCAAGTGTGCGCTGAGACCGCTGTACAGCGTCCGCGCGCCCTCCTCTGCGATAACGAGCCGCAGCGTCTGCACCAGGCCCGTGTATTTCAGCACGCCGTTCACACTCGGCTGTCGCAGGCGTGTCCGTAGCACCTGTATATCGGAGAATTAGCTCGATCGATACACGGCATTTTCTGGGAGTCAGAACGTACCTCGTGAGGATATGTGATCAGACTGGCAACAAGCTTCGCCGTCCCCGCACTTCCCAGCATGCCTACCCAGCGTCCTACAGGACCCTGGCCGTCCATCGACTCGCTGAGCCGTTTCAGGCGCTCGTAAAGCACCCACTGAATCGTCCCCTCCGTCACTCCCAGGTAGCTCGCGCTGAGACCCTTATAGAATCCTCTAATACCCTCCTCGCGCAAGATCTTCTGGATGCAGTGCCAGCTCCCTCCGAGTACCTTCTTGTCGCCCTGCGTGAGCTGTAGACGGGTCTTCACGACCCAGATGGGGTTCGTCGCAGTGCTCGTGACGATTCCTGCCAATGCGGCGGCGCTGAGATGCACCCAGCTGTTCTCCTTGCCGTCGTTGAACTTGTCTGCGATGATGCGCTTGCCGTTGCCGTAAGAGAAGAAGTTGATAGAACGCGCTGGCACGACGCCGACCAGGGTAGGTCCGAGACCTTTGAACAGTGCTCGGAAAGACTCTTCTCGGTATATATCCCTGTACACACCATTCAGCTACGAAGGGGGGACTTCGAACAGTAAACACTCGCCGAATGATGTATCCCGTCTCCACGAAGTTGTACAGCAAATTCGACGGCCGTGGTGCACCCATGACGACGCCGCTCGCGCCGTTACCGACAACATTGACCACTGGATGCTTTTGGCGAAACAAGTCAGACTGTAGCCTCGTCTTCACTACATCGAATGGGCTGGTGACGATGGCACCGCACATGCCGCCGAGACTGTTTAGCAAGGATTTTTAGCCTTCATATTCACTCGTGATTACCACAAGAAACGCGTGTACTCACCCTCCGGCGACAAAATGAAGCCATGGACTTGGTTTGCTGGCTGCGAGGGGAGTAGCAGACATGACTTGGCACTGAAAGCTTGAAAGCGGGTCACCGTTCGGCGTTGAAAACATAGGAGCCTGAGCCTGAGGATTGGGATTTTTTCCTCGTCACGTGCGCTTGTCCTCAAAAATACGCGATAAGATTCCTGGCGTTGAACGTCATGTTCGCTTTCATACTGACGACAACGACAACGACGAGCGCACACTCGCAGACTGCACGCGCCCCGCTCATGTCCTCGTAGCTGTCAGGGAGGACCGTATCGTTGAATAATGTTCTGTCTGTCCATCCTCAAGGTCTGTCGTGGATGACTGCGGCGGCGCGATGACGTGACTCACCTTGCCGGTGCAGGATACCGTGGCCATCCACCCCTCCAACTTCGGAGCGCCACCAGAGGACGCGCTTATCGCAGAAATCAACAAGAAATACGCGAATCGCGTGTTACACGAAGTTGGGCTGTGTATATGCGTTTTCGATATTGCGGAGGCTGGGGAGGGAAAAGTAAGGTATGGTGATGGGTTTTTGTGGTATAAAGGTATGCTTGGTTTTTATGTCCTCTTTGGCTTTGGCGCTGAGAGGTTTGGTTTTCATAGTGGTGTTTCGGTTAGTTGTCTTTCGACCATTCACGTCGGAAGTCATTGTGGCCAAGGTCAAATCCTCTGATGAAGATGGAATTCGACGTGAGTTATCTCGTTCGGTCGTGCATATATGCGCCATTAAACCCTTATTTTCATTCACAGTCACTGTTGGCTTTTTTGATGACCTCTACATCCCTGTTGCATATCTTCCCCAACCCTCCGCCTTGTAAGTTTAGGGCTCAATTAGGCCTAGAAAGAGCTACTAAACCAACATCCATCAGCGACCCCAACGAACGCGCCCACTTCTGGCTCCCAGACTCCGCATTGACAACCACCACCGAGCTCCTCGACACTCCCGTCGCCGAGCGCATGTACATCGACCAAGGCGAAGTCATCCGCGTCCGCGTAGAATCCGACGAATTCTGCGACGACGAACCAGGACCCCCAAAAGTAACAGAGGGCGTGCAGATGAAGCACGAACCGAAAAGACCTCCTTATGTCGTGTGTGTGAGTTGAATCCAAAATCCTTTTGTGCCGTACAAAGCTGCTTGGGTGCTTACGATGTTCTATTTTCTCGTGCGCAGTGCTCTATAGCGGAGCAGGGTTTAGGGCCTGTTGCATGGTGGAATGGATCGACTCAAGTGGAAGAGGGCGACGAGGAGATGGAGCAGGGATGAATAAAACTTGCACTCATGCAAGACCTTTTTTTTGCTGTAATTGTTTTCTTGTAATATATTTTCTGCATCTTTTAACATTCACCAGGATCTTTAGAGCAAGCACTGAGTATTTTCTGGACGATACATCTATCACCCTTGGGCAATTCTGGAAAACACAGAACGCTATGATTATCATGGCCGACTAGCTCAGCTGGTTAGAGCGTCGTGCTAATAACGCGAAGGTCTTGGGTTCGATCCCCACGTTGGCCATTATGTTTTGTTTTTGTTTTTAACCCCCAGTCCAGTCGCACTGAGATGCATGATCATGATTCATTGATGTCCTGAATAGTTTTGATGGAGTACAGTGTTCCAGTGACTCAGCACTGCATCGCATTTGCAAACACGCCCGAAGCCTTATTTCAGGTCCCATGCTGCCCCATGGCTGCTTCTTAATTTTGAGAATAGGCACTCCGCATATGGATGCAGCCGATGGGCAAAAAATGAAACCAATCACAATTCACTATGTATACGCTTATTGGTAGGTCCACCACCAAAGTTACTGCATATAACCACTGAGAAAAGGCACATCACAAACCGGCGCCTCCGCGTGAGCCCTTCCATTGAAGTAATGACTCAAATTATGAAGTGATGTCAAAAATCAATGGAACGTGGCCCGGAGATCTAGTTAGTGGAGCTATTTCAGCGCTGGATCGGACAGGAATGCGATGAGTGGCTAGGTTTCCGCTCTCCTGGAGTGAAAAAACCGCTATCGATGTGAGCGCTGGATGTGCAATCTCGTTGACGCTATTCTCTGGCCCCTCGGGTATATGAACAATACCTGAAACGGCTTTGCGGCCACAACGGTCGATGGTAGGTGTACGCATTTAAACGGATAATGGATCGGGTTTCTCAGTTCCCTCCTCGCCGACCTTGGTTGTAAAGTCTAGACCAAATACTAGGGGGAAACAACGTGGCGAGAGCGCTTAATGCTTGACACTGATGTGTCCGATGTGTGAGAGCACTAGATCCAGGTAAAAGTATGTTTAAATGCGAGTGTGCAATAGGAGTGATGTGATGAAGGAAATGATTTTCTTCCGGTCTCAATTGCGCTTGGAATTGGTGAAGAATGTTGGCCAGACGAAAGTTGTAGGTTTTTTTACGATTATCAAGTATCGTTCAGCCCTTGATGTCTTCGTTTCCAACACCATTTGGAGAGCTTTACTGGCCGTTTTTCAATTGCCTGTGGACGTAGGAAGCTCACAATATCTTTAAAACTTCCGGTACGTATGTACGGTATCCTGGATCGAGGTATCCTGGATCGCTATTTCTGTCCGACTCGGGCATCATCAAATGTAAAGACATTGTAAATAACGTTAACGTTGATTAGGTACAGCGAGTACCGTGCCACATGGCTTTTGACTCATCAGTGCACGGGTACGAGGGTAAGAGCGCTAGAGAAGGCAGAGATCCGCCTACGCCTCGTCATCTCGTTCTTCGGCTGGATGTGGATTAACCGGTCAAGTCCGAAGGGATCGTGATAAATCTGGAGTGACCTGACTCGTAAATCATAGCCTTGTATTGTCCAAATGAGAGCGTATGAATGTCAGCAGTGACATTAAAATTTTAATGGTGTCCATTCATTCTCCCTTTCGTTGCGGGTTCGAGGATGACTTGCATTCATTCATCCACTGATCATACAACTCCGTAACTGCGATCCTCAAGTTGGTATACAGCTTTCCATTTCAAGCCTGATGTGATTTCATGATCGAGATCGATCAACGCCGTCCGGAGGTCACCCGGACGTTGGACTCTGGAATAACTTGACATTAATTGGAATTTTCACTTTCAGGTATTCATGTCCTTCCATCAGAGCTCTCTCGGGGTCATGGAGCTAAAAAGAATTAAATTTCAATATACTGAGGCGGTCTACGACGGCTGCGAGATTATACACCGCCTCCCGACGGATCAGGCAGGTCGGTACCTAGTATCAGACTCCGCCCATGCTGTACACACTACGCAGCTACCGTTCCACTCCGCACTACATTGAGCGGCGGATCAAAAACTCGATCCATATGTCTATCAGACTCATTAAAGTCTTAGACCACAGATGCCGCCCAAAATTTCTTGCTTTTCCTTAATTTCTAGTCATGACTCCAGAGTCTAGACTGGATAAAACACTCATAATATGCAAGAATAAGAAGCGCTCTGATGTATCCCAGTGCAAGTCCTGCTAGTATCAATATGCGCAATACCCGGTCCATCAAAGGCCGAGCTCGAGGCTGGCACATATGCGACGGCTGTTGGCGGGAGGTGCATCCTTGGCTCAACTGCACCGGGATCTCGTCGGCCCGTCACCGCCGGCTGACGCGCAAGGAGGCGCTGAGACTCGAGAGTGGTAAACCCGGTTATCGAGACAGTAAAACATCGTTTCCTTCCAGAGCTTGATGTCTCCGACCGGTTTCTAGATAATTGTTTTTGAAATATCTTTCGAAGCCTGATGAAAACGACTTTGCCCACACTTTCGTTTGAGAGCAACCTCTTCCATCTTCTACTATCGCATCGTGATCCCCGGCGTAGCCCTCCTAGACCCCAAACAAATAACAAGATCGCAGATTGCCTTTCAGTAACCCTATCATCGTGATTAAAGTGACCCCGAGCGATGCGTCATACAGTACAATTAAATGATCAGGTCTCAGCGCCTGTACTAGTAGTTTTTCCAGTCTATCTCATGGTGTGCATACAGAAAAAGAATGCGGATAAACACGACGAAAGAATGATCATTTGAGCATTAACAAGTTTGAGGGTCTAATTTGTATGCATTCATTTTCGATATATGGCTTGACTAGGGTAGAAAAACCATGACAGTTATAGTTCTTTTGACTCCAAAATATGTTATACGTCATGTCTTCACGTCGCGATATGTCAGTTTTTTTGTTTCCTGATAACGGAAGTCTATTTCTTGATCACAGTCCGCATGGATATGGTTCAAAACACCCAACCGAGACGCCGAAGATGCGACTGACTTGGAAACAAATTTCCATCACACCCTATTCCGGTGTGGAGATGGTAGAATGGTAAGGAATTAAAATGTATCGGCCAGTGATGATAGTGGTAAGCTTGTGAGGGGAAACTTCTCTGCGTGAATCGAAAAATGTGATGAAGACTAGGCGTAAAACATCGCCCATTGCTACAGTGGCCGACCAGTGTAATATTTCCCGTCTCATCTCACCGCGCAATGATCTGTTCAAACTTCAGGCTCGCAACCATGACGTTCGATCCTACGGTAGTCCTACCCTCTACGTACCGAGCATTCATAGGTGCTTCAGTATAATAAGGGTTCAGAAATTCTATCGCAAAACCATCTTCAAAGCCCACTTTCCTCTTAGCCTTCCGCATTCCTCTTATCGCCCTTTCAACTCTGCCCTCAATATGTACACCAATCCTTTCGCGGCTGCTTGGGGATCGCAAGATTCGCGTGATCAGGGAAACTGGACATCCAACATGCCGCCAACGTTTGGCGCTTTGCCCACAATGGAGAACATTCCGGCTTCGATGACCTTCAATTTTGTTATGACCAACTCCAATATTCTGGCCTGCCATGTATATGGTCCCAATTCGACGCATTATTTCTCTGTCAACACAAACGCGACATCTACCACCGTCTCTCGTCGGAATGGCGAAATGTTTGCGATCATATACTGGCAGCGTCATGCTACTATTCAAGCAAGCGGCATCATTGAGCAGCAGAGGACTGCACATTGGATTAGACTCTCACACGATAAAAGGCTCGTTTATCCAAGTGTTTTCAATTATTCAAGGCGACTCACTTGGGAAATATAGACGCCGAACCATGGTTGTGGGTGGGCGGACTTATACCTGGACTCCCTGCGGTAATGCCATCTGCGTGAGTTAAGATTTGATACGTTCTTGAATAACTTAGGAACTCGCCCTTTCTATATTATATTAGTTACATGGCGAAGACACCAGTTCAGCTGGTGAACTTGCACGGATCACCCGTGCAAATAACCAAGTCACCCTACAATTGGCCATGTCCGCATTCAACTCTGGGTTCCTGGAAGTTTCGGTTTTGTCGACGATCCTCTTCCTCAGCGGCAGGGATATTGATTGATAGTTTCCCGAGGTGGCCGACTCGAGACATGATCAAAGGTTATGTGGCGCACGCGGTGGCTGTGAGGCCTACGACGTTGTCGGATTGACCCGTCTATTGGATGCTCGATAGACGCCCGAATAATTTATTATACAAGCCGGAATGTCATGCACATCCGTTACGATACTTACTGGATACACATAGTCGCACTGTTCTCTTATTTATTATTTAATTATTATTACTTATTCGACTCTATATGATTGGTGGGCTCGGATGTCCGCAACGTTATTTATATTTTTTCCGTACTTAGACAAAGACAAATGCACAGCTGGTTGTGGATACGACCTTTAAATAATGCTATGATAAGGATTTAGATAAGGTAGCTGCGAAAATGGTATAGATCTTTGCACATGGTGTCAGACTCCGATCGATAATATAGACCGATTTCGAAGATTAGTTTGTAACACATACTGTACATAGGACAAGATGAAATACCTGTCTTCAACGTCTTCTGAATAAGATGCTAAGAAGTGTTCCGCTTAGGAGTCATACATATCCAGCTGCTGTAAGGTGTTTTTTTTTTGGTCATTGAGAAAGGCGGGAGGTGGAATGTTAACAAATGTATCACGGATAACTCGGATAGACCTAAATTCATGTCAGTTTTACAAGTAAAAGAAAATATCACAGCACCCATCCATTGGCAATGCGGTGAGAAGGCTTGTTATGAGCTGATGTGACGTCAATATCAATGAAAGAATCTTTCGAAGCATGACAATTTCTATCAATGTCAATGTGCTTGACCTTATTTCTAGGCGACGTGTTCAAAATTGGCTGAAATTTTAATATAAAAAAAATAATCGGAGCGGTAAAATGTGAATGTGTAATACTTACCAGCATGAAGTCTAAAATACCGTCTGTGGAGTGTGGGCAGGATAGTAGACGGAAGCAACAACCGAGATGTAACAGCAAGATGCTAAACTCCATTGCGACTAAAACTGGGATTGATGTCTTCATTCCGCTTTCCAGTGCGGGTGTGGCTAGAGCGTTGCGTCTTCATCATCGTTCCGACTCACGAGCGCTGTTTCCAATGAGACAACAAATGCGCCGCTCCAAAGCCCAAGGAGGACTCCGTAGCAAGCGATGCTTCGCGTCAAAAATAGGTCGGCTGCGATCAACCTCATCAACCGGACGACGTTGTGCGCTACACTGCGAGCGCCGACGCCAGACACACAATGTGACCACGATGTGGAATGCGACGGTCAATGTGGCGGATACTGCGTTTAGACATAATATGGCGCGCGAGTGACTGGGAATTGACGTTGACAGGATAGTGAGAGGTAGGATCAACGAAAGTGAGGTGAAGATTGCAAAGGAGTATGAGGAGGCAGTGGCTTTCAAGTTCGCCGCTGTAAGATTTTGAATATTCATGACCAGAATTAGAGGTCAACGTGAGGGTGTACATCGTAGGCCAGGAGAGCTCCATTATATGTGCATGAATTGAGGTGATCAATCACTGCGAGTTGTATTTTCTCACTGGCGAAGTGCTTCGAATTTTGAATCAATGTTCTCACTGACATTCGCATTGGAAACCGTTCAACATTCTCATTGGCCACAAGAGAGGTGAGAGCTTGGTGGAAAACTGGAAGCGCGGACGTACCTCTGGCCGTTCGAGGTATCAGATGATCACGTTCCTCGAATATATGTACCATGGAGATGCGAATCAGCTTTACTTTGTCATACCGATCACCGCCATTCTTTTGAACGCGCAAGACTGTGGAATGTTAGGATTGTCGAGGGTACGTGAGTTCGAGAATCATTGCGGCACGAACGAGGTAAAATGGTGCAACTGATGTAAGATGATGAACTTCGACTGTCAGAAGTTTGCGAACAGCTACACTGAGGTCGATGTAGCCGTTAGCGGTTTGAAATTGATAGTTGACTGCTTCATTGGATCGAGATTACAAGTTAGATACCAATGTGTACACCATTTAGCGAGGTAAGGCTCTAGTCCATGGGCGATGACGTCTTCGATTGAGCCGCATACACCTTGTGTTGAGCTAGCTACCAGTGAGCGGGTTTCGATGGCGTGAGTCGAGTCCACGTCTGCGCAAGCCCCTTGATTAGCTCTGGCGAAACCTCCTTCAAATAAAATGCTTAGCACAAAACTGCTCACAAGGACGTTGGATTAGTGTACGTCGCGAGTTCCACAACGAATCCGATCTTCAAATATATGCACTTTACATCATTGCATGTCGCTCCTACACGTTTGATATGATTACGACTGCTTTCAGTGCTTCCTGTGCTAAGACGTAACGACTCAGATGCTATCGTAGTATGAGTTTATTCGAAGTGAATATTGACACAGGCGCATCATGGTGGGCCATTAGCGGCATTATTATCACACCATGATTTTGAGACAATGCCGCCTTCTGATAGGGTATCCGCTTCCGATTGACATGGAATCTCAGCGTAGCCGTTTTGATTATTCCTTGACGAAAACTGAGGCATTGATGCCACTGATCACAGGCTGTGTACTTTCGGGATGATGAACACAGAATAGAGGGAGACTGATAGGGCACACTCACTACAGGTTTCATAAGAGAGCCGAGCTCGAGGCATCAAAGGTTTTCTTTCCTCTCCTTCTTCGCCTTGCGTTCTTCCTTCAAGGCATCGGCCAGTTTTTGGAGTTGAACAGTGACAGCCGTATTTCCACCTTGGGCGGAGGTGCTTCTAGCCTGGAAATCTTCCAAAAAGACTTCGAGACGCTTCTGAGTCGCTTTTAGTGTAACTGGCGCAGACGAGATGGGCTGTATGTGAACGGGCGGTGAGAGCGGTGGGTCCATGGTGGGTGTTCAGGAAGAAGAAATTTACGGCACCGACGGGCCGCGTGTACATGTCCGTCCTAAAAAGGAAGTTGTATTTTTAAAGTCCAGCGAATGTGGGGTGACAAAATCGTACGAGCCTTTTTAAAAACGTCGTTGACGGCGCAACTCCAATCTCATCTATTCTCCCGCATTCACCATGGGCGTCACCAATTGGCTTGCTTTGCTCCTTACTCATCCCTTCGAGTTCAGGACCCTCGTGCAATTCTATCTCTACCATGAACAAAAAAGGGATATCGCTGCCCTAAAGGAGCATCCCACATCTGGGTGGGACAGACAGTCGATGCGCCGGTGTTGGGACTTCCTGGACTTGACCAGCAGAAGTTTTTCGGCCGTTATCAAGGAGCTTGAGGGAGATTTAGCACGGACGGTGAGTGCAGAGATTCCTTTTGAACCCCTTCACTTCCGAGGCCTGCGTCATCGGGCTCGAGAGCACGTTCCGCCCGAGTTATGTGTCATCACATGCCTTCTCCCGAAAAGCACTAGGCTTAGACAGAAAAGGGAGAAGTTGCTGTATTTGACACTCAGACGCGTGTATGTCGATACTTTGGAGGGAATGACGACGACGACTGGGATTGACACGTAGGAGCCAATGCAGCCTTTTTACTTCATCCTGTTTGGATTCGCGTTCTTAAATATTTTTGTACTGATAACATGATATGAAGATTGCGCTATTCTATCTTGTTCTACGTGGACTTGATACCATTGAAGACGACATGACCATACCCGACCACATCAAGCAACCAATTCTGCGCTCTTTCCACGTACATACTGTCACGCCGGGATGGAAATACGATGGTTGCGGTCCCGCTGAAAAGGATCGCCAACTGCTTGTGGAATACGACACTGTCGTCGAGGAAGTCAACAAACTCCTACCAGAGTACGTTCTTGCGTTCAATATGATGTCTAGTAGCTTGCGACGCGTTTTCTTGCATTACGTCCGTCTATTCGTTTCGCATGTATTGATAACCAACTCTGTCATTTTCAGGTATAAGAACATTATCATCGATATCACCCTCAAAATGGAGACGGGGATGGCCGATTACGCTCACAAAGCTGCAACAACTGGATCCATCTATTTGGAAACAGTCGCGGAATACGACCTGTACTGTCATTACGTCGCTGGTCTTGTCGGTGAAGGCCTATCTCGGATATTTTCTGCTTCAGGGAAGGAGGCGGCGTATATTGCCAATCAGCTCGAACTGAGTAACTCGATGGGTCTGCTTCTTCAGAAGACGAATATCATTCGAGACTTCCGAGAAGATGTGGACAACAAGCGATATTTCTGGCCGAGAGAAATATGGGGAAAGGAAGAGTACGGCTTCAAGGAAATGAAGGAGATGACAAGCACGGATCCCGCTGTGGTGCGCCGTGCGACGTGGGCTCAGAGTGGAATGGTTCTCGACGCGTTGAGACACGCGGTGGATTCCCTGGACTATCTTAGGATGCTCAAGAATCAAAGTGTCTTCAACTTTTGCGCGATTCCTGCTTCCATGGCGATTGCGACTCTGGAACTATGCTTCATGAACAAGGAAATGTTCCAACGGAATATCAAGATTCGCAAAGCCGAGGCTGCCAAGGTACGTCTTTTGCATCCGCGTAATCGCTCTTCGACTGATGGCTTTTATAGCTTATCATGCGCTCAACGAATCCTCGAGAAGTCGGCCTCGTATTCCGAGAATATGCACGACGCATTCATGCCAAAGCCCTTCCATCCGATCCCAACTTCATCCGTATCTCTATCGCATGTGGAAAGGTACGACCATCGTGCTATAAATTTACTCGCGAATGTGTATTTATCTCTCGTACAGATCGAGACATGGTGCGAGCACAACTACCCTTCCTTCGTGCATTTCTCCTCGGAAACGGGCAAACAAACACTCGATCCCGCCGATCCTCGCACCAAGATCGTATTGCGGCAACAAGCAATCGAGACCGAGCTGGCGAAGAAGAAACGTCTGGAGGATATCCGCAACGGCATCACGAACGGATCCGCTGTCGACCCTACACTACTGGGGACCAAGGAGATCGGGAAGGGCGAGTTGCTGATGTATGTCGGCGCTGCGTTCTCGATCGTTATCGTGCTCAGCCTGGCAATCATCTATGCGCTGGTGAAGTACAGCGAGTGATGATTCGTCTTCTTTATTATTATCGGCTTGCTCTCGTATACTAGGACCTTTCTATTTGTTGTTACATATGATACCACTTTATTTCATTTCTGCTTTCTGTTGTCGTTTGACTTATTTTCCTTGCATACGAGAGCATTACTCCGGTATGATCTAGAAAAAAACCATAATCGTTATTTAGGATACGTTTCTGAAGGAAATATATTCCTGCTTATGTATATCTATTATCGTATGGGGCAGCTACCGTTTCATATCCACATTCTTTATATCTCAACTGCTAATGACTGAGCGCTGAGTACTCGGAAACGACCCCGACGACCGAGATATGCGGCTGTGCGGATATTTGTTCAGAACAAACAACGCCCTCCGTTGCCACTTCTCAACCCATTCTTTCTTGTACCACAACAACAACCATGAAAATATACCTCCGATTCACATTTTTCTCGTGGACTCTATCTAGGATTTACCTCTTCCGTATCTGCGATTACATTCTCTAAAACATCTTCTCAATCAGCCTGAGCATGCTCCTATCACTCAGCGCGTGTTTTCGATCCTCATTGAGCATCCTCTGCTAAGGTACTTTTCGAGCGAATATATCCACTTCGATTGCTTTTAAAAACCTAATGAACCTCGTACAGTCTAGTTGATAAGGAGAAGGATGGAACATCCTCGCTGAAATTACTTCTGGGAGTTTCTTCGGCTGTGCCCTGCAATGAAGCCGAACCTTAGAAGTCTAAACCTTCCAACGAAAGCTCAATCTACCTCCAACCTTGAGTCTTTGGATACTATGTAGTGAGCCTTTCGGATGTTATCTTCGGAAACCCTCTGTCAGAGTAATCATTTTGTGGAGGATGTGTCGTCCATTTCAAGCGCATATATGCGCATATAAGCTCACTTCTGCTTGAATTCCAGACCTTTTATGACGCTTGCGCATGCCTAGAAGTCGCCGATGACTTGATTTAGGACACTCTGAATTATCTGAGCGCGGAACAGGACACACGTGCTATTCGGGTTTCAAGTTGGTATCTTTCATCGATGAATTCTACATTCCTCTGCGGTGAGAAACGCGTCATGTTCTATGTAACCTGAACCATTCAGCTCTCAGGCATCGTTGCCAGATAATGCACGTTGTTGCACCGTTCGGAACAAGAATGGCTTGCAGTTTTCTTTTGCCAATGCGTCGAAGCTCAACCATGGTATATACATCGGGTATCAGGTTATAATTAGGATTGCCAAATTCAAAGGCCTATGCGACTTAATCACTGATAGTTAACTCAAGAGTTTTGCTCAAGATCCTACGATGAATTCTCGGACAGCCTGATATCGACCCGAAGTCCCGAATCCGAATTTATCGCCACAATACCCAAATATAGACTGCACGTTTGTCAGCATACGAGTCAGGCCAATACGGAGCCCACGGTCACCAGCAAATCAACAGCAAGCTCGGTAATTTATCTCTACACTCTTATCTCGTTTGTGGGGTTCAGTCTTCCTGCATACCCGCATACAGCCCTCCTCAGCCCTCCTCCCTCTTTTCGACACCGTTGCTCATCATCGCGTCGTAATTTTCAGCTCAAATTTCCAGAAGCTTTTAGCCTCAACAAATCGTATCCGGACAGCTCGACCTCTTTCGAAGGAGCCTTGTCATCAAAGTCTCCTTCCTTGGGTCGCTCGGTCTAAACACTCCTCATCTGCATGAGCTTGCTCCATGATTACTTCAACACACGGAACTTGCAGGGCTTCCGGCGCCTGCTCGACAATAACGCCGAGCGTGGATCCACCACGTCGGCGCCGTCGTCGGGAACCCCGGGATCGAGCTATACAGGAGGTGGAGGAAAGTCCTGGACACGCAACGGAGGAGTGACGAATGGATTGGCGTCTACTTGCGAAGTCAATGCCAGAGATTGGCTGGGCCGCACGGCTCTGCATCTGGCGTGCAACGCTGTGGAGAACATCGAATATGTGCAGGCATTGCTGAAGCACCCCAGCATCGACGTTAATCTCCCAGATACGGAGAGCTTTTGGACCCCGCTTCACCGAGCATTGTATGCGGCCAATCTACCTGTCGCGTACGTCGTTTGTTTTCCATAATTTCCACCATTCATTGACGTCATGCGCCACTCGAAGCTTACTTCTCCTGCAACGTCCAGAGATTGACACCTCTCTGAAAGACCTAGAAGGTTACACCGCATTCGACCTGTACAATTCCACTGTGAATGGAACGAAGCCAATTTCCGGAGCTACCAATGCAGAATTGTATACGTGGGGAGCAAACCAGTGCGTAATGTTCCTGAAATTTCTGGCTCACTGCTCACTATACGGACGAAACAACAGTAACGCTGCCCTGGGTCTGGCTGATGGAAACGACAGAACGTACCCTGACCATGTGAATATCCAATCAAAGGAAAGCCCAGCGGCTTGGGCGAAATTAACTTTGGCCGCTCGGTTCTCTCCGATACGTGTGCGACAAGTTCAGATGTCTAAACTGCATACAGGTGTGTGGGCTTGGGTTTTAAAAAAACTTCATTACACTCACGCACGGTGTCAGTTGTGGTTACATCAGAAAGCGAAGGCAATCTTCGCCTCTGTGGATTCGGGAGCGGGGGTCGGTGCGTCGCCTTTCTCCAACATGATCTGCCAACTCGTTGATGTCGTGTTGTAGTCTTGGTCCCGCCCAACATACACAATACAATCTTAACCCACTCCCATCCTTCAATCTCGACATCGTCAGCGTGGCACTTGGCCAAGATCATACTCTGGTGCTCACGAAATCGGGCGAAGTCTATTCCTGGGGTCTCAACCGTTTCTCACAGCTCGGATATGTCGTAGAGACATCGAGTTCCGGGACCGGTCGTATTGAAGAGCCTATCCAAAGCGTTCCAAAGAGAGTTGTTGGATTTTTGAGGAAGGAAGTTGTTCGCGGCGTTGCAGCCAGCAAAAATGCGTCAGCGTGTTGGACGAAGGATACAGTGTTTACTTGGGGAACAAACACAGGCCAACTTGGTATGTTTCTTTTTTAGCTGCATCTCTTATCCAGAACTGACAACGCTACAGGCTATGACAAAAATGCTCAGCCAATTCAGATTACTCCAAGGCCCGTAACGAAATTCTCGAATATCGTGATCGAGCTTTCTATGAGCGTCAGTACTATATTATAAACCATCTGGACGTTCTGTCTTAAACAACATTCCAAAAGGATACTGTATTGGTGGGTTTGCTTGTGACCAGACACGTCGAATGCATCTGGAATGACGTACACTATCGCATAAGGTCAGTATTTCGAAAGTCGGTATACGAGGACGTGGCTCATCCTGGACTTAGTTTTCCGCTGAACTCTTTCCCGACTGGCATTGAACCATACCGCCCTCCGCTGTCCGTCAGGGATTCCCTCATTTCGAAGGTTACATGTTGCGATGATACATTTGCGGCGCTCTCTCTAAATGGCGAAGTTTTCACGTTTACTCCGCCTAAATCGACTGGTGATAATTTCTCGCGAGAAGGAAGGGCATTTGCTCCCCAAAGGGTGTGGGCATTGAGAAAGAAATTTAGCGCAGTCAAGGTCAGCAGCTTCGCCATTATATGTCAGCGATACCTACAATTGCCTTATAACTTTCTAGGATGTAGCTTTGGGTTCCGAAGGCTCTCTCATCATTTGCACGGAATCTGGGCATGCGTTCATTCGGACGAGAAACGCCAAGAGCGCTTCTGCGAAGGCATTCAAATTTGAGCGCGTGCCTTTCTTGCAACGCGTTATTCAAGTCTGTGCCAATAGCACAGGGGCGTTCGGGGCACTCAGAGTTGACTATCAGCCCAAGCCAATCGATGTTATCGGGAACTCCCTTGCCCGAGACATGAAATTTGTCCAACCGTATCTGGAATTCTATCGAACTCTCGAGAACGAAGACGAGAAGAAAAACGATGGACAATCAAGTACGGAGAAAGTCATACACCCCGACCACTTTGATGACGAGCCAGAAGACATTGGCATCGAAAGCGACGTTGCAGACGTCGCCTCCCTCTGCGACGTCATTTTCTGCGAGCAGAGAATGCGGAAGCGGCATGGAGGTACTATCGATTATGGAGGTATTCATCTCCCTCACGGTGCCGATACGATGATCCATCTACAGTCGGGAGAAATCTTCCCAGCGCACCGAGTTGTTCTGGCAGCACGCTCCCGCATTTTTGCCAGTATCCTATCTGGTTCCGGCAATACCACTGACGACAAAGCCAATACCAACATCAAGCTCCTCTCAGCGAAGCCAGGTCCAGGATTGGGCGTCACTAAAATCTCCCGAATTGCCATTTCCCAATGTCAACCGCTCTCCATCCTCATCTTGTTGCGATATTTGTATTCGGACGAGGTGCTTGCTGTATGGGATCGAAGAATAGGGGCAGTGGTTGTCAAGCAAATATCAGCATTAGGCGTGGATCTCTCACAAGTGAAAGCTGAACTTCAAACGCTCGCAAAGATGTTGGATTTACCGGCTTTGATCGAAGCTTTGCAAGCCCCTGTAAAGCGAGTACCGACCCCAACGATGGCGACGCATATGATCGACTTGTTTGAAGGTATCCAGAAATTGTCCTCGAGGACATCGCCGCTTGCTCCTGATGTCGTGTTACAATTTGTGGACAAGGACGTATACACTCATTCTGTGTTATTACGTTCTCGGTCGCCGCTATTTGCGAATTTCTTTGATCTGGAGGATTGGACGAAGAAACGATGGGCTGCAGATGGGATGGTTCGGGTTGACATGAGGCACCTCAAATCTCATGTCATGGAATTTGTTCTCAAGTTTATGTGCTGTGATGGCGACGAGGAAATGTTCCGGTATCTAGGTGCGTCTGTGGCACCGTTCTCTTCACCTTGCTGTACTTAACGGGATAATATAGAGTTCGTAAAGTCGACGGAGGAGCTGATTCCATTCATGTTCGGGGTGCTCGCGGGAGCAGTGAGTTAATTCATGAAGAACACAGTTCAATGCTGAGCGATTGGTGACAGAATGAATTCCACTTGGACCGCTTAATCCTCCTTTGCTCGGACGTGATCTTGCGGTATACCAACGTCGGCAACGCTTGCTATGTTCTCGCCGATGCGACGCATTACCGTATTCAGCCACTCATCAACAAATTACAAGACTACATATCCATCAATCTCGAAACTTTCCTAGAATGCCGTCTATTGGACGACATTCCCTATGCGCTGGTGAAGCAACTTTCAAAGTTTACGAGACGGCGTCAGACCGAAAAGTCACCGTACTCTCGAGGCGGTGCATATATTCAGTCCTTGCTGGACAAATACGGATCATGGCTAGCATTGCAGGACATCCCTCAGCCGACTTTAAAGCATACCACTATCCCCAGGAAGGATATTTCTTCGAACAAGCTTTCTCCTCCAGTACTTATCAAGAGGTCGACTTCGAACACGTCGTCTTCTACGCTTGTCCCTCCGCCTTCTCCGCGTGCAGTCCGCCGACTGCCTTCGGGTGATGATATATTCCTCATGGATGAGCCAGAACTGCAGAGTGGGTCGAGCAAGCCTATCGAGAGCAGTCCTGTCTGGAAAGCGCAAGGCACAGCGCCCAAGTATGCTTCTCTACTTCTCGTCATGCGATTTGTGACTCATGGATTTACGCAGAGTCGATATGAAGATGGTCATGGCGGAAGCCGCCGCGGCTACTCAGAGTAAACCTCAACCAGTCCGCCTTCCGGTTACATCGCGAGCCAGCACATCCAAAGTCCCTTTGCCTCGGCCAAACGAGCCTTCGACGCCAACGAAAATATCGCCCCGAACGGACGCGCCTCTTACATGGCGAGCAATTCCTAAGCCGAACGTGGAGCCTATTGGGTCCCATAGTGAAGGCCCGTCAGTCCAGTCTACCCCGCCATCGATGCCCTCCAACACCACACCGGTAAAGAGTATGCTGAGCGGTACACGCCCACCCGCGTCTCCATCACCTAGTGTATCCAGAGCAAGTCAGTCATTGGGCGCTCCTGGTCTTGGCCCTGTTATTACACCGACACGACAGATGCCATTGAAGAGTAGCTCACCGCAAGTTCGTAATGTTATGTAAGTTTACCCTTATCTTTCTTCTATTTCATCGGCATTAATCCTTCAATTAGTGGTGGCAAGGCGTGGACACTTCCACCAGTGCAGCCAATTGCAGAACCCTCGCCGCCTGCGCGCGGTATGTCATTTGTTGCCATTCAATATTCACAGCAGGAACAATTCGCGCCTGTCAAAGACAAACGCTCGTTGCGCGAAATCCAGGAGGAGGAGCATGCACTGCAAGAGGAGGCGGACTTCCTCAAGTGGTGGACGGCTGAAGAAGAGCGCGTGAAGCAGGAAACCCTTGCGCTTGCCCAAATGCAGAATATACCCAACAAGAAATCAAATGCTAGAAAACCTAGACCTCCGAAGCAAAAGGCGGATTCTGCGTCCAACGCTGCGGGACCTTCGACTTCGCACGTAAAAGAACAAGGCGCTTCATCGTCGCAAGGACCCAGAAAGCCACGCAAACCACGCCAGAAGAATCCCGCAGCAGAGTCGTAAATACTTCTTAATTATGCCCTATGTTTATACATATTCTATACTACACTATGTACATTGTAATTTATCCATGAGTGGCGATTTTGCTCGTTAGTTGGTCCATATAATCTATGCCCGTTCTTCTGTAGACAATGGGGGATTTTCGTCTGGATTCACCTCTGAGTCGGGATGGGTCATGGATGGATCGGGTGCATGGTTGTCTTTAATGTCTAGCTTGTCGTCGATAGCTCGAATGATGACAGTGTCTCCGTCCCGTATCGTGCCCCGCAACAACTTCTGCGCCAATGGGAACAGTACCTCAGTGCGCACTACACGTGCGATGGCCCTTGCGCCATAGACATCAGAGTATCCGTGTTGCATGAGCCATTCGCGCGCTGCTTCATCTACGTCTAGTTTGATCCGACGGTGCTTTAGCCTCTCGGCCACATCATCCAGGCGGAGTGAGACAACACGCAATATGGAGGTACGGGATAGTTTGTTGAATACGAGCATTGAATCGAGACGGTTGAGCAACTCCGGAGGGAAGTATTCCGACGTTCGTTCTAAAACTTCCTTCTTGGCCTCTTCGGTGACAACGCCTGTCACCTTGTCGGAGGCCGTAGGATGGGCGAGAATATCGCTTCCGAGATTGCTCGTTAAGCAGATGATGGTGTTCTACGTACGACTCGTCAGCGAGAGAAGGATATTGATATGTTATGAAAGTATACCTTGAAGTCAACTTTGCGACCTTGACTGTCTGTAATTGTTCCCTCATCCAGAATTTGTAGTAAGATCATTGATACGTCCTGGAAATTCGTAAGATTGATTGCGCAATTTGATAAGTTCGGTGAATCAACGTACCTTGTGGGCTTTCTCGAGTTCATCCAATAGAATGACGGCTGTAGAGATACATATGAGCCCTGAGGTTACTGGCCATTTTACATACACTCACCATAGGGTTTCCGACGAACTGCTTCTGTTAGCTGTCCACCTTCTTCAAATCCAACATAGCCAGGCGCGGCGCCGATCAAACGCGAAATTGTGTGGCGATCGTGGTACTACACCGACAAAAAATCGTTGGGAATTAATTTCAATTTGATTATACGCGCAACTTACTTCCGACATGTTAATTGTAATCAAGCCCCGTTGTTCGTCATTATAAAGGAACGAAGCAAGAGCCTTGCAAAGCTCAGTCTGTAAAGAAGAGAGACATTAGAAGTAAGTAGCCAACAACAGAAGAGTACCGTACCTTTCCCACACCAGTAGGTCCCAAGAACAAGAAGGACGCCACAGGTCTGTTGGGCGCCTGGAGGCCAGCACGCGATATCCGAACAGCATCGCTAATGGCAGTCACAACATGATCCTGACCAACAACGCGCTTCTGCAGGGCTTGCTCCATCTAGACAGACCGTGAGCTGAAGGATCATTTCGGAATAAACGCAAATAACATACATGAACAAGTTTATCCCTCTCGCCCTTCAACAAATTCTGAACGGGAATGCCAGTTGCCCTTGCAACGACACGCGAGATATCGCTCGAAGTGACACGATCGTGCAGGACCATGCCTAACGGCGATTCGTCATGCGCTTCAGCTTCCTTTTCCGTGGGTAGCTGCTTCTCTAGTTCTGGGATGGTGGCAAAACGAAGTCGAGAAGCCATTTCGTAATTTCCGTTACGCTGCGCAACTTCCAACTGGTACTTTGTTTCTTCCAACCTTCGTTTGACGTCCTTGATCTTTTGCAGACGCTCTCGTTCTAAAGAAATAAAATATTGAGGCTCTGAGCCTCGCACGAAATATAGTCAAGCGAACGTACCAGCTTGCCATATTGAGGTCAGCGCAGCAGCTTCCTGTCGCTTAATAAGGAGGTCATTCTCGACTTTCGTCCGCCGTTCGACGCTAAAAACGTCTGTTTCCTTCTTCAAACTCTCCAATTCAATCTGGAGTGTCATGATCTCGCGATCCAGGGCTTCTAATTCGTCTGGTTTAGACTCCTGAGCAAGTCGCAAGGAGGAAGCCGCTTCGTCGACCAGGTCAATGGCTTTGTCCGGTAGATATCGGTCCGAGATATAGCGAGCAGAATATACAGCAGCTATTCAAGAAATCATAAGATGTCTGATCGTAAGGCGGTGGCCTGACTTACCAGTAACAAGTGCGCCATCAGAAATTTCAACACCGTGATGGACTTCATATTTTGGCTTCAGACCGCGCAGAATTGAAATGGTGGACGCGACTGTGGGCTCGTCGATTTTGACAGGCTGGAATCTTCGCTCAAGGGCAGCATCTTTGCCAATTGTCTGTCGATATTCGTCCGCTGTAATTAGAATATGAGATGATGAGATGAATATACATTTTGAATATGTAACGTACGTGTGGTGGCACCAACGAGTCTCAGCCCCTTCGCAAGTGCCGGTTTAATCATTTGTCCCGCGTCAATGCTGCCTTCCGCTTTCCCCAGATTGAAAAGAGTATCTGAAACCTCGTTTGAGCAAGAAAATGGTGCCAAAGGTAAATTGATGATACGTACGGACTTCGTCAATGAAGCAAATGACATTCTCGCTCTATTGATCGTCAGTAGTCAACAGCACAAAATGTATGAACATACTTACCTCTGCTTCAATGTCGCGCAGTAGGGCCTTGAACTTCTCTTCAAACTGCCCCCTTATGCCTGAGCCCGCCATGATAGCAGCAAGATCGATCGAAAGCACGCGTTTGTGTTGCAGGGACTATATATACTCACGACCGTCAACAAATGAGGAAACAAAAGAGTCTACAGAACGTACCTCTGGGACTTCTTTCGCAACAATCCTACTCGCCAACCCTTCCAAAATCGCGGTCTTTCCTACACCAGGTGGTCCAATGAGCTAATCAAATATATTCAGTAGGCAGAATTAATGGAACATTGGAATGCACATACAACTGGGTTTGACTTTGTTCTCCGCGAAAGAACTGGAGAATTAAAGATAAGTATCTTTGATTTCGAAATTCTTCCGGGTCCGGCTTACTTTGAATTGTGCGTCGGATCTCTGGAACAGAGGGTATATACGTGGGTGAATTGCAAAATGAATTCTGATTAACATTCACATACCTTCATCTCTCCCAATGGTTGGGTCCAATTTACCTTCCCTAGCCAACTCCGTCAAGTCCACGCTCTAAAAAACAGAAGTCAATGTACTTCTCGATGGACGACAGACTGCCGCATATACTCACGTATTCCTTCAGAGCATCACCCTTCTGATGTTGTGCACCCATACTGAATCCAGGGAATCCACCACCACCGGCTCTTCCGCTGCCTCCCGGAGGACCGCTAGCATATTGTCGCAGGCTCTGCATCCCCCCGCGAAGAGCAACACATGCCGAAGGAACTAGAAGGAGAGGACCAGGACGCGTTCGTGTCCGTGCATACTGCAGACTCCTGAACGTTTGGCTTGCTGGAAATGACAATAATCGACGAGTCTGTTGGGGTTGAACGGAGGTTCGAGAAACCAGGGGCCGCATGCGGCTTAGAGAGAGAACGCGAGACATGGTTGGAGTCGCAAGAAAACGGAGGACGGAGGTTGATAATAGTCGTGGTATTAAGTTAAAATGTGAGAAAACCTTGGCCGTCGTTGGCGACAGCGCTCAGATATGGAGGGGTTTTGTAGGGGAAAATACCAGAAATTTCGAGGCGCTACTCGCGACGTCACCGAAGGGCATCGGGCAGATCTAGGATGACCTGGAACATGCGTGATCGAGGCCCCAGTAGTTCGCACGGTCAATGATGTCAATTCGATCGTGATATCCTCCATCCAATCGTGTTCATCTTCTTCACGCAGTGGCGATGGCAGGAAGGACCGACGACGACTGGGCAGCATTCATCCAACAGAAGATTTCCGAGGTCCTCTCTGGAACGGATATCGTCAAAGAGGCACCATTAGCGTCAATCTCGACACCTGAAGATCCACGCTTTCCGTTGGCCATAGACCATACATTGCTGAAGCAAGATGCAATTCCCGCTCAAATAGAGGCTTTGTGCGACGAAGCAATTGAATTTGGTTTTAAAGTCTGTCTTTTTTCTCTTCTTTCTTGGTGATTGGAGCTTATGGTGAACCCCAGTCTTGCTGCGTAAATGGATTATACGTCAAATCGGTTGTCGAGAGACTACGGAATTCGCAAACTATTGCATGCTGTGTGGTTGGCTTCCCTCTTGGTGCAGGATCGGCTGAATCGAAAGCCTAGTGAGTCAAACGATGCCTCGCATATATCAGGCGCAAAACGAACTGCTCAGCCCGATGATAGTGAAGCGCAAGCTGCGATCAAAGACGGCGCGTTAGAAATTGATACCGTCATTCCTCTCGGGCTCCTGTTATCGCAGCCTCCTCGTTACGCCGACCTTTTCGATCATCTCCAAACGATGATTCGAAGCTCTGCTCCAGTCCCCGTGAAGGTGATCTTGGAGACTGGTCTCATTCCAAGCCCGGAACTCAAAGTAGCGGCTTGCGTGATCGCTGCAGAAGCTGGTGCGGCCTTTGTGAAGACATCTACCGGCTTTGCATCGGGAACTGGGGCTACAAAGGAAGACGTCAGTCTGATGTACCGATCGGTCAGATATAAGGGCAATGTGAAGGTGAAAGCATCCGGGGGAGTACGTTCTTTCGACGCCTGCAAAGAGATGTTTGCAGCTGGAGCAGAAAGGATAGGAACGTACGTGTATTCGGTGAAATCGAATCAGCCTATATGCTAATGAAATGCAAACTTGAAGGTCTTCCGGCGTTAGTCTTATAAAGAAATCAGTCACTACGTCCGGCGCTTATTAAAGTAAGTAGCAATGAAAGGTTCGTCGGTGCGCCATTGAGAATCCCTGTCCTTGTATGCATCCCTGAAGAAGCTCTCCGAGACACGCCAGATACGAGTGACACTCACCAATGACACAGCAATTCGTCGTTATCCTAGACGGTGTATATATGCGCCTCTGTCTTAATGAGAATCGTTTTGTGCTAGCCCATAGCGTTACACTCGAGTATGCAGGCTGAAATGCCATGAAGCGCTTGGGACTCGTGCATATAGTCGGTTACTTACCATCCTCCGTTTTAGATGCCGTTAGGACGCGTCGACGGGTAAGGTATTGTCCAAAAATCGAGCTATCAAGGATCCGCAATGGATTTGATAATGGATTGTAGGAGCTAGATGTGGGCGAATGTGTTGGGATGAAGCAAGAAGCAGGAAGCTAGCGTAGTTCTAATTTATAGTCGACAGAAATGCCTTTCGTAAGCATGGGTCATCCCAGTGCTCAAGCACGCGAATGCTGCGATCCCATGTACCGTCCCATAGCCAAAGGCGACGCGCGTATTATCGTCGACGCAGCGCATATGTAAAATATATATTTTCTTGAAATACGGCGCGTCTATTTCTTCGTGGGATGCGCACCGCGCTTCAAGTTTTGCTCTTTATAAACTCTGAACAAAGTTTGATCAAAAAAGATGTATACTCTCAAGCTTCGCCTCGTCTCCAGCTATGACGCTTCGTCAATCAATTCCCGCCATGCCTTCGTCTTGTAAAGCTGTTGAGACTAAATACGACCGGTGTCTATTGGATCTGGATCGACTCGGCGTACGCCGGTGGCAATGTCATTGTCGAACTTAACGTAATTTCCGAGTCGGCACTTCGTTGGGAATCGTCTTGTAAAGATGGAACGTGTGATCCTCTTGTATTTCTCCCATATCATGTCTACCCAACTATCTACTGATATCTTAGAATCGATCGTCGATACCCTTGCGCCAGATGATCCAAACCTTCGAGCAACGAAGGCATGCTCGCTCGTCTGCCACGATTTTCTAGCGATCTGCAGGAAACGCATTTTTGCGCGAATTATCTTGAATAACCCAAGTGTCGACCCTCCTCCCTCCCTACGCATAGATTGGGTACAGCACGGCACTACAGCCTCATTTAAACGACTTCTTTCTTTCTCTCCAGATCTCGCCCAGCACGTTCGCGAGCTGGCGGTGAACCTCACAGCACAGGATCTCAAGGATACAGCCCTTGTCGACATTTTCAAGAAGATAAACCAGCTTCAAGCTCTCACACTACGATGTAGTCGCTCGAGTCAGTCATTTTTGGAGAGAATACAGTTCGATTGGGACAATAACCCCCTTCGACCTGGGCTGCTCCACCTCCTACACCTTCCAACTATTGTCAGCTTCAATCTACTGGCCATCGAGAATTTTTTGGTCTCAGATTTAATCCCATGCGCCAACCTCAAGCAAATCCGATTTTCAGACCTTTCGATTAGTTCTGCCTTTCCCTCTGAATCCAAACCAATCATTGGTTCACCGATCCAACCTCTCAGTTTATTTGGTGGTACTAAAAGCGCGTCAATATTCACGGAGATGTATGCGATGCGGTGCGCCGATGGTAGTCCCTTCTTTGATTTTTCAGGCCTCACAACTCTCGCATATCCTATGGCGGAGTCTCAAGATTTGGAAGGTTTGAGGCATATTCTGAGTCGTTGCGAAAACCTTGTCAATTTAAGCACTCGTACAGGTATCGTTTTTTGTTATATCCATAATTGCGACTGTTTCTCATCTACTCGTAGATTCCCGCAGCTTTGAGCCCATTTTCACCAACCTTTCCAAGATGTTAACCCCCTCTATCCATACACTCAAACGTATTGACCTGCTTATCACATTTGATGATTCCAAGAGTCCTCAAAAAGGTCAAGAGGATCCTTTCCGTGGTTTCATCGATGCATTAGAGGGTATCGAGAACTATAACATCATCGAAACTCTCAGCATCGGTGTGATTATTTTGATAGACTCAACGCATGGTCCGCTCGAGAATTGGGGTCGACTTGATAAACTATTGACGCGCCCTACATGGTCGAAGCTGCGCGCAGTTTCGCTGACTGTCAAGACTCATCATTGGTTTTGGGATCCGAGCAACCCGATGGACAAAACGATACAGGCCTTTGGAGAAACTCAGTTTTCTGGATTATCGTCTCATAAGTCCATAGTATTTAATTTCCGTCTCGTAGCCCAACCCCTGTGATAAGTGTATGAAGCTAATTAGGTTGCCTGTATTTGTACCATGCGTTTAAATTCAGACAGGAAGATGTACAACGACAACAGGAATTTATGATCATGAATCAATTAATTATACATATTTTCTGCTATAACTTGATACCCAAAGATCAGAAGACCGTTCGACGACAGTCGACTCATTCTAAGAAAATGAGTGTCTTCTAAACTTTGCCATTTTTGCTGCAGGGAAGCACCGCGGACCCGGTCCTCGTCAAATACATGGAGAGCGATCAACAATAAAAATTGACGCAAATGACGCCACCCGGCCTGTCCTAGCACTTCATCGAGTCTCGCACAAGCATCTTCCCCAGTGATACCTGTCTGACTGTCAATAATGGCTCGTATTTGGATAGTCTCCATAATGTTTCCTTTGCTGATTTTCTCGAGCTCGTCCGCGAGGTGACAGAAGGGATCATCTGAAGGTTCGCCGGAGTGAAAGAAAAGATCGACCTCGATATGCTTCAGAGTGTGCAGTGAGGGTGCCAGCGCATTATGAAGACCAGTCAGGGTCAGGTCGGGTGTTGGAATATCTAGAATTTTAGAATGTGCGTCGTGAGTTGAAAATGGGCGAGCAAGGGTAGAAAAAGTCTTACATGCATCTATGCTTACCTTGGTAAGGCTCCTGCAGCGATTTATCATCTCAAAGGACGAGTTCCTGTCATCCAAATCCTCCATCGCAGTTGTTATATCGGTAATACTGGTGAAATCTACAAATGGCTGGCCATCGGCACATTGAACTGCACATATATGTTCGACAACGGAATGGGAATCGGTCCCGGTTGATATCTCGGATAGGTTTAACGTGACCTGAGGTGCTTCAGCGTTGGGAGATGAGGCAAATGACCAGAGTTGAGTGAAAGCGAACCGCTTCAGATTGACGCAGGGAGCTAAATCCGTAACAATGAAGCCGTTCATCGCAGATACCTCTAAGCCTACCAGAGTCGGAAGGTGAAAGAGACGCAGAAAGGCTGGTCGAAGTGGACTGGTATTCCACCACAGACCATAGGCCGCCGCGATAACGAGATACTTGAGGCGAGTGAACTTCGCGAACAATTGACACAGCTCGGCTGCATTGTTCAAGTCCTGGGATTCATATGTGTAGTCTAGCTCTTGAACATAATCGGCGAGCTGTGGCGCGTCTAAGAGAAGTTGTTTGAATTTTTGAGTGGGGCCTTTCTGCGTCCAACCAAAGTTACGGGAAAGAGGTGCGGCGGGGAAAGGGTTTAGAGTGATCGAAGCGAAGATGTGTTTTCTGCAAATGTATAGGAAATCGTGACACACCAGAGAGCAAGCCTTGACTGTCGTAAGATCTGGATCGCAGAGAGTGAGGGCTTCGATGATATTATCTGCGATGTCAAGGGGAAGGAGAGGCGACTCGACCATAGTGGTCGTGTCCAGAGGGTAGTTTGACTGCTGAGTAAGACGTTCATACTTTTCTCACGAAGTTACAAGATTCGAGCAATAACTGGTGATAAAACCTGACGCGAACGGTCTGACTCTTATATACTTATAAGGACATTGATAGAAGTGTATAAGCAGGGTCGATCAAACTCTGCGCGGCACAGGCACCATGTAAGTGTAGTAGCTGATTGGCACTGGCGGTTCACCAGCTTCGCGCCACCTCTCCACCATTCGCTTGAAGATGGCAGCACGTCTCACGTTAATGTCCTTCGTCCTAAATCCAACAGTCATCCAGACTTGCTGCAGATGCGGCCACCCAGACTGGTTAAATACTCCTTCCAGCCTCGATTGCATGTGGACGTCGGTGGTGTCCATTTCGAAGTCAAGAATGAGATGTATGTCAAGCGTCTCGATGACGTTCTTATTGCTCATCTTCTCAAGTTCGGCGACGACGTGGCAAAAAGGGTCAGTGAAAGCAACCCCCTGAAAATAGAATGCTGCTTCTAGATTGATGTATTTGAGAGTACGGAGTGAGGGAACTACCGCTTCGAACATGCCCTCTAAACTGGATATAACAAGCGCTGCGTAGAAATGGGTCATAAATGTTGGATTTTGGAAGAGTAGAAACGGACAATACGTACTTAACTTGAGGTTCAAAGTTATGAGACGAACGCAACGAGATACAAATCCTAAAAAAGGAATATCATTAGCATCAACAACTTCGACCGATAAGCTGTCCAGGCGAGCTAGGTTGATTAACGGCCTCCCATCGGCGCATATAACTGTATCTATCTGACAGGCTACTCCATGGCTAGCATGTCCGATTGACAACCCACGAAGCTTCAACGGAGACTGGCGGGTGCACTGTAGGCGTGGCGAATAGTTATATAGCTGAATCGTCCTGAATCGGAGCTGCTCAAGCTTCACACAGCACTCCAAGTCGGCGAGATCAAAATTACAGAACGCAGACAAGTCCAGGGCGATCAGGTCGGGAAGTTGGAAAATTCGGAGTAGAGGTGCGCAGGAGTACTCCCGGTCCCATTGAAGAAAATCACCATAGGATCTGAAGGATATTAGACGGTTGATCTTGTCCATGTGTGGCAAGAAAGCTCTGAAGAACATGTTGTCTCGATATGGGTCAAATTCCATTTCTCGAATATATTTCGCGACCAATGGTGCTTTCGTCAGCAGTCGGTTGAACTTTTTGACATGACCATTCTGCTTCCAAAAAAAGTAGTTGGAGGGCCGAGGGGTGCCGTAAGGCCCGACGGTCGAGAGGCTGATGGAAGCAAAGATGCGTTTCCTGCAGATGTCCACGAAATCATAGCAGACAAGGCAGCAAGCTTTCACCGATGTGAGGTTTGGTTCATCTTCGCAAAGTTTCTCGATGATGACTTCGATGATGTCGAGTGGTAATTCGGGTGTGTTGGGTATGATGGGCTTGGTGGGCTTGGGCTTGACACATATACGTGGCTTGGGCATTATGAGTTTGCTATGCTGAGGTGCTCGGTGCGTTGGATGGGCGCGGTGATGGGAATAAAATGAGCAGACTTCAGCGCAGGCTTTTAACAACACGCTTCACGTGTGGCATTCCAAATCCCATTGCCTCGATAAGCAACGGAGCTTTTCAGAAAAGCGTTTTCCGGTCAATAATGAAAGGGCAAAGCCACACGATGGCCTTATAGGATCTTTTACATGATTATTCTGTCGGACAATGCATTTGGTCTTAATGGATGCATGCATTTGCAGTACAAGAATTAGCGCCTCAAAATATGGATCCATCAAGGCCACTCACTATGCTCCTGGACCCAGAATCATACAGTTACCTTCTGAATAATCTTCCCCACATCCGCCAACATTGACCAGCCGAAGGATGGCGTATCAAAGCAAAGTATTTGCGGCCAATTCGTATGCCTCGATAACCATATGCGAAACAGGATACGATCGTGACTTGCGATAGGCACCTCAGCGCTCAGCCTCCACAAATTAGTACCAGAAAAGGGCCGCATCATACAGAAACTGAGCGTTGAGGCCTGTCGGTGAAATCTGACGGTCGCCATGTCGCAAGTCTAAGGTCCAAGCTCTGGGCTATTCATGGACAAGACAAGAACGATATCGAGACCTAGAATGCGTCCTGGGTTGGAAGCGTAAAAGATACAGGAGAACCTCAGGCAAGTACCTCCAGTGTACCTCCCTCCTATTCTCTACGGCTCAGAAATTTCTGCATTCCGAAGATGGGTAGCGAGAAACCCATTTCATTGAGGCTGGAGGCTCTCCATTCTCTTTCTGAAGATTAATATGGTAGTGAACAACGAGTTGCCTGTCGTTTGCCTGACGTTTTGCGGGTGGGAACTGTGGCTGTGCCAGTTCGTCATCGCCACGAACGACGAGCGCAGCACATAACCACCAACCACCATGTCACGACGACGATGGGGGCTAGCGGCGCTCTGCTCTGCCCTGCTCTTATCTCTTTCCGCGCTGCTCGTAGCGGCACAGGACCCTAGCCACGCGGTCAGCAGTTTCAATTATCTTCCAGCGCGGCTATTCTTCTTTGACGATACCGAGGTGCGTAGAACTCATATATTCGCGATACGACCTACTAATCGATAACAGTCTGTAATCTACCATGATTCGCTGGAAGGAAACATATATGTCTCTCTCGACGAGGGCAGGACCTTCAAACTCGCCGATGGCATTCCAAAAGGCCAAGTGGTCATGGTGTTCGAGCATCCCTCAAACAACCGATACGTGAGTGGTAGCATCAGGCTCTATTGAAGTGGACTTACGAATCTGCAGGCTTTTGCGCTAACGGACGGAAAAACACACTATCGGACGGAAGACCGGGGAAAGACATGGCGGCCATTCGACGTTCCTCTTCCTCCAGCGGCAGTCATGCGACCGCTTTCTTTCCACATCGACCCCAAAAAGTTGGGCTATATCTTATACCAAGGTACCGACTGCGAGCGACATGGTTACAATACAGTCTGCCGCGACGAGGTACGTGTCCATTTGACTTGTCAAACGCCGGCCTAACAAGTATTGCAGACATTCTATACGAAAGAAGCGTTCAGCGACACCGTTCAACCCCTTCTCAAGGACACCACTCGATGCCAGTTTGCGCACAGCACAGCTGATTTCAAACACGAAGCGCACGAAGATCTCATCTACTGCGTCGCATTCGACAAATCCAATCCCGATGGCAGACACAATCTCATGTCCAGCCGCCTCTACTCCAGCACTGACTTTTTCCTACACAACAAGCAAGTCGAAGATCTCGGGATAGGCAAGAACGCGCGCGGCGTTGTCGCATTCGCCATAGTCTCCAAATTCGCCGTTGTCGCTCTGAAGGATGTTACGCGCAGCGACGGCGAGATGCTACTCTATGTGACTGTTGATACGAAGAACTGGGCCAAAGCGCACTTCCCGCACGCGACGTCGGCGCAACTCCGGGAAAACGCGTACACGATGCTCGAGTCAACGACTCACTCTCTCGCCGTGGACGTCGTGCTGCAGAACAAGAGCCCCATTGGCACGCTTTTCGTCAGCAATTCCAACGGGACATATTTCGTGGAGAGCCTCAAAGATACCAACAGGAATGACTTTGGATATGTTGACTATGAGCGGATATATGGCGTCGAAGGTGTGGGATTAGCGAATTACGTGGAAAACGCGCATGATGTAGAGACTCGAGGCGCGAAGAAGAAAGTCAAGACCCTCATTACCTTCAACGACGGAAGCACCTGGGCACCACTGAAAGCGCCTTCCGAGGATATCGACGGGAAGAATATTGGGTGCGACACCTCCGACATGGATAAATGCGCGCTGCACATGCACTCGGTCACGACGCCCCACAACTTTGGCCGTATTTTCTCTTCGCCAGCCCCTGGATTCGTAATGGGCGTGGGCAGTGTTGGGACACATTTGAAAACATATCAGGAGAGCGACACATTCTTGAGTACCGATGCGGGTCTGACATGGCGGATGATTGCGAAGGGTGCGCATAAGTACGAGTTTGGCGACCAGGGCAGTATTCTTGTTACTGTCGATGACGAGGAGCCAACGGATACTGTCAAGTATTCTTTAGATCTCGGAAAAACTTGGTGCGTCTGTCGTGCACTACGTATAATTTTTGAACGCTTACCCTGTTTACATAATACAGGAAAGAGTATAAGTTCGGCGTCAGACTCAGCGCCCGCGGTCTTGTCACTCTTCCCGATTCCACATCGCAGAAGTTCCTGCTACTCGGCCAAGTCTCGAAACAAGACCAGAAGGCGGACGTTGGGAAGGTCGTGGTCGTGTTCCTGGACTTCGCCAACACCCGAGGAAGAAAATGCTTGACGTCGGATTTCGAGAAGTGGTATGCGCGGCCGCATAATTCGGAGTGTTTGATGGGTCACAAGGTGCGCTGATTTGCCAATGTCGACGTGGAGTAACAGATCTGATAGCGTTTATGAGAACAGCAATACTACAAGCGCAGAAAACCCGACGCGGATTGTTACGTTGGCGAGAAATACAAGGATCCAGTGGTTCACGACGAGAACTGCGAATGTACGGAAGCAGACTTTGAATGGTATGATGTCTTCCTTTTTCTTGCCTCCCAGATCTAATTCTAAGGATACATGCAGCGACTTCAACTTCGTCCGTGTAGGCGATAAATGCGACCTAGTAGGCCTCGAGCAAGTGCCCCCAGGCGTATGCCAGGACGGCAAGCCCAACGCAACTTATAAGGGATCATCCGGATACAGGAAGAT
The DNA here is from genome assembly GCA_015484465.1 of Pholiota conissans. Taxonomy (NCBI): domain Eukaryota; kingdom Fungi; phylum Basidiomycota; class Agaricomycetes; order Agaricales; family Strophariaceae; genus Pholiota; species Pholiota conissans. The sequence continues at coordinate 186,562 of MU155158.1, forward strand.
ATCGGGCGATACTTGCACGGGCGGTGAAGCAATGGATGCGCCAGTGGATAGGAAGTGTTCTCAAGGTCAGTGGAGTGGTGTGCTTTGGTGAGAAAATCGGTGCTAACTGTGTACGATAACGAAGCTCAACCTCCGGCTGGTGAAGTTGCGCATGTGCAAGTTCGTATTTTCCCTCCGCGCATCTGTATGGTTACTGAGCTTTTTTGGTCGACTAGCATCCTTTCCCTGCTGCCATTAGGCAATATGCATATTTCAAGAACTCCAAGGTGTGTATCTCGGCATTTCGATGAGGGTTTTTCTGTCTAACTCATTCTCCATCAGACTATTCTCGTCAGGTTAGCCGACTTTTCAATCTGGCAATCAAGCAATGAAGGCTACCATTGGCAAGAGGCTGTCCCTGGCAAGAAATTCCTCGCGTTCTACCACCATAAATACTCCAACGAGCGTGCCTACCTCATTACCGCCACTGACGAATTTTACTACACCACGAACACCGGCGTGAACTGGTATCCCGCCAAAGCCGAGAACCCACCCAATAGCTTCGGCGCGCAGGTTATTCAGTTCCACCCCACCAATACGGAATACCTCATTTGGGTTGGGAACCGCGATTGCACGGCTTCAGGCGGGGGTGCCAAGTGTCACGCAGAAGCGCATTATACACGCGATAATGGACGCAAGTGGATCGCTATCGACGATTATGTGCGCAACTGTGCGTTCGCAAGAGACGCGCATCTCGATGCGGACCCGACGGAGATCGTGTGCGAGGCATATCGGGACAAGAAGGCGCCTCAACCCAAGAGACCTGGAACGAATCCGCTGGAGTTGGTTGTGGGCGGGAATTATTACGCGAATAAGAGGAAGATTTTCGATTCGGTGGTCGGGTTTGCGAAGTTTTCAGAGTTCTTTGTTGTTGCTGAGGTGCGTTTGATGTTTTTCGAAACCTTTCAGTTTATTGAGGATTTGTTGTTGGTGTTGGTGACTTCAGATGACAGCGTCTCACACGGCTTTGGAGCTGCAAGTGTCGTTGGACGGTAAACACTTCTCGGCGGGCAAGTTCCCTCCATCTATGCACCCCGAAACACACGTAAGTGAACCTCCTTTTTCGATTTTCACTTTCTGCAGGATTTTGAACGCATTCTCCATAATCAGGCGTACACCATTCTCGAATCAAGCACGAAGGCTCTCTTCCTCCACATGACGATGTCGGAACCCCCTGCGCCTTACTGGGGAACTATTCTGAAGTCCAACTCCAACGGAACTTACTTTGGTGTCTCCATCGAAAATGTGAACAGGAATTTGGCGGGCTATGTCGATTTCGAGAAGATGGTGGGGCTTGATGGAATTGCTCTTATCAACATCGTCGCCAATCCAGACGAAGCAACTCATAGTGGGACGAAGTTATTGCAGAGCAGGATCACGCATAATGATGGTAGGTGCCGCGATTTCGTAGAGTTTGTTCAGCCCTGACCCAACGTTTGAAGGCGGTACATGGACTCCTCTTTCACCCCCCAGATTGGACTCACTTGGTCAAGAATACTCTTGCAAGTCAACGGTATGTTGCTTCACTATCACGTCTCAGCAACAACTCAAGAATCATCCTGCTTTTATAGAAGTGTGCGCTGCAGATTCATGGTTACACTGAACGCCTGGATCCACGAGCACAATACAGTAGTCCTTCCGTCCCCGGGCTCCTGATGGCTGTCGGCAACGTCGGCGAGGTCCTCGCCCCATACACGGAGAGCGATACATTCCTCAGTCGCGATGCCGGCTTCACCTGGCAGGAAGTGCACAAGGATGCCCACCTCTGGGAGTTTGGTGACTCAGGTTCGATCCTCGTCATGGCGAACGATGAGGCGCCGACGGACTTCATCCTGTACAGCACCAATGAGGGTCTGGACTGGCATGAGTATAAATTTAGCGAGACTCTTGTGAGGGTTCGGGCAATCGTGACTGTTCCGGCTGATACGAGTCGGCGCTTTATCCTGTTCGGTGATGGACCTAAGGGGTCTGGTGCGATTGCTATCCACGTTGATTTCACCGCGCTGACGTCGAAGAAGTGTGAGTGCTATTAATTCGGTTTTGCATTTTTGGATGTTGATTTATGATTGAATAGGCGTGGTAAATGCAGAGGATCCTGGTCACGACGATTTCGAACTGTGGAGTCCTGCTGAAGCTCGGCCTGAGCAATGTCTCTTTGGACGACAGGTGCGCTGAGTTTTCCAAACTTGTCTTCGTCGAATTCATAATTCACCCATTTGTAGGTCAAATATCATCGACGTGTAAGAAATACGGATTGTGTTGTAGGCGAGACCAAGAAGGCAGAAGATATCTTTGTTGAAAACTGTCTTTGCACGAAGGCTGATTTTGAATGGTGAGAACATAGCATTCTGGCATCGACCACCATTACTTACGGACTTTTCCATAGTGAATTCAATCATGTCCGAAATGCGAATGGCGACTGCGAGCTAGTACCAGGAACCACGCCGTTGCCGAACGACGACTCCTGCTCCAACGGCGAAGACTATTGGTACGAACGCACTGCGTATCGAATTATTCCTTATTCGAGCTGTGAAGGCGGATATCGTCCTGATCGTGGTAAGGAGCACGTCTGCCCTGGACTGCGCTCGAAGAGCAGTTGGTTCTGGTTCTTCATGTTGCTCCTGCCGTTTGCGTTCACGGCCCTTGTTGGCTATTACTATTATCGTCGCAGTGGCCTTGCTAGGGGGTGAGTGTCTTCCTTTCCTATACGTTGTCCTTTTTTTATTTATTCAATTGGTTTTCGTCACAGTACTATTCGTCTACCTGGAGACATGCGCCCTGCGTACGGCGGCGATACAGGCGTTGTAGCAACTCTCGCTTCCGTTCCTTGGTACGTCATCGGCGTTGCTGGGATCGCCTATGAATGGGTCGCCTCGCGTGCAGACAAGTACCTCTTCCGCTCGAGAAGGGGTTATAGAAATGTGCCTATAGACGAGGACGCGCAAATTCTTAGGTTTGAAGATGAGGAATAGAGGAATGATCGAGGCGAAGAGGCAACTAATATACGTACAATAGTTTCTGGGAGGATGGACAGTCTACCATACCTTCGTTACCCCACCCTATAGCGTCTCGCTTTCGCTTGCTTTGCCGAGATTTTTTTTTTCGCATAATTCTTTTACACATATGCCTCGCTGTATTTATTAATTCTGCGTACTATGGATGCCATTCTTCTCTCTATTGCGTTGTCATATTCATGCCGCACAACTCGCCCAGTAGATTCGCGTAATCCTGTGGCCTTGCCGATGCATTCAATACCCCACCGCGAGGGATCATCGATTCATCGATCACCATCACGCGAATTGTTGAAGCCGAACTATGTCCACGTCAGCACTGTCCTCCTTTCGTTTCGCTGTTAGAAATTACCTTCCGTGTGGTCGACGAACTGCACAGGCAAGTTGAAGGATTAAGGTACGTTTTCTGGTTCTATTCATTAGGTGATTTTCGGAGAACGGTGTTTTCCGGATATATGTACCTTAGAGGTGCTAAGCTGTGCACACACAGCTTTGCAACGAACGACAACAACCACACCTTGACTAGGCTAACACCACTCCCCGGATGACTGACAGCCATTCAGAAGCTAATGCAAGGATTCAATATGAAAGTAAGTCAATATTTTCAATCAAAATATATGCCTGAATTGAGAAAATAGGACCCTCATCATCGAACAAGACACTTCTTACCGCTCTGCACAACCTGATCATTCCTCTCGTCCAGACTGCGATGCCTAACACACAAAGTAAATCATCGAGTTCTCAGTATACGATATAGAACTAACATGGTTCTAGACCTGAGCACAGAGCCAATGGGACCCGAAGCAGAGCAATTGATCGTTGCTCTCCAGAGTTATATATCCAGCATTATTCGTGGTCGATCTCAGACGGATAACTCTAACACGATTTCGAGGATAGCTCATTTTGAAGGTGGGCACTTTTTTCTTCTTCTCGGTTCAATATTTGTAAAGGTTCTGACTCTCGATATTAGAATTCGACACAGCTATGAATTCGAATGCACCAGAAAGTCAGACAGACGAAGACGAAGGTCTGTATAATTGTGACGCTCGAATTTAAATGCACTTCAACTTACCGGCCCCACAGAGGCTGAATCTGAATCTGTTGTCGCCAATAATATTACCAGCAACCCAGACGGTGAATCAGAAGAGTCCTCTTCAGCACCGACATTAACTCATTATCTCTCAGACAAACAGACACGCCGGCTAGGCGAGATGCTAGATGATCTTCAAGAAAACGTCTTCAATGATATCCCGATCCGCCTTTTGTCGTTCGAAAGTCCGATAAATCTAAATCCTTGAAGGTCTCTCTGATCGGCCGGGCAGAACTATACCATCGTTATGCGGACGAGCTCTCTGCGAGATTCATGTCTGTGCCAGAACCTGGGAAAGATCGCCGGCTAGGCCTATTCACAAAAGTCAGATACGCCATATTATCACATACGTGGCTCCGTTTCACTCCAGGGGAGGTAACCTTTGACGATTGGCACACCGGACCCTTTGATTTCGAGCCATCCTGGATATAGAAAACTCGCGAATTTTTGCAGAGTTGCCGCGTTGCATAGTCATGATCTGGCACTCGGGTGGATGGACACTGTATGTATTGACAAGTCCAGCAGCTCATAGTTGGATGAATCCATCCGATCGATGTATAATTGGTACGAGGGCGCTTCTCTCTGCATAGCATATCTCGCCGAGACCACATCACTTTCTGATATGCACAATGACCCTTGGTTCACTCGTGGATGGACGTTACAGGAGCTTCTCGCACCTCGCCACATCAAGTTCTACGGCCAGGATTGGACTCAACTCACGAAGTTTTCTAACGATAAAAAAAACTACGATGTTCAACATCAAATCGAGCTCGCGACAACTATTACTAGTAACGAGCTTGAATCACATCTCCTGACTCGGATTTCCCGCAGAATGCAATGGGCAGCAAGACGCCGAGTAACGCGTGCTAAAGACATGGTGTATTCGCTCACGGGAATTTTCGATGTTGACATGTCAATAGCATGCGCGAAGGCTGCGAAGCTGCGTTTCTTCACCTCATCAAGGAAATTCTGAATACTTGAGATTTCCAAGAGTTGGATATCTTCAATTGGGCTGGAGATTACGCAGCTGATGCTTCTGAGCTGCTGCCTACCAGTCCGAAGGCGTATCTACTACGCGATCCGACCACAGAGCTGCCCACAGGAGTGATGGAGCCTCTCATGTTGACGCACGTCGGATTGCGTGTACCGGCCTTGATTCTTCCAGCTACGCTCCAAATCTTCATCTCCCCCATCGCGGAATACACACCGAAAGGCGACTACTTTTCCACTGTCACAATGACACACATAAACCGCTTCCCTGTGCAGCCACAGAAACGCATCACCCCCATCTCCTTCGATTTATTGGATGTCAACGCTTTCAATCCATCCATCGCCAACGGTGACGTTAGATATGCGGTTGTGATCCTCAATTGTGGAGGGGATGAAAGAAATCTCAAAGTCCCAGTGAACTTCTTCGCCATCGCTATTTGGCATCTACATGGTGATGGAGTACTTCTGAAGTCGCTTAGTCTCAATCGCAGGATGCAGTCCACTCAGCCTATCAATTTCCGGCTGAACAAGTCAACAGGTCTGAACGACATGGCGGATAGCGTTATCAATTATGCTATCAATTGCAGTGAGCTGGAATATCATGGGATGCAGTTCCTTAGCATGTATTTCTAGTGTATTTCTCGAGCGTCGGATAGAATATAGTATAAATGTCAGTGATTGTGTGCAGTGAGCCCCTGATACGTTGATTGATCGTGATGTGCCGGACCGTTGAATGTACACGCAACATTTCTCTTGACCTTGACGCCCATGACGACGCCCAGCCTACCACTCGATGTCGTAGATACGATTCTTGACATCCTCGCAGCTGATGATCCCGGACTTCTATATATATCAGTCAAAGCTTGCTCCCAAATTTCTCGTACCTTTCTTCATCTCTGCAGGAAACGCATAATTTCGCCTCAATTGGATTGAACAGTTTTCTTTGCCCGATGATTTCGCGATACTTGGGTTGGAAGGAGGACGCATCTAGTAAGAAGTTCTGAAAACTACTCTCTGATGCACCGGAGGTGGCTGATTACGTCGCCAAACTGGACTATCAAGTCGCATGGAGTGACGAGGAAGACGCCACGGCTTATTTGGTGCTCAATATTTCGAGAATGTTGCGAATTTTGACGGAAATATTCCTCGTTCACCATTGAAGCTTCGCGAGCTGTCTTTAGGGATCCAAAGACTCCAGAGATACCTTCGATGTTGCTGTAATCAAATGTTGACTGCTTCCTTTTAAAAGAGCCATTCTCCTGCGATGAGGCTCTTCTTTGAAACGTAAATTCTCATTGTAACAAGCTATTTTGTACAAACAATTCAAATTCCAAGGACTGATTCGACAATAAAGTGGGAAACAAAGACCTGGAAAATAAGATCTGTGGCTGTATATAGCCCTCCATTCCGCGCGGTCGCCTGAAAACCATAAGCATCAACCGAAAATATTGTAGCTCTGGCCATCTAGATTTCTGAAAAACCTCGTCAAATCGTTCCCACTCATCTCCTCGCTCATAAACTGAGTTCACCCCAATAGCAACTACAACCGTTATTTCAAGGCAATTGATGATGTTTTTTGAGGATATCTTCTCGAGTTCGTTTATAAAGCTCTGAAGCAGCTGTTTACCAGGTTGGGGTTCAACGTGAACGCAGAGGTCCAAATGTCTGAGTGTATGCGTATGGACTAAGGATTGCACGAGTTTAGTGGACATCAAATTTGGGGATCTGTGGCCTGAAACAACTTTGTCAGAGGAAGTCATGATCATTGTAAACCATTACCTATATTATGGATGCGGGCACTGATGAGCCCAGGACACCAACTAATCATCTGCAATGAAGCTGTTAGTTCAACCTGGGTTGGTGCTTCGAGCCATAAACGCTTGATGTTACTGTAATTGAATATCGGCGGACCAGGCGGCTGGTTATCAAGAGCCATAAGTCTCCGAAATTCACAAACACTGTTCTTTTGAACATTGATAGTGCGAATCTTGATAGGTTTATCCGGTAGTTGTGTAACTGCAGAAAATGCAACATTATGCAAGAAGAGATATTGGAGATTTGTACCAGATAGATCCCGGATGATGAAGTCGGAAAAATTAATTAAAGAGAGTGATTTCAGTGTTGGGAGCCGAAGGAGACGCACGAATGCATATCTCAATGGAAGTCTTTCCCATCGAAGTCGAGGAATGTCAAAACACCGGAGAGTGACATATTTCAAGCCATTGAGCAGTTCCAATGTTCCTTCAAGTGCATTATGGTTTTCTAATTCATCGGGCATAGCAAGGTAGTCCAGCTCGCGAACAAATTCCCCCAGATAAGGTTTCGCTGTGAGTAATCGGTGGAATGCCAAAGCAGGACCCTTGTACCTCCACGGAAGGAATGGAAAATGTGGCCGATGATAATCATCGTAACTGCACAGGACAACAGAGGAAAAGATAAATCTTCTGCAGATATAATGGAGATCGCGACAGACGAGTGAACAAGCTTTGAGAGATATAAGATCTGGATCGTGTGGGGCGAGAGTTTTGATGATTTTCTCTAGAATATCAAAGGGCACAATATACATGGTGGTTTGGGGACAATATAGTGATGAAAGCTGAGGAGTCCATCTTCATGGTTTTAAATTGCGGCAGCTAATTGTCGGGACCGTAGTGCTTTGAGACCGGGGTTGTCAAATTGTATTGTCTAGGCGAGCATGGCACGGTACAAAAGAAAAATAGTTGCTAATCACAATAAAAGCAGACACCATATATATACTACCCTATTATCTAGAAAACTTATTGTACCCAGCTATTTTGGGCAAACAATTCGAAAAACAATGACATCTTCGACAATAAGTTGTCCAGTTGGAATAGCTGACTACGCTGCTGAAATGTCGCTCATCGGCTTCTCAATAATGATACTACATACGTAGTTCGTACTACTTCATAGCATCAGGTTTGGGAAAAGGAGGAAAAACAAATCATTGGCCAACGTGGGGATCGAACCCAAGACCTTCGCGTTATTAGCACGACGCTCTAACCAGCTGAGCTAGTCGGCCGATGACACTATTTCACCTAAGATGATTGTAGTGTGGTGGCATGTTCAATCTCCGATAGTTACTCCGATCATACTAATCACCGTGACCATGACAAGTTGATTGTTGGTTCAACGTTGTCGGCGACGACTTTAGTCAGTCCCAAGTCAGTCGACGTGTCAACCTCAACGACAACGACGTAGAATGGTGTGTTTTCCTGATATTTTATTGGCCGTCACTCACTCAGTCATGTCTAGCCAGTGTTTGCCTCGTCATTCACCAAGGAGCTTCGGACGAACCATGTACCATCATTGCGCGACAGAGGGTACATTCAAAGTCTGCTGATCGAGCCTCGAAAACGGCTCTCAGAAATGAACAGCAAGATATCGGAGCTAGAGCGCTCGTTAAATGAGCTGAAACGAGAGAGGGACATCCTGGAGGAGGAGATCGAGCAACACGCTCTGCTACTCACCCCCTTCCGCCGCCTGCCAGATGATATGCTGAGGGAGATTTTCATCGCGTGTCTGCCGGATGACCGCAATGCAATTATGAGCTATCGTAAGGCACCACTCCTTCTCGGTCTTGTGTGCAGGAAATGGAGGGCTTTGGCCTACAGCACACCTGCTTTGTGGGCGTCACTTCATATTCCGTATCCTGTTCGGGCGATCGTACCGCATGGGATACCAGGCATCAACCAACATCACATACAGGTCCATGTCAAGACGGACAGATTGGAGAAGCATTACACTGCCGTCAAGGACTGGCTTATTCGGTCGGGCGCTTGTCCACTTTCCATTTCCTTTTCATGCATGCATCTGGAGTCTGCAGGGCAGGACGATGATGTACTTAATGAAGCGGTGCATACCTACGTCAGCATTCTACTTGGTTTTTCGCATCGATGGCGTAGTTTGGAATTGTTCATCCCTCCTGGTCGGCATCTCAATCGCATCGGCGATTTGCCTGAAACGTCCGTCCCGAATCTCAAGCATCTTCGCCTTATTTTCTCGCGCAGTATGGGAGACTCCCTAAGCTCACAGTGGAGATCCAGCCCTCTTCTCAAAACGCCAACATTAAAATCGCTTCATATTTCCTGCATTCCGTTTCGCTTGAGCAGCGTTCCCAATAACTGGGATCATCTCACCTCCCTCACATTGACCAATGGAAATAGCACAGTGTTTTCGCAGCCCAGCATACGAAATATGGCCAGCATCGAGGAGGCGTATGCCATCTTCAACATGTGTTGGAGGCTCGTCCACTGTGCGTTGGATATAATCGATGGTCCCACAGCCGTATCTCTGTCAGGCGTCATATCCCTTCCGAATCTCAAATCCTTGAGCATCGTCGACTCGTGTAATAGACTGTCAACGCTATTTGAATGCTTCGCTAACATGTCTAGCATTCGTGGAATTTCGTACTACTCAAAACTGCGACCGTCGAACAACCGAAAATCGCCTTTGGTTGCCCTGCTTGCGCGGACAGACCAGCGGATTGAATTTTTGCAACTGGATTCGAGCCATTTTACCCTCGCCGATATCATCACCATCTTTGATCTTGCCCCTAATGTCATCAACTTCATCGAGACATACACGAGTCGCGAGATCTCTCAAGATTTCTTCCACACTCTTAGACCTCGAAATATACTTCTCCCCGACTCGTTCAGCTTCCATAAAGCCTTCCTTGACCTCTTGGTTAAGCCGCGTAGCAATGGTGGGATGTATTTCCCGCGTTTAGAATCGCTTCACTTGGAAAAACTATGCAAGCTCGCCGACAAGGATATCATTTCCTTCTTGCAACGGAGGATGGAAGAAAGTTCCGGGAATGGGAGCATCGTACCGCTGCAGAGGATGTCAATAAGTTTGCTTTTGAATCCTGAGGAAGTTGATATTGCCGCTCAGCTTTCTGCGTACCCGTCATTGAAAGTGAAGATTGGACGCCCTACTCAGCCCCCACGTCCGTCGTCGAAGCCGACAATTATTCCTGAAATAGGATGCATAGTGAGGCCAATACCAGCTATGATACTTGCATTGGATTGAACATACCGCATGGACAAGGGATTTGGATTGTATGGACTTTTTCAAATTACTAATGCTATCTGCGTACTTGGGTACTACAAACTAGTTTTTATCCATATATTATACCTGGGAAATATATTGCCAATGTACTTCACATATCATGGAAAGCAGAATGCAAATGCCAGTTTATAATGAACTGCAAATGTGGAAACGTTGCAAACTTCGGACACACTCGGGATCCCTTCCTAGCATCTCTGCCATAATCACAAATATAAGTGATGCAGGCCGACTAGCTCAGCTGGTTAGAGCGTCGTGCTAATAACGCGAAGGTCTTGGGTTCGATCCCCACGTTGGCCATTAGCCTTGACTTTTTTCTCTCAAAAACTACAATCTGAGCCACCCCCTCGCCCAACTTTCAAGATTCAAGATTCAAGAATCATCTACACTGGGTACTCCTGGCTCCATTGTGGTTTTTTTTCGCTGAAAAGAGAAACACCAAAAAACATCATCAAAAACACATTATCGGATTCGTTAAGTACTCTACTCCAAGGTAAGAGCGCGTAGGATCGTGGAGGAGGCGTTGTAAGCACCGTAGTACAGTACTGTAATAGTGCAGGAAGGGCATGGGCGTGCGTACGTATGCACGTATATCTAAGCTATTGTGAAGGCAAAGGATGGCGTAATATGAATGAAGGACGCCTGCGGAGAGAAAAGAAGAAAATAGAAGAGAAGGGGAGAGGAATATACATAGTGAGGCATTGAGTTCGGAAATAAGCGTCGAATGTCCGTGCAGTTGGATAAGATGGAAGGAATTGGGATGAATGGGAGTATGAAGAGATGAATGATAAATAAATAATAGATGGGAGAAAATGAACGCGATGAATATAGAAGCGAACAGCAACTAGGCCGTCGCAGTCGCGATGCATAAATAATTTTTTCGGAATGGGATTTGGGCTAGCCAGATTCGAAAGTTAACCTCGCAAGCTATGCCGCTTGGAGGGTCGAAGCTCGGCCACTGGCGAGAATAGAAGAGGAAAGGAAAGGAGGAAAAGAAGATAGGAGGAAAGAAAAGAGAAGAGAAGAGATATTAGAGTGCGCCGAACGCACGCGGAAGGATATAATAAGGCCAAGAAATAGTAGTGGTGGTGGTAGTGTGTAGTTGAAAATTAATGCTGGGATGCTGAAGATGACGATAGTGATGTATAAATGGAAGAAAAAAAGGAAGAAAGAGAAGAAAACGAGCAGTGCGGAGCATTCGCAGAGACGTTCTTGGTTTTGAGGACAATCAGGAGGTTGAAGATCGAGCTCGCCGAAGCCGAGAAATGGAATGAAGAACTTGGCATGCGCCACGTTGACGCCTGGTCGACGAAACGCGTAGCGGCAACAACCGGAGGGAAAAAGAAGCCAGAGAAGGTCATTCGAACGGGTCGGGCAGTGTGTAGACAGTTTCTGCCAACTTGCTATGCAAATCATGATTAATGAGCATATTCTCAACGCGCAAAAAATCCAAGAATAGACTAACCAGTACAGTTGGGAATCATATCAGTTCTCCTTCATATCTTCATCAATCCGATTTTCTTCGCCGCTGAGGGTGCTACTTGACACAGAGAGCCCACGCGCCCTAGCCGACGTGTACCCTGTTGGTTTCGTTGAGGCGCCAGGGGGGCTACTTGGAGCTCCTGTCGTTTCAGGACCGAAGTTGATTTTAGTAGAGCGGGGTTGGTGCTGGAGCTGATGGAAGGATGCAGAATGCGGAGCAGAGGGTACAGGGGGGAGGGCCGGGAGTGGTGTTGTCGGCGGTGGAGCGCGGATGCCTGGTACAGGCGTGGTTAGGATTCTCCGCAGGGCACGTCGTGGTCTGTCATATGACCGAATAAAATACAAAGGAATGGTCAGATCGAATAAAGATGGATGGACCGAATGATATATCAAACGCACCGAACATTCGTAGGCGAGACAGACGCGCCTGATGACGGAGGACCGCCAACATTCGAACAGCTCCCGCTGCGCATGCGGCCCACGAGGCTCGTCGCTTCCGTCGCGACGCCAGCAGTGCTACTGCGGGTATGGTACCCGCCACCCGCGCCCGCTGTCATGACAGACACGTCCCCACCGAGGCTCCCACTCCGTCCCCGGGAAACAGCCTTCTGCACCTGCAGCGCGGCACCCGCGGCACGCGTGGGGGAGCGGATGGCGCCCATGGGCGATGTGCCTTGGGTCAGGCTCGAACGCCGGCGGCGGAGGCGGGGCTGCTGCGCTTGGGCTTGGGCTTGAGGTTGAGGCTGCGGTTGGGGTGCGTCCGTCTGCATTGGCAGGTGCGATTGGGTGTGCGGCCTCAAAGGCGTCGCCTTGCCCAGCCGCGGCGACTGCATGGGCGTGGTCGAGCCGTCGCGTATAAGCGTGTGTGGTGTCGGCGTGGCACTCCTCCTTTCCATGTCCTTGTCCTTTCTCGAGATCGCAAAGTCTGCCATGTCGATGTCCATGGGGGTGGCGTGCTCCTCTGGGAGAAGCATGCCGGGCGAGGAGGGCTGCGAGGGCGAGGGTGGTGCCGAATCAGACTCGACATACCCTTCTGACGTATCTGAGCTGAACGTGCCCCGCCGCTCGCACCGCCGTGGCGTGTGCGGCGCGAGGAGGCCTGAAGAGAAGAAAGAAGAATAGGACGTGAAAGCGGCGGGCGCAGCTGAGCTGAATGTGGCCATCGTCGAGGTCGATGAAGGATGAGAAATTCGGGAACGGGTTTAATGAAAGAAAGAATGGAATAAAAGACTGCAAAGGGCGTGTCTTGTTATGAATGCAGTTTCAAACCAACAGACAGGTTGAACCATCTCACCTCGTGCCGGTATTAATATCGTGGGTATCGTTCGAATTCGTTGATCACTGGTTGAAGGGTGGGGGCGAAAAGAAACTGCGCTGTCAATCCTACGCGGGTTTATAAAGCGGTCCCTCGACGTCGCCGTCGGGTAATTTGCTCGCTAATTGGAAACGGTCGTCGTCGGTATTCTTGTCGAAGAAAATGTAATTTATGTTTTTTTTTGACCGGTTTTGTGTCGGTTCGCTTTGTGGGATCGGGTGGTCATAACAACGCGTACACAGTGGCCTTGGCGATGCGCGCTCCGGCGCCGCTCCGGGCCGCATATAATGATTACCATAGATGGCAACTCCGCGTCATCGAGCGCCGTCACTGCTCGTCGTTGCATTCGCGAAAAAAGCCCTCGCCGCTATGCCCAAGAATAAGGTTTCGAAATGCGACGAAGAGAAACATGGTGAGTTGCCTGTTTGCTGCACACAACGAGTTCCGAAGCGTCTTTGTCATTTTAATTTCCTTACCCACGGATCAATTCGACTCCATATACTGTCCCTGTCCCTGTCGCCGAAATGCAGCAGCTTGCAACATCCGCGCGTAATAAAAAACGAGGAGAAAGGGCACGAATACACGCTGGCATTCGGTCGTCGTACCATGAACGCAGCAGCTTCACGAAAAACGAGTAAAAACGACTGCATCCACGTTTACGAAGAAGAAATGCAGTAAAATAAAGAATAAGATACGCATGTAAGTCGTTGAGTGGTGATAGTCGCGAATTCCGATGAAATCATAATTATTTACTGGCCGTTTCATCTGGCGGCCTGATTTCCTTCGATCCCGCACTCGACGTCACTAATGGCAATGCACCCTCCTCCGCCTCGTCCATATGACATTTGTCGCGTGCCGACGATAGCGTTGTCCGCAGCTGCTTGTCCGACTCAACGGGCGCCGCCGCCGTATCTTCCACACCATTGGCACTGACTGGGACGTCCTGACACAACGCCTTTGCCTTCACCGGTTCGGATCCACGCTCGAGATCTGCATCGCCCGACGACGCTCGCGAGGTCGAACGACTCGAATTTGCCTCCGCCGCCTCCTCGTTAATCTCTTTCACCCGCCTGCGCACACCTTCGCGACGCTCAGCACCCACCTCCCGGGTCTCCTCGCGCGCTTGCACAAGCGCTGAAACAGCCGCGCTGTGCCCTCTGTCGAGGTCGAAGAACGGGTAGCTGAAGCTCCCTGTGGATGTAGGAGAGGCGGGTGTAGACGAAGTTGTCTTGGCTGCTGCAGGAGGGGTAGTCCCGGGAGTGGATAGAGTTTTTGCGTCAGCTGGAACTGTGGAGGACGATGCGGACGCGGAAGTAGAGCTCGAGGCGTCGGATGGAGGGACGGTGGTAGTTGTTGTGGGGGTAGCGGTGGTGGGTGTGAATGTCGATATCAGCGTGCCTGGCACAGTAGGGAACAGCCCTGCAAGTAACGACTGCAGATACGCGCTTTCAGCAAACAAAGCAGAACAAACGCCTCAAAAGAACTACGGAAATAAACAAAGAACACCCACAATGACACCCAACGCCAAAATAATCCGCTCCTTCTTCCCCGACTCATCATACCCATCATCAACCGGGCGCTGCGCCTGCGTATACCCCGTACTCTCCCCATTCTCATCGAAGTTCTGATACCTTCCTTGCGAGGCATAGTACGCCCTCCGGCGTCTCGCGAGTTCGTGCATGTACGGATCAAAATTCTGCGGCGAGGGCGTCGGGCGCGCGTTGGGGTGCGGGGAGAGCGTCTTTCCCGAGAGGAAGTCGTACGAGGCCTTTATCGTCCGGAAGCGCGCGTGCGCTACGTCGGCGCCGATCCCTGCGGTGTGGTGCGAGTCTGGGTGGTGCGCGCGGACGAGCTCGTAATCTATAGTATATACCGGAGCGAAAACAAATCAGACAAAAAAAAAAACAAAACCAGAGAGAGCATCGACGCCAATATTTTGAGTAAAAATCAATAAGAGATCTCGGGAAGAAAATAAATTGCGCACACCGTGCTTTGATCTGCGCCTGCGACGCACCCACGGGAAGGTGAAAAATCTGATATGGAGTCGGGTTGGGGTGTTTTGGATAAGGAAATGGATTCTTCGATCGAGTACGGTGGTGATGGTGGTGCTCCTTCTCCATCCCCCCGCCTTCATCTACAGCCGCCGACGATACCGTCGCATATGCCGCAGCCCGAGAAGTACTGCTGCTGCTGCTGCTACCCGACTGCCGCGGGAGGCCGACATGGTTAGCAAGTCCGATCTGAGTCTGCAGCAGACAGTGCGTGTGCGATTGCAGCAGCCGGCGCGGGAGAACGTGCATTGATGTGGCGTAGTGTATAGCACTATATCAATGTATGTTTTCCGGAGAAGATAGATCCAGAAGCTGAGCGCGACGGCGGGTGGGCGGGCGTACGTTGTGGGTCCTAGTTATCAGTCGTCGGAAGACGTCGGTCACTCCGCTCCAGGATGAGAGAGGTCACGCGCACGGGCCCAGATTTCTCAGTCAGCGGCTCCTCACAGGGTTATCCAGAGAGCTTGCCAATCTTAAGGAAATCCCACTGAGAGTATACGCAGGAAGAGCGACGGTGGTAAGTGGAAGGCATAGTTTAAGCAAGGAAAGCCGCCGTCAACAGAAATCAAAGGCATCAAGGGAAGGGATTGCGCCATCGGTTCGCAAGGTGTTGATATTTCCAAAAATAGGTCATTTTTGCAACAGTCTACCACAGGAACCCTCGAGGATGAGGCAAAAGTTAGCGCACCTCAAAGTAGTACATAGTGCAAGTGTGTATATATATGCTGTTGCTAGAATAGTCCTTGCAAGATTCATTTCTGTCAGAGGGACGTTGCAATTAGGTCTTAGTTGCGAGCCACTTTCCGACATACTGTAAATATGTAAAGTACATTGATAGTAATCTTCCACCTATACAGATCACAGCTCGTTACAAAATAGAGCACGCACAACATAGCACCAGTAATTCAAATAAATATTTACATGTCAATGGGGTATACAGAACTCAATCCAACGCAAGTATAATAGCAGGTATCTGCCTCGCCACACACCCTATGCCAGGGTTAATCGTCATCTTGGAAGTAGGAAAGAAATACTGAGGACCAGGACGTCCGATCTTCACCTTCAAAGAAGAGTATTTAGAAAGCCGAGCGGCAATATCAACCCCCCCATTATGCGCAAGCATTCCTATCGACATCCTCTGCAATGGCACGACACTCGCACCCCCTCCACCGGAATTCGAACTGCCCTCCATCCTCTGTTCTAGGAAAGAAAGAACATCTATTTCACTGAGCTTGCACGGCTTGTCCAAGTGGAGTGACAACAAACGTGGGAGATACATCCCACCATCGCGGCGGGGTGCGATCAAAAGGTTAAGGAAGACTTTATGGAAGTTGAAGGATTCGGGGACGGGTGAAGTTTGCAACCCAGGAGAAGGCATACTGCTGCGACTTGTCGACTGCTCAACGACGTAAAGCACATTGGGCGCGAGGCCAAAGACGGTTGTTAAATCGGTGTAGGTGAAATGACTAGAATCCAGTTCGAGAAATTCGATCTGCTTATCGGTCCGCTCGAGAAGAGTGATTAAAGGCGATTGTCGGTGGTTTGAAGGTCGGAGATGTGAATGATATTTAATTCCACGAATGCTAGACATGTTGGAAAAGCATTCAAATAGCGTTGACAGTCTATTACACGAGTTGGAAATGCTCAAGGATTTGAGATACGGAAGGGATATGATGCCTGACGCAGATGCAGCCGTCGGGGTGGCAAAGATATCCAATGCACAATGAACAAGCCTTCGACACTTGTTTAAAATGGCATACGCCTCCTCCAGGCTGGCCACAGTTCGTACGCCGTGCGGCCAAACTGGCGTGCTATTGATTAATGTGAGGGAGGTCAGATGATCCCACTTGTTGGGAACGCTGCTCAAGCAAAACGGTATAAAAGAGATGTGAAGCGTCTTTAGCGTTGGGGCTGTAAGAAGACTGCTGGATGACCACTGCGAGCTTTGGGACTGAACGCTTTGAGAGAACGTAAGACGAAGATGTTTGAGGTTCGGGACGGACGTCGCGGGCAAGTCAGCAATGGGATTGAGGTATCGACCAGCAGGGATGAACAATTCCAAACTACGCCATCGCTGGGAGAAATCAAGCAGGATGTTGACGTATGTCTCCACTGCGCCTTGAAGCATATGCACGTTCCCTACCTCTAGATGCAGGCATAAAAAGGAAATGGAGAGTGGGCAAGCACCCGACCGACCGAGCCAGTCCTTAACGGCGCTGTAATGCTTCTCCACTCTGGCCATCGTATCATCGACAAGTGGGTTATGGTAGTTAATACTTGGTGCCCTATTCACCAGAGCAGGATACGGAATATGAAGCGACGCCCACAAAGCGGGTGTGTCGTACGCCAAGTCCCTCCACTTCCTGCACACAAGACCCAGCAGGAGCGGCGCCTCTCGACAGCTCATAAGCGCATTGCGGCCATCCGGTAGACACGCGATGAAAATCTCCCTGAGCATGTCGTCCGGCAGACGACGGAAGGGGGTGAGCAACAGAGCGTGTTGCTCAATCTCCTCCTCCAGGATGTCCCTCTCTTGTTTGAGCTCGTTCAACGAGCGCTCCAGCTCCGATATCTTGCTGTTCATTTCTGAGAGCCGTTTTCGAGGCTCGATCAGCAGACTTTGGATGTGCCCTCTGTCGCGCAATGATGGTACATGGTTCGTCCGAAGCTCCTTGGTGAATGGCGAGGCAAATGCTGGCTATAAATGATCGATTAACTTTACAATCATCAGATCAGGTGAATACTCAGAGCAAACCATTTTGAATTGAGGGCCTTCAAACTGACGCGATGATTGTCTACCAGCAAAAGAGTTAACGTCTAATAGTAAGCAGTTCGGGTTCATGTTCAAGTTGTGTGCGATGCACCCAACAGGTTGGAGTATGTCTGAGATTGAAATTAGTTGCCATCTATGTACCCATGATAATTCTTTTAGTACTGGTGACATACTTAGGCCTAACCCTAACCCTGCGAGCCACTTTCCGACATACTGTCAGTATGTAAAGTACATTGATAGTAGTCTTCCAAGTATAGAGATCAAAGCTCGCTACAAAATAGAGCACGTACAACATAGCACCAGTAATTCAAATAAATATCTACATAAACCGAAATCCTGTCAATGGGGTATACAGAACTCAATCCAACGCAAGTATAATAGCAGGTATCGGCCTCGCCGCACACCCTATGCCAGGATCAATCGTCATCTTCGGAGTAAGAAGGAGACGCCGAGGATCAGGGCGTCCGATCTCCACTTTTAATGAAGAGTATTTAGAAAGCCGAGAGGAAATATCAATCTCCTCATTGTGCGAAAGCAATTTTATCGACATCCTTTGCAATGGTACAATACCCTCACCCCCGCTACCGGAATTCAAACTGCCCTCCATCCTCTGCTGCAGGAAAAAAAGAATATCCATGTCACTGAGCTTGCACGGCCTGCCCAAGTGAAGTGACAGCAGACGTGGGAAATACATCCCACCATCGCGGCGCGGTGCGACCAAGAGGTTGAGGAAGACTTTATGGAGGTTGAAGGATTCGGGAACGATTAAATTTTGCGACCTAGAAACAGGCAGGATGTCGCGACTTGTCCACGTCTCAACTAAGTGACGCACGTTGGAGGCGAGATCAAAGATGGTTGTTAAATCGGTGAAAGTGAAATGCCTAGAATCCAGTTCGAGAAATTCAATCTGCTTGTCGGTCCGCTCGAGCAGAGTGATCAAAGGAGATTGTCTGTGGTTTGAAGGTAGGACATTTGAATGATATGAGATTCCACGAATGCTGGCCATGTCGGCGAAGCATTCAAATAGCGTTGACAGTGTTTTACATGAGTCGATGATGCTCAAGGATTTGAGATGCGGAAGGGATAAGACGCCTGACACAGTTGCAACTGCGGGGACGTCGAAGATATCTAACGCGCAATGAACGAGCCTCCGGCACTTGTTGAAAATGGCATACGCCTCCTCGAGGTTGGCCACAGTTCGTACATTGTGTGATAAGAAAGGCGTGCTACTGCTCAATGTGAGGGAGGTCAGATGATCCCATTTGTTGGGAACGCTACTCAAGCGAAACGGCATGAAGGAGATGTACAGCGTCTTTAGCGTTGGGGCTGTAAGAAGACTGCTGGATGACCACTGCGAGCTTTGGGACTCCTGCACGTCGTGAGAGAACGTAAGGCGAAGGTGTTTGAGGTTCGGGACGGACGTAGCGGGCAAATCGGCGATGGGATTGAGACATCGACCAAAAGGGATGAACAATTCCAAACTACGCCATCGCTGCGAAAAATCAAGTAGGATTTTGACGTATGTCTCCACTACGCCTTGAAGCATATGCATGTTCTGCCCTCTTCCCCCTAAATGCACACAACAAAAGGAAATGGAGAGTGGACAAGCGCCCGACCGATGGAGCCAATCCTTGACGGCCGTGTAATGCTTCTCCACCATGGCCATCTCAACATCGGTCCGTAGGAGATGGTAGTCCATGACTAGTGTCCTATCCACCGGAACAGGATACGGAATATGAAGTGACGCCCACAAAGTAGGTGTGCTGTAAGCCAAATCCCTCCACTTCCTGCACACAAGACCCAGCAGGAGCGGCGCCTCTCGACAGCTCATAAATGCATTGCGGTCATCCTGCAGACACGCGATGAAAATCTCCCTCAGCATATCGTCTGGCAGGCGGCGGAAGGGGGTGAGCAGCAGAGCGTGTTGCTCGATCTCCTCCTCCAGGATGTCCCTCTCTCGTTTCAGCTCATTTAACGAGCGCTCCAGCTCCGATATCTTGCTGTTCATTTCTGAGAGCCGTTTTCGAGGCTCGATCAGCAGACTTTGGATGTGCCCTCTGTCGCGCAATGATGGTACATGGTTCGTCCGAAGCTCCTTGGTGAATGGCGAGGCAAATGCTGGCTATAAATGATCGATTAACTTTACAATCATCAGATCAGGTGAATACTCAGAGCAAACCATTTTGAATTGAGGGCCTTCAAACTGACGCGATGATTGTCTACCAGCAAAGAGTTAACATCTAATAGTAAGCAGTTCGGGTTCATGTTCAAGTTGTGCGCGATGCATCCAGCGGGTCGGAGTATGTCGGAGACTGAAATTTGTGCCATCTACGCGTGATTATTCTTTTAATATTAGTGTTATCGGCCGACTAGCTCAGCTGGTTAGAGCGTCGTGCTAATAACGCGAAGGTCTTGGGTTCGATCCCCACGTTGGCCATATATTTAATTTTGCCTTCTTTTTGCTTGTTCTCACTTCGCGATGACCATCTATAGTACCGTACGAAGTCTGACCTGTGGATTTATATTCTAGGCTGTAACCTCCATGGATGGTAAATTGGCATTTGATCTTATTTAGGATTTTGCAGCATCACTTTAGCCACCTTGAAGTTTGCAAGATGGTTTCCAGTCCATCCGGATTCCGATATCATGTCGAAGACAGCGTTTGAGTACAAATATAACATTTACAGGAGTTATAGAAATACAAACATGTGAAACAAGATAATCATACAATACAGTAAATGTCCACAAAAGCGAGAAATGGAGCACAGACCCAAAAGATCTTTTAATCGTAAACGGAACCCCCATCAACGATGAACTGCAACGAAGTCAGTTATGGTCTGCAAAGAGAAATCGTAGTACGCACGCTTTGTCCAGTCACATAGCGCGTGCTGGGGGAAGCCAGGTACGACACAAGACCCGCAATATCCTCGGGCGCGCCGTTGTATCCAAGGGCGCAGATAGGCTTGTTCTAATAAAATCGCGTCAGCTACGAGCATCCACAACAATATATATAAAACGCACCACGTCGAGAACGTCGCTCAATCTTTCCTTGGGATCAGGCAGCTTTTTCATACCGGCCACTATGATCGGAAAGTTTCAGTCGATGATTTAGCGCAGAATAGGGGGAAACAATACGCACGCATATCGGTCTCAATCAGTCCTGGAGCATATGCATTGACGGTGATACCGTGAGGAGCCAACTCCTGGGCAACAGCTTGGGTGAGGCCGCGAACGGCGAACTTGGTGCCGCAATAAGCGCTGAGACCGGGATATCCTGGACGTAATTTCAGAGGCAAGACTAGAGGGGTGAGGCGACGATGTCTTACCCTTCTTTCCAGCTATTGAGGTAGCGCCTATCATCTTTCCGCCACGGCCTTGCTTGAGCATTTGCTCCGACGCGTACTTGTAGCACAAGAACACGCCGCGCGCGTTGATACCGAAAATCTTGTCCCAGTCTTCCACAGTAGCTAGATGATTGTCAGTTTATTCATGGTCGAGATGTTAGTATTGAAACATACTTTTAGAGAATGATTTGACGAAGCAAATTCCTGCATTGGCGACCATCTGAAGACTCGTGAGCGAAACATTTTGAAATGAAACAAATGAGAGATACATACGACGTCAACGCTTCCCAGACCTTCTGCGGTGCTCGACACCATTTTCTTCACGTCAGCCTCAACCGACACATCTCCGGGACACACAAAAGCGCGTCGTCCCTCCTTCGAAATCAAAGCGCCGACCTCCTTAAGCTTCCCCTCAGTCGAAGGAAGATCGTTCACAGCGACATCATAACCGTCCGACGCGAGACGAAGCGCGATGGCCTTTCCAATCCCTTTCGACGCCCCAGTTACGATCGCAACTCGTCCGAGAGCAGCTGAAGCCATTGTGCGTGAAATAATGCGTGAAGGTGAGAGGCTGAAGAGTTTTCTTGTCGTTGCGAGACCGAGCATGTTTGTGGAGTGCCCTCCTTATATTCCTTGAGCCTTTATACACATCTGAGATATGTCTCTAGGCTTCCTTGCGGTGTTCTAGATTTAGATCTGAGTGAAATGTTGGTGAGGAGGGGAGCGCTCAATATTGTCGTCACTTTCATTCCAGGCATGGTTATGTAATTTGTCTGGAACAAAGTAAGGACCCCCGAAAACCACGAGCCTGAGTGGCAAGGAGTTCGAGCGTTTAACCATCTAAACAGAAAATTATAGGAAAAAAATGGTTTTGGAAAGAATTAATTTAGAAGGATTCAAAGTAGAAATTGACTTTCTGTCGGTTGTTGGAAGAACACTTATGGCAGAACACTCGGGGTCCTATCATCCCATTGATCCAATGCTGTTTCGCGAAATTCCAAACTCACTCGTCGATGTCTATGACCTACCTGTGCTTTTGCCGGTTGACCGGAATTGCTTTCTGCTTTCTTCTTAGACCATACAAGGCCTGGAAAAACTTTTGCACAAAGCCCAGACTCCAGCTCTACGAAACTTAAACTTGACTGGATCTCGTTTTCGATGCCCGCTCCTTGACATCACCGCCGACGATACGGACAACATTTACAGGCCACGTTTGCACCTACTTTATTCTGTTTTTAACACGAAACCCTCTACGCAACATACGAAAGGCAGTGCGGGCGCTTATCTTGCTCAACGAAGGATTGGGATGAAGGGAAACAGAATAACGTCATCGCATGCCGAAACGCAAGCGACAGAATGGCCAGAATACATACCGCAGGTGGTCCTGTCAATGGTCGAATCCCTTGTTTTGAGCTAATTTTGCAACGAGACAGAATGATCTATCTCAAAAGCAAACCTCTGATTCCACGTGGCGGCCGAGTTGGTGTGTAAAGTTTCTATTCTCTGCTAGCTGCATACGATGCATATCAAAAGATAACGACTAAAATGTAATCCTAGGTCCTCGGGTGGCTTGATGCTCCCGCCAGCAATGATCATCAATTCGATTAGAACAGCCGACCTGTGTTCGTCCTTGTCTGTCGCAATTTTGATGAAGCTCCGAGTCAAATATATCCCTGATACTTCTGATAAATAAGGTGAGCTGCAGGCTGTGGTGACTCGTGGCCTCGATTCTTAAATGACTTCCGACCACGACATTGTGGGGCTGCAGAACTGATTTATGCCCTCATCTCCCTTGGAATAGGCGGCGCCTGTACTGCAGATTGGCCGCTGTGGCCGAGCGTTGTTCTACATTGGACAAAAAGGGTTATCTGCGTCTCGTTGGGCGTTGTGTCCTTTCGAGCCGAGCTTCGCGTCTGCATCATGGATTCTTATATAGTAAAATCCTTCATTATTCCTATGCAAGCAACGAAGGTACGAAAACCAGCTAAGGCACGAGGCCTCATGATTCTCATGGACACAAAGTATGCTACAGTCGCCTCGATAACTCTGATGTTGTGGGATATTGGTCTGACATTAGACGAGGAGGTGAGAACCCTAATCTATCTTTCAAAACGAGCCTTACCGTATCCTCCACAGATCTATAAAATTTGGAGGGCTAAAAAGTGTTTTGGGAACTTTCTATTTCTCGTCGTGAGTTTAACGTTCGACATATTCGATATTCCTAATTCTAAGGCTGTTGTAGAATCGTTACATGCCTCTTGGGGTACTACTCTTTGACCTCTACGGTGCGTTTCTGCTATATCGCGCTCTTGTTTTCGTTCTTATGTTTTCAGCTCAATTCGTTGTGTCGCCTTCGATAATGGTGAGCTTTATCAGTTTAAACTCAAAAGATCTTTGCTAAATCCTGCCTAGTTGTGAGCAGAGACTATGCTATAATAACCTCTGGCCATATTGATCGAAGCCTTCGCCGACTAGCTGCAGAAATTATCAATTATCAACAACAATCGTTGGGATTGCTTCTCTAACAGTTGTCGAATGTACGTCACCTCCATCACACATCTTAATCCCGCTTACATTCTTACCGCTTCCTCACAGGCATTCTTCTCCTCAGGACTCACGCCTTATACCAAAGAACATCATTATTCATGTTTCTATCAATTCTATGCCTCGTAAGGATTTCTTCCTTTAGACATTCACAACTATGATTGACAGATATATGATCCACGAAACAGGTAACAATGGGAGCAATGTTGTCATGCTTTATGATCCTGTTCGAAAAGGAGACATGTGTGTATTCAATGAGGGTCGCGATCTGATGATATCTCACGTTTCTCATATCCGTTCTTATTTGATAGTCCGCTCAGCGAAGAAGGTCGGGTTACCTGGCTGTCTGTCTTTCTGTCACGATAAGAAATTCTGTCGTCCTGCGGTGATTGCGAGCTTTTGGGTCCCTTTCTTTCTTTTTGAGACAGGTGAGTGTTTTAATGATACTATGACCACGCTGGATGTCAGTTTTCTTAAATGTACCGCCAGTAATATTCGCCTTCACTCTGGCCAAATCATGCAAAGCTTGTAAGTAATTTTGATATGTCTTCCAATACGATGAAATGTTGAGATTATTTTAGACAAAGCATTGAACCTATCCAAACGCGCTACACTGCCTAAATATCTTCTTCAAATACTTGTGCGAGATGGTAAGTGATTAATATAGACGCGAAATACCCAGTAGACTCATCCAGTATCATGACTATAGGCGTCTTGTATTATTTTGGTGAGTCGCGGTCACCACTTCTTATCAGAGTAGTCTAACTTATCATCTGACATTACCCAGTTAT
This sequence comes from Pholiota conissans, assembly GCA_015484465.1. Lineage (NCBI taxonomy): Eukaryota > Fungi > Basidiomycota > Agaricomycetes > Agaricales > Strophariaceae > Pholiota > Pholiota conissans. The sequence continues at coordinate 211,077 of MU155158.1, forward strand.
CATGTGCAAGTACCCTTTGTTTCTACTACATACCCATGATGTTAATCCGAATGCGCAGCTGTCTCCCTTTGTAATCTCCTGATGTGGGCATTATACCCAGGAGGATCCTATATCGCCGTTGACCTCCTCAGGAGCCTTCAGTCCGTCATTTGTTCCAGGTTTGTCTTCCTATCTTAGTCCTGTTGATCAGAGATGACTGACGCGATACAGAATTTTACTAAATCTGAGAAGATCAGCCGACGATGCCTGGATTCAAACCGAAATGACGGCTGGAGTTGAGTTCATTTCAGTGTCCATTAGCTACGATATTCCGTTGAGCACCACCGCTCCCGACTACACGATACATCCTGGACAATAACAATCCAAAATCTATGTAACCCAAAGCCAGAAACATATAATACAGGTTTTATTTAATACACTTCTTCGTATTGTCCCCAGTCCATCCGAAAGTAAAGGAAATTAGGGAAGCTAGGGTATATGAGCCGCCTCGAACCATTTAAGCCTCCACAAACGCGCGATAAAGTATAAGTGGTGTATCTTCTGTATTTTTGAATCTGATTGCCGTCCCAGCTCCAATAAAAAAGACGTCACCAAGACTCAGCTCCAAATTCTCCTCAACCGATGAATACCAGCTAACCAATCCCTTCCCTGCGGTCACAATCGCCAGACTGGGACCTCTCCGAGGTTCATGAAACTCGATAGAATCTTGGTGGTAGAGTCTCATGCGAATGACGCTGAACTCGGGGATGGGGGGATCGTATAGTACCGAAGGTCCTGAGGATTGGAAGGATTTGAGTTTGACAACGTGTTTGCTAGGATCGGCGGCCATATAGGTAAGCCCTGCAACGAGCACGGGTATATCGCGCAGCTTTGGGGTGAGTCCGGCGCGAATGACGTTGTCAGAATTTGCCATAGTTTCGATACACTCTACAAAGGAAGGAGAATCTGAGCAGCCATGATGGAATAGCAGACAAAACACGCACCTCCATAAATATACGCATGAGGTTCACCAGCGCCCAAGAAAATAGCTTCGCCGGGATTAAGATGCAGGTAGTTGAGTACGAACACGCAGAAGATTCCGATATCATCTGGAAATTGTTCATCGAGTTTGAATACCAGTTTCACTACATCTCCGTCTTCATTTCCAATTGTGTCTCCCGACTTATAACGGGCGATCAATGACTTTAGCGCAGCTTGCACTTGGGGAGCATCTGCTCTCATCAGCGACCCAAATAGTCCCTTGAGGGCATCTCGTGCTTCACGCCCTTCCGAGCTTGACGATGAGGCCTTGGAAAGGAACGCATCCACGAGATCAGGAGCTATGAGACTCCTGAATTCTGGTGTGTCGTGCAGAGCAGAAGCAATGTCAGGAAGCGGTCGAAATCCACACAACGCGTCAAATGGAGTTATCGCTATCGCCATCTCAGGTTTATGATTGTCATCTACCAGATCTCAGTCCCGACAAGCATCCCTAAAACACGTACAAGACTTACCTTTGTAGATATCCGGTTGCTCTCTGTGTAATTTTTCCGCAGTATCTTTATCCGGATGCGTTTGGATGCTCAAGGCTTTCTCAATCGACAGCACCTTGAACAGAAACGGCAGATTTCCATTGCCCGCGCTAAATTTGTCGATGATCTTTTGCCCGATGAGTTCTGGATGGCTAGCCAGGTGTTCGGACAGCACTTGTCCTGTTGACCGGACAAGCGAGGGTGATTTCGGATGCGTGCCCATCCATAGCTGTGGGTAGTCTCAGAAACCATCATGCTGCGACGCGAAGATACATGCCTCGGCATATGGTGCTGCCTCATCGATCTGGAAGCCCGGAAGTTGCGATGACGCGGCGAACTGGGCGACCTTTGACGATCTGCCGGTCTTGCCCCAGTCGTACTGCTGCGTGGTCGGGATGATCTTGAATACTGCGGCAGTCATGATGGTGGCGGTGGTGGTGGTGGTAGTGGAGAAAGATGGTGGAGACGGGCATGACGCCGTCGGTGAGGCAACAAACGTTTGAATTCCAAAATAACATCGCGTCGGAGTATTGTCGGGCTTTCAAGCGTGCATGCCGTTCAACAAAAACCCCGGCGCGTACGAGCGTCGAGCGCCTACCAAGCGCCTACACGGTGCCAATATCGCCAGGGAGGGTTTAGACTGTTTATTTAATTGGTCTTAGGAATTTCGTAGGATAATATGTAGGACTGAGCCCTACCAACCATTTTCGGGAACGGAGAAAGACAAGAGAAACATTCAAGCTGAAGTCGTGGTCGACTTGACCATTTATTGATCATGTGAGTCCAAAAAATATTTTATCGCAGATTTGCATTGATAAATAAATATTCAATCCTCCCAGTTCCAGGGTATCGCATCCAAGAGGTTGTCCGGCGTCATTCATTTCGATTGGTCAAAATCCTTCTTCACATCAGCGCAGACTTCGAGCCACCTTTTGCCCAACTCTTCAAAGTCGCTGATCTATAGGAAGCGTATCAGTTCTCCAAAGATGCACGGAACGAATAAAAACACCTACTTCATTCCACACCTGCGCGCTGCAACGGGTCCACCACGCTCCGTTGTGGAAGAACGGCGCCGAGAAGGCTTTCTTTGCAAACAAGCGACGATGAAGGCCGCTAATAGTTGCTACAGTAGCGGGAAGATCCTTAGGAAGAGGCAACTCCACGTTGACCTAGCAGGAATTATTCGTTAGCACCAGAAGCGCTTCATACCGTATTCGTTAAATGGCCCACCATATTTAGTGTGAGATCGCCATTTGGATCCATAACACGAGTACCAAAGATTTCAGCGAGCACTTGACCACCTTGAATGGCGAGATCATGGCAATATTTGTTGAGCCTTTCCTCTCCTCCCATCCACTCCCGGAATTCCAAAGCTGTTTTTGAAGCGTGTCAGATCTCCAAAAAGGCTACACAATTGGACGCGCACTCACCGTCAGTTACAGTAATGTACGAAGCATAGTCAATAGTTCCGTTCCCTGTATCCAAAGCAAGGACATCAGAAAGCGAAGAGGACGAAAGGAAAGAAGAGATTCACAATCAAATTGCTCGACGAAGTTGGGTCCTTTACGATCCTTTGGGGAAATATAGGCATGAGATGTCGGGATAGATGCTTTAATGATATGTTGGTTCCTCTCGGGTACGTATAAAGCAGCGCAAGAGCGCTTCGCGGAAAGCCATTTGTGGCAATTCTATGAACGATAACATTAGAGTAAGATGATAAGAAGAGCTTAGGCACGCACCGAGATCCAAAAATCAGGATCAGACTCCTTCAAATTAACCCCAACCTCCTGCCCAATCGAATGAGCAGCATCAATGACGCTGAAGATACCTTCCTCCTTGCAGATCTTGACCAACTCCTTCCAAGGCAGCGTCACTCCGGGGTTTGAAACGATGCTGTCTATGACCGCGACACGTTTCTTGTTAGGCAGCGCCGGATTCGCCTTCACATGCTTCTTGAATACCTCAATGATCTCGGCGTGCGTTGTCGGGAAAAGAACATTGATGGTACTGGCGGTGGGATGAGGGGGCCTGTCATGGAGATACTGGACCGTGCGAGAAATGGAACCATAGGTCGTCCTGACTATATAAAAAGCATCAAAGATAAGTAGGTATATCGGCCACAGGATATTCATAGACCGGCCCGACTTTGGTCGAGTGGATGAGAAGAAAACGACGCACATTCGAATATGATATCACCCTCTTCCCACTCGAAATTGCGGAGGACGGTGTTCACTCCCATGGAGGCGTTCGCTACAAAGACGACCTCGTCGCGCTTGGCTCCAATGAGGTCTGCAACGCGCTGACGCGCCTCGTCTAGAAGAGGCTTGAACTCGATCCGGTGGAACAAGTCCGGGTTGGCTTCGATGCGTTCGGAGAGAGCATGCACTGCCTCGGTAACAGGTCGGGGAGTTGTCCCATACGATCCTACATATGTACTTTCGCATCAGTAAGGCGGCGTCGCGAGGTATTAGAACCCGCGCGTACCGTTGTTCAAGTTGATATATGAAGGATCGAGGGCGTAGTACTTCAGCATACCATGGCCAAACTCGGGCTTGTCCTCCTTGTATGCTTTAAGGCCATTTTTGAGTTGCATGTTGGGATAGGTCGGCCTAGGAAGATGGTGGTTAGCAGACAAGACTGGGATTCAGCAATCTAATCGCGAGGACGAGATCCGGTTCCACGTGACAAGCACGCGTCGCGTCGCGTCCAGGAATATTGATAAGAGACTCACATATTGTCAACAACGACGAGAGTGAAGATGACGCGAGGTAGAAGGACGGGAACTAAGAATAACGCAATACGAAGAAAGAGCGATTATTTATGTCGATGTAGTAGTAGGATTCAGGAATGACTCATTGTAGAGACAGGCACGAACTGAGTCATAATTCTGTTGAAGACCACATGGTAAATAAAGTCTTCGCTGAACTTGATATACTTGTTTCTTATCTTCTTCACCGCTAAAGATTTATATCCGGTCTCCAAGACCACCGAAAAACCGATAGGTCCAATCAAGATGCATGCGGTGGAAATCGTCCTGCTGACTAAATCCACCGCGATGGAATGTTCTCTCATAATTATGTAGTAATCTTGGTAAGGATTGTAAGAAAATGAGGCAGAATTATTGATGATCTGAAGGTTCTTTGAAGATACTTACTAATGGCGATCCTCAGGACGATTCATCGGAGTCAGATGAATGCGAGGAGTTTGATCAAACTTTATTGACAATTTACAAAAGAGAAAAAGGTAGGCGCGCCCCCAGAAAATAAAAATAAAAATAAACCAAACAAGATGATCGTTACAAGAGAGCCAATGTCAACTCAGAGCGTCCATTACTTCTACCTCGTCGTCACATGGTCAACGATGAGATTATTCTTAGTGGCGAATGAACATCCTTTGAAGGAAATGCTATTCAATTGTAAGCATTTGACGAACTGAAAAGTGCGAAAAATCATACCGTTCAGTATTCCTCGTAGGTAGCGAGGGCAGTCACTTTGTTAGCGAGGTAAAGGTCGGCGATGGCCTGCGCAGCGCCCGTGGCAGCGGGGACCTTGATCGTCCTCTCAGCGCCGTTGATTGTGTACCTAAAGTAGGAAGGCTCGCTGCAGACGGTGGCCTCTTCAGCCGCCCTGGCTTGGACGGCACGGCGTCCTCCTTGAGGAGAGTTAGAGACGCGACCGCCTCCAAGGTTCTGGCACTTGGTTCCGGGACCAAAGACGGAGAAGGCGAAGTTGCTGCAACCGCCGCCGGTGTATCCCTGGCCTTGCGAGCCAGAGAGAAGGTTGTTGAATTGTGCGGAGAACCCGAAGCCAGTGGGGAGCGAGCAGCAGATAGCACCGCCGTCTGTGCATCCAAAGGCAGAGCCGCTGCAAGAGACGGTGCTCGCGAAGCCTTCGTAGTTGACGTTCTGCGCGAGGGCGGGGACTGCGAGAACAGCGGCGGAGACGAGAGCGGTGAGCTTGAACTGCATGTTGGTAGTGTGGTAGTAGGTTAATTGGGTTGAGAGCTAGAGATGCTAAGTCGAACTGGAGCCTGAATCTACCTGTTAGCTGGCGACTCCTTATATACCTCTTAACTTAACCTATAAGAATTTCAATCGTTTTATCGACTTAAACGCGTTAACATTTATACCAGACGGTTCATCGGCGGAGGTTTGGCTTGCCATGGTGTTCATGAGATACATAGCTGACACGCAAATATCGCTTTGCCGTTCAAACGTTCTCGATTTACGGTGTAGTACGGGAAATCAAAGAATGTAAACTATTGTTAATTACATGTTCGAAGAAAGTCTCATGGCTGCGTGCACAGATCCTTCGAAGAAACCCAATGCTAGCACTAAATGCGCTCAGACGTCGGTTCACTCATTTATTTCTCTTCATTATACACGATCCCCTCGTTCATTCCAGAGTTTTGTACCAGTAACATCAAAGCCACAACGTGATAAATTGTGAGGGAGTTCTAGAATTGGCCGCAGCGCAGCGGCGTCAAGTCTTGTCAAAATAGACCGGCTAATAATAACATCATTTATAAATACTTAGGTCTCAACCGCTCGTATGAGAATTTCAAATTCATCTTGAATTTTGAATGCCGACTTTTCGTCTACGTATACTACAGTAGAACTTCTCATAACCCATATTTTTGACAACCCATAACGCATCATACCCCATAGAAAAATCGATCTACCGACTTTGGCCGTCAAAAAAGTATGTGTTTGTCGAAGTTATTTTCAGTACAACCCTGCTATCTCATAACCCCTGATAACCCATAGGTCGAGGCATCTACCGACGACTATTGGTTATGAGAGGTTCAACTGTAATCACACCTCTCATTTCCATCGGCCATCGATATCTCCGTGACAGGCATCCTCAAAAGACGGAGAAGTGTAAATTTAGGTAACCTATGGAAGGTTTGCCGTCTTTGCTCATTATTATGCTCGGTACGGACCGTATCATCTATGAAGCCAGCATACCCCAACGATAATTCGACGCTGTCATGTAGCTAAATATATACATGACCGTGGGGTTCCAATGCCTGGTGACACTGGCCTAGGCCGGAACGGTGTTTTTCGGCGTCTTGGGAAAGGAACTTAAATTCTCTCTCAGTCGCATTGCATTTGCATATGCCGGCGCTTATGGGAACGCGTGTCTCTCAGGATCAAATATTTAGGAGGAAATGGGAAAGAGGTAAGGAGGGAGATGCGCTCCATTTCCGTTGGACTCTGATTGCAACTTCCATTGATTGAGAGAGGAAGAACGGGGATCTATATCTATGTTATTCAGGAGACGGAGTAAGAACGGTTCTCCTTCTGCAGTACAAATTCAAACAAAACATCCCTATTCGAAGACAGCTTCGGAAATTGCGTCTCCCGCACGTTCATCAGCGCCTCCTCCAGACCAGAAACGACTGGACTGTCTTGGATGAACCCAACGGTCACAGAACACAGGCGTAGATTTCGGAACCCAGATGCAAGCGCTGTGTCCAACGTTCCCCACTCATCCCCGCGGTCGCAGTCTGACATCATCTGGATAAAGATTGCAATTTTGATCTCCTCGATGACGTTGTTGTTGGCGAGTTTGAGGAGCGCCTTGGCAAAGCCATGATAGATATCCTCGCTCATGTCTCTCTTGTAGATGGTGTCGATTTCGAGGTACTTGAGGGTTTTTGTTGCGGTTGAGAGCGCAAGCATTTCGGAAAGACTGTCGAACGACATCCCAGATGGGTCTGGCGTATCTATGTGCAAATAAGGTATATCAAACTTAGTGGCTGATAACCAGAATGTTCATGTATGCGTACCTGAGTTGAAGTAGCGCAAACTAGTAAGGGATTCGCAATGACTGAGCAAGTAGTACGAAGCAGCAGCGTCTGAGGAGTAAAACCAACGTATAGTAAGCTCTTCAACAGTGGTCAGGTCGATAAATCTCTGTCCATTTGTGCATATATGATCACACATTTGTACGATTGCAGGAGAGCTGTAGGGACCAAGGTCCAACCTCCGAAGCTTGATCTGTGCATCGCGCAAGCCTTGGGGACAGTCCGAAGTAAGTTCTAGACCATCGAATCCAAATTCTTGCAAATTTCGAGGGAGGGCTAGTTCTCCCAGACAGAAGCCCTTAACACCTTCGACATACAAGTCGATGAGAGTCGGGAGCTGCAGGATATGAAGTAACCCTGGTCGGAGGCTAGGAGTATCGTTCCATTCGAAGCCAAAGCAGCGGAGGCCAAAAGATTCCAATCGCGTCAACTTGACAAGAGTTTCAGCAAAAAGTTCGAGATCCTGTGAAATATCGTCTGTAAGGAGAAAGTCAGCTGGGCGATTGTAATCCAGACTGCGAATGTGATTGATGATCTCGGGCGACTTATGGAGCAGCTCATGAAGGGTAGTCGTCGTAGACCTGTGTTGCCATCCAAACTTTGGTGGTGGGGTATATTGGCTAGTCCGTTGATTCACAACGATGTGCGCAAAGATTCGTTTCCTGCAGATGACGGAGTACTCGTAGCAAGCGAGAGAGCAAGCCTTGGTCGCAGGAAGACTTGGATCGTCTTCAGATCGAGCAAGGGTATCGACTATGGCATCAACAACGTCGAGTGGAAGAATAGCCATCGTAATGTCGTGAGATACGAGGACTTTGGGGGTTGAAGAAGAGAAATAAAAAGTTTGACGCCAGGGCAAGGGTTCGCGACGTGGTCACATGATTCTTCGTTAATTGATAAATATTAAATACCCAGTTGCCAATTTATATATTCACTTGCTAGTATTGCGTATACTTCTTTTCAGCGCATTTGTTTACTCTACATGAACCCATTAGTTCCAAATCAGTTAGACACTGATATACCGTTCTGCGTAGTCTGGACTGGTCAATTAACGCGGTTGAACACTCAACTCGAAAGTTATGGATTTGTTGGAAGACAACCTTGGAAAGATCACGTCTTTGAAGCGCAATATATCTTCTGCGCGATCAAACACCGCATTAGGGACCTCTACGAACAATGTGAACCTCCGGAGATATGGCCATCCAGCCAACCCTATAACCTTGTCTAGTGCAGACCATTCATGGTCGCGAACTGGCATTGGTACCCGAGGGACTCTGACCTCGAGTATGAAAATCTCAATGAGATTCCTATTTGAGAGTTTATCGAGTTCATCCACGAGGCCACTGATTGGACGGTTGCGAACAGGGTGGTAAATCAAATGGATCTCGAGAAATTTCAATGTACGTGCTGCCGAGGCTGAAATCGGTTCGTAAAAAGGAAGCGAAAAATATAAAAGAGGTCTCGTAGCTTCTGTGTAAGAGAACATTAGCTAGTGCCTATAGGGTAATGTAATAATCGCACCATTGCTCTCAACGCATAGACTGATCAATATGGAAAGCGGGACTGTCAAGCTTCTGAAGCTGTTGCCAAATAGACTTCGGTTGTCAATGCCGCACATTTGGCGATGATGGGGAGACGTTAGGACCTCGGACACCGCTTGCCATTGATATCTATGACTTGGATGTCCGTCATTAACTTTTCGAGACGCGTAGAGCTCGCGCGAGGTGCAAACTAAGCCCTGCTGAAAGTTCAAGCAATCTTTTCAATGAATAAACTTCAAGACGTTTCTCCATCTTGAACATGGACAGATTAAAGCATCTGTCAGTGTCAGTTTGTCTACTGTATGAGAAAGCACATTCACATGAAACTGTGAATGGCTGAATAGGTAGAATATTGAGGGCAATACAATAGAGCAGAGGATACTCCTTCTTGTTCGTCTGAGAAGGTGGTAAATCAATTGATCAGTACCCGTATATATAAGGTATACATTAGATGGAGAACTGTACCTACCAAAAGAAATTCAAATTATACATGCTATTGAGCTTGAAGATTCCGCCACTCTCGTACTTCAAAATTTCAGATAGGACTGTCTGCCTTCGGCATCTATTCGGCGCGAGTGAAGCTTTCGATGTGAAAATTGTTTTCTCAACTAGGCGCCGGAGATATGAGCACAGGCACTGTTGCACTCGCCAAAATTGACTTCTGGCGTTCTACCATCTGGATTCAGAAGCTTTATTAGGAATAATGTAAAAATGATCAGGTTGAGTATACCAGAGTTATATATGAAATACGCATCCATTGTATTAGATGCGTTAAAGTGATAGAATTAGTTGGAGTGATGCTTGGACCGGTTTATAGGACGATAGACATTATTAGGCACCCTCGACATCCAATAATCGCACCATATTAACGAATATAGTCGTTCAAATCGAAGTCTCGCGCGTCCAAGGACATACCTATCATAGAAAACTTTAAGCCGCCGACGCGCATGTCTAAAATTAGAACGCTCTAATGAAGTCCCATTGTTTTACCCCTCGTCTGTCCTCTTGACCTCGCGTTTATTCACTTTTTTGTGTTGAAATAGCTAGTGTTTTGTCTTTGATTTCTCTCTCTCTCCATTTTCTGTGGGTCTTCCATCCCGTGCTATTTGTGACCCGCAGGACCCTAGTGATGAATTGGATGATAGATGAGTGGGTATAAATGCCATCTATTTCCTTTTGTTCACAATCTACACG